>CATIWC010001676.1:0-392938 GCA_948472305.1 Vicia faba
ATCACTGAATACTCTATATTCTCTCCCAACAGTTGGCCTTAAAGTTGGTCTTTTTATCAAGTCTAAGTGACTCAAAAGTTTGAGAATATGGGTGACGATGATCCGAAGGGAGCATTCTTTTGGTCACTCAAAAATCATGCTTATGAGAAAAATATGTATGTACACTTAATGTCAATTGACAAGCATCTATAGGTAGCAATTACCAACAAGTCTTTTATTCCCAAAAACAAAGTCGATAATTCTGCTAAACTCCTAAAAGATTGGACCAATGATGAAACCAAAAAGACATTATATGATTAAGTATGTTATAATAGTCATAAGTACACTATCATATGTTACCTCAGAGAAATCCTAGATTGATTTACATGTAGTGATATACCTTAAAATTATGTGACAAAACGAATATGATGTGATATGTTTTTTATGAGCATATGATATAATATATAATTGCTGATATTGTTTATTGTATAAATTTATAGAATTTATATTATTAATATTAAGTGTAAATTGTAATTGTTAAGTGCTTATGAGATGTGGTATTTATGTATGATGAAAAGTAATATGTAATAAAATTCATGTGTTATTCCACAATGTGAATTGTGTGAATATACTAAAAAAAGTGTAAATGTGTTATGAACTGTGTAATTATGTGTAAATGTGATCGTTAACATTTGAGCTGGAAAAAGTGTTATGGGCAAGTGAAATGGAAAAAAATTAGTGACTATGTGAATAATAAATAAGTTATGTGATATGTATAATTTTTATGATAAAATATGTTACTCCTAATTCCCTATTGACAAAAATCCCTTAATGGTGAGAGGTAACATGAGTCGCTTAGTGGAGAAAGAGTGTGTAAGGATTATTGGAAATGTAATTTATTTAATATCCACAATTCTCAATATTTATTTTTTATTAGGGTCTTTTGGTATTTTTAATTTCTAGTATAAATATGATACATAGGCTATCAATATTGTATCTAAAATTCATTCATCTATTTGAATATTAAGTAGTCCTCTTTGTTATCATTCATTGTTCATTCTTTATCTCTCCTTCCATTACCTTGCACCAACAAATTGGTATCTAGAGCTTTTGGTTCTGTTTTCCTGGGAAACACGAGTGGTTGTGAGCTGTGTGTTTGAGTTTTGTTCTTTGATTTTCTGTTGAAATCTTGAACAAAATTCTGAACAGAATTTTGATTCTGTGGGTTGGGAAACAGTGTGTTTAAGATCTGAAAATCCGTGCAAGGTTTAAAATGAGTGGAGACGGTAGTTTGAACACTAAACTTCCAGTTTTTAATGCAAAAACTGGAACAGATGGATGATACAAATGCGTGTACTGTTCGGTGCACAAGATGTTCTGGATCTGGTTACAGATGGTTATGTACCAGCTGCAGCAGATGCAACTGAAGACAGAGAACTGCTGAGAGGTTGATGAGAAAGAGGGACCAGAAAGCTCTGTTCTATATCCATCAGTGTGTGGATGAAAATGTGTTCGAGAAGATTGCTGATTCAACAACGTCTAAAGGGGCGTGGGATTTACTGACGAGATGTTACGGTGGTGACGCATCAGTAAAGAAGGTGAAGCTTCAATCCCTACGAAAGAAATATGAGAACCTGAACATGAAGAGCAGTGAGAAAGTTTCTGAATATATCTCCAGAGTGATTCTGATCACTAACGAGATAAAGGCGTGTGGAGAAACTTTGACTGAACATGTAATCATAGAGAAGATTCTGAGGTCGCTCACTCTTCAGTTTGATTACATTGTTGTTTCTATTGAACATTCTACAGATCTGGAAACCATGAAAATAGAAGAATTACAAAGCAGCTTAGAAGCACAGGAGTTACGTCTGTCTGAGAGAACTTCTAAGAGAGAAGCTGAGCAAGCTCTGAAGGCTTCTTTTGTCAAGAAAGACCAGAAGCAGAATAGACGTGGTGATAGATTCCAGAAGTCAGAAGCCTCAACCTCTGGTGATAAGAAGTATCATAAAGGAAAAGAGAGGTATGACAAAAGGAAGGTTCAATGCTACTCCTGTAAACAATTGGGCCATTTTGCCAGAGATTGTAGGTCAAACAGGGATAGGAAATCAGAAGAAGCATATATGGCTAAAAGAAACTATGATGATGAACCTGTACTACTAATGGCCTCTGTCCCTGATGGAAAATGCTCAGAAGATTGGTGGTATATGGACACTGGCTGCTCAAATCATTTAACTGGAAACAAACAATGGCTGACAGACTCTGACTCCAGAAGGAGTACAAAGATCAAATGTGTTGACGATAAATATCTTAATGCAGAAGGTATGGGAGATGTCAGAATTAGAGTGAAGAATGGGAAAGACATTCTGATCAAAGACATCTGGTATGTTCCTGGTATTAGAAGCAATCTGATGAGCGTAGGTCAACTGATTGAGAAAGGTTTTTCAGTTGTTATGAAAAACAATCTTCTGACGTTGTATGATTCCAATCAGAAGTTAATTATGAAGTCTGAACAAGGAGGCGACAGAATATTCAAGGTGAATGTAGAAACAGCTGAAGCAACGTGCCTTAGTGCAGAAGGTGCTGAAAGTAACAGTAAGCTGTGGCATAAGAGGTTAGGGCACTTAAACTATAGAAGCTTAGGGCATCTATGTTCTAAGAAGCTCGTGCATGGTATTTTGAAAATTGTGAAGCCTGAGAAGTCATGTGAGATATGCATGAAAGGTAAGCAACCTAGATTGCCATTTACATCAGAAGTAGCCCCCAGAGCAAAACATGCTCTGGGAGTAGTACATTCTGATGTGTGTGGACCATTTCCAGTACCTTCACTTGGAGGAAACAATTACTTTGTGTCTTTTGTGGATGAGTTCACAAGAATGACATGGGTAACACTTATCAAGTTCAAGCATGAAGTGTTTACTGAGTTTCAGAAATTCAAGGTGAAGGCTGAGAAGCAGAGTGGTCAGAAGTTAAAAATTCTGAGAACAGATGGTGGAGGTGAGTATAACTCTGCAGTGTTTCAGAAGTTTTGTGAGGAAAGTGGAATAGAACATGAGGTTACTTCTCCATATACTCCTCAGCACAACGGTCTTGCTGAAATAAGAAATAGAACTCTGCTTGATATGACCAGAAGCATGCTGAAAGAGAAAAAGCTACCTCACGTGCTATGGGGAGAAGCTGTTGCCACATCAGCATACATTCTGAACAGGTGTCCAACGAAGAAACTGAAGGAAGATGTTCCTTTAGAGAAATGGACTGGAGATAAGCAGAGTGTCAGTCATCTGAAGGTGTTTGGCTTTGTCTATTACAAACACGTTCCAGAAGCTAGAAGATAAAAACTGGATGATAAAAGCAAAATAATGTTGCTGGTGGGGTACCACAGTACAGGTGCGTATAAGCTTTATTGTCCAGAAACTAATAAAGTTGAAGTCAGCAGAGACGTTGTGGTGAAAGAGTCTGAAGCATGGGATTGGAACAAATCTCAATCTGATTCTGGTGTAGTGCCAACACCATAGTTATCCTCTGAAGATGTTTTAGAAAGATCAGAAGATGAATTTGATTCTGAAGATCCTGAAGATTTTGAAGATGAGTTAGAAGAAGATGATCTAGATACTGATGATGATCCAGAATCTGGTGGTAATCATAGTTCTGGAAGGGAAAACTCTGAAGGCGGTAACTCTGAAAGTAGTAGTTCTGGTGCAGCTTCAGAACAAGCTCAAAGACCACAGAGAATCAGACAAAAACCCAGAAGGTTTGCAGATTTTGACATGCTGCAGGATAATGACGTTGACTCTGAAGGAGAAGTCGTTCAGTGTGCCATGTTAGTAGATTCTGAACCAGTAGGCATTGAAGAAGCTCTCAAGAAGAAAGAATGGCTTAATGCCATGAAAGAAGAACTTGAGGCAATAGAAAGGAACAAAACTTGGAAATTGACTAAACTTCCAGATAAGAAAAAAGCCATCAGCGTCAGATAGGTTTTTAAGTTGAAACTTAAGCCAGATGGTTCCATTGGCAAGCACAAAGCTAGACTAGTATCTAGAGGTTTTCTTCAGAAACCTGGGCTAGATTATTTTGAGGTGTTTGCACCTGTAGCTAGGCATGAAACAATCAGACTGGTGATTGCTTTAGATGCAAACAGAAACTGGCCTTTAATGCATCTGGATGTGAAGTCAGCATTTCTGAACGGTCCATTACAGGAAGAAGTTTACGTGTCACAACCTCCTGGATTTGTGAAAAAGAATCAGGAAGGGATGGTATACAGGTTAAATAAGGCTCTGTATGGACTGAAGCAAGCGCCTAGAGCTTGGAATCTGAAAATTGATTCATTTTTCAAGAAGAAGGGGTTTCAGAAGTGTGAGATGGAATATGGAGTTTATGTAGAACACTCTGATAGCAATATGATTATGGTGTGTCTCTATGTTGATGACATCTTGCTAACAGGTAGCTGCCCAGAAGATATAAAGAATTTCAAGGAAGTTCTGATGAATGAGTTCGAGATGACAGATCTAGGAAAAATGACATATTTCCTAGGAATGGAAATTATGTACTCAAAGAAGGGTATCATTCTGCACCAGTTAAAATATGAACAAGAACTTCTGAAGAGATTTAAGTTGCAGAACTGCAAAGTTGCTGTGACACCATCAGAAACCAATCAAAAATTGGATTCTGACTCTGATAGTGATTCTGTTGATTCTACAACCTTCAAATAGCTGGTTGGCTCTCTAAGGTATTTATGTAATACTAGACCTGACATTTATTATGCAGTTGGATTGGTCAGCAGATTCATGAGTAATTCCAAGTGGTCTCATTTCCAAGCTGCTGTCAGAATTCTGAGATATATTAAGGGAACTCTGAAATATGGAGTGTTGTTTCCTTCTGAAAGAAATACAAAGTCAGAATTAGTAAGTTATTCTGATTCTGACTGGTGCGGAGACAGAGTGGACATGAGAAGTACCTCTGGATACTTGTTTAAATTTCTGAGAGGTCCCATTTCCTGGAGTTCCAAGAAACAGCCTTTTGTAGCTCTGTCAACATGTGAAGCTGAGTATATCGTAGGTGATTGTTGTACCCCAAAATTTGCCCTCCCATAATCTTCAAAGTTTTGCCAAGCATCACCTCAAATGGTTCAAGGTCTACTCAAGGGCTACACAGTCAACCACCTTCCTAAGCCAGTCAAATTAGGGTTTTGGTTCCTGCAAGGAAGTTGAGGTTTTCAAAGGCTCAATCAAGTCCCATATGCTCATACACATTTTCAAGCACCTACATGTCAAGTTTCAAGGCTCACAAGGTCAAGTTGCACAGTCAAAAACCCTAATTGCTCAACAGTCAACTGTAGGGGCAAAATGGTCATTTGGCAGTCAAAAGTCAAAATTTTTGGTCAACATCTTATTTTGAAGCCACAATCATCATTTGGTCAAGTCTTGACCATGATTTCACAAGAATGGCTCAAAAATCATCAAGATGCAAAAGTTTCTATTTTTGGACAGTTGAAAAGTCAACTGTAACTTGACCAAGGCATAACTTTTTCATGGTTCATCAAAAAAATATCATCCAATGCTCATCTTGAAGGGGAGGACATTTCCTACAACTCATCTTCACATTCCAAGCCCAAGAAATGCTCTCACAAAAAGTTATCAATTTCAACATTATAGGTCATTTTCAAAAGTCAACAAAAAGGGACTTTAAGTCAAAGACCATAACTTGAGATTGGTAAATCAAAATGACATGGGACCAAAGACATTGGTTAGAGGACTTCAAGACCTTTCCAAAATGTCCAAGAACATGTTCATAGCTTCAAAATTGAGCAAGATATGCATTGGAGAAGTTGGGAAATTTTTGTGAAATGGCCAAAGTCAATTATCCTTGAAATTTCATTTTTGACAAAAGGGGCCCACTTTTTCCACTTGTTTCAGCTTGGCCATGCTTCCCACGTGTCCCACAAATTATTTCAAGATTTAAAATTAATTTTTCCATTTTTATTTAATTTTATTTGATTTAATTCATTTTAAATCTTTTAAAATCAAATAAAAATCAAAGAAGTTAATTAGGGGATATATTTTGTATTGAAATGCTTTGATACATCATCAAATACATTCCAAATTCGTGCAAGGGGCTATTCCAAGCAAGAATTCAAATTTGACACAAAAATGGAAAGTGTTTCAATGGAGTTCATGGCATGATCTCAAACATGAATGCATAAGGTTAATGGCCATAATGTTGATGGATATCCTTTACATACATGTGCAAGCTATCACAAAAAGATTCACGACCTAAAAAGCTCCAAAACGGCCAAACACATTTCAAATTTTGAAGAGAAAAAAGCAAATCTGAAAACCACCTTGCAGCACGTTTTAAGCCTCCATTTCAATCAAAACACATTCCTGGTATCCCTAGGAACCTTTGGCAATCAGAACCAAGCACAATCACTCAAGAAATCGTGCCATAGACCTCATTCGGTTTGCTCCATTTCTCAAAACTGTATATCACATTCCATAAGCATTTGATCCATTTTTTTTATTGTTTTGTATTGTTAGGGGCTTTCTGAAGCTAATAGGATAATCCAATTGCATTCTAACGCGTTAAATCTTGATTTACCATTAAAGTATTTTAGGGTTTTCAAGGTTTAAAATTGGGGGTTTCACCATACTGTAAAATCAGGGTTCCAAACGCCCATGGTTGAATTGAGAAGAACAAGACGAATCAAACGGACCTATCGCGCCTAATTTATGCTTCACGAGGAGCTAATCGCTATTTTCATTTTTGCTGTATTTTGTGGGGGTTTAAAACCCCCGCTATATGTTTTTGTATTTTGCAGGAAAGGTAGAAGATGACTGCGTGTCAGCCAGGCATAGGCGTATTCAAATTCGCGCGCGTTGGTTCAGCCTATAGGGCGCTTATTCAATATATCATTTCGTTTCCATTATACTTACAACTAGCGCGCGTGGTTCAGTTGGCTGGCAGTGTGTTTGATAAGCGTTGGGACCTGGATTCGATTCCCAGGTCCCCTATAATTTCCATATTGTTTTTCTCATGGCTTTCCTGTGCAGCGCTCCAAGGAAGGCTCATCATAAACCCTGTAGATCCAACAAGCCAGGTGTCTCCAAGGAAGATCCAAAGGACAAAAAGCAGGGAGCACCATAGTCTGGAGTCAAGCATGCTGTAGGTGATCCAGAAAAGTCAACGTGGCTTCCTCAAATGGGCCACAATTTCAGTCTTGCACCCTCCTATTTGGCCCACACCCCCTTGGTTTTTACTTCTTTTTTTTCTTTTATTTGTTTTTGTCATTTCCTATTATTTTTTAACCTTTTTATTTTATTACTAACAAATTAATCAATTAACACATTTTCATAAAAAAAACCAAAAAAAATAGAATTAACATTTCTATTATTATTATTTTCATTTTGTAAATAAACCATAATTGAATTAGTTTTTAATTAGGCCATTTTAATATTCTTTTTAATAATTAAAATAGATTTAGATATAGGTTAACCTAGAATTTTATTTCTTTTTCTATTTTATTTCATAAAAAACATAAAAAACAAAAAATATTTTCTTTTAATTAAATTAAATTAATTAGTTACTAATTAGCTTCCATTTCATTTTAATTACAAAAAAGACCAAAAATTAATTTCTTTTCTTAAAAGGGTCAACACCCTTAGACATTCCCGATTAATTTATTCGCGCGCATTTAATTTGTTCGATTATTATGTAATTGCTCCGGACATGTAATAGTAAATAGGACTTTTTACTGTTTTTTTTTTCGTACTCATTTACTAAAAAACGGGTCTTTGTAATTTTTGGCGATGTATAGACCCGCGCCTTGTAATAGCGTAGGATTTACGTTTTCTGCAATTTATTTTCCGCACCCCTTAACTGTTGACTTGTATGAAAGAATGCATGCTAATTAAAAACAAGCGTAGCTCACCGTGCCATGATCAAAGATAAACTTAACATGAAAACAACACACAAATTCACACACCACTTCTAGGGTACGCCTCACCTGTTGCCTTACCTTCAAAACGTGGTCGTCGAGTATAGGACGTTTTAGTAAGTCCTTATGTCGATGGTCAATGGCATAAGGGTAGCTTCTAAGGTGTCCTACTGTTGCTCTGGTGACCACACTGTCCCTACAAACGAATTGACCCGAACACCTCCAACGGTGGTGCTACCTATCTCTCAATGGTGGGATGGCACTACCTTAAGGACATTTACACAGCTTAATTCCTTAGAGTAGGTAGATGACTCATAGATACTTGCTCTTTTCAAAAACAAAACAAAACATCTTTTCACACCGACACTTTTCAAAAAGCTTTCAAAACAATTTTTCAAACACTCTTGAGGACTGATACAAGAGTTATTCCGAAACTTTCAAAGAAACTTTTTCAAACCCACTCACAATTGAAAAGCAAACATTTTGAAAACACAATGAGCAAGTATCTAAGAGCCCATGGATAACCATGGATAGAAAGGGTGCTAACACCTTCCCTTTCTATAAATCTACCTCCCGAACCGAGAAACTATCTCATAAGGAATTTTGCTGTGCTTTTGTCCTGTCCATGTTGGAGAAAATAAAAGACGGTGGCGACTCTTGCTTACCGCGACATTTCGCAAACCAGCGTTAAACAGTCAGTTCCAGATCCACCGATCACAGAACTGGCGACTCTGCTGGGGAATACATAAAAATGAGGTGTACCTTAGAATTAGATCATACTTATGTTTTCAATTGCTTTACTTTGATTGCTTTATATTTGTGGGCTTTGCATCAGAGTTTCATAGATCCTAACCCGGATCTGGGGATACCCTTTTAGGTAGCATAAGCTGTGAGGGACCTGTCCGGCGTAGACCGACACGGGTGAAGCAGTGGCTACGTTGGTGTGGCACCTTTGGTCTGTACCGATATCCCTTGTGTTGCAACAAGGAGAATATGGGTCTTCTGAGGAGTCATTAAGCACCAACCGACCTTAGAACCTTAAATGACCCAACTTGGCCAATAGAACAGTAGCAGTATGCTACACCCATTGAGGCTAAACTCTCGTGATGGTTCTGGCCGCAAGAAAAGATTGTGATGCTGGAGTTATGACCGATTGAGGGTAGTCAGTGATATTAGGATCCTCTAGAACCCGGTTACTTCTGATAGGACATGTCTTAACCAACAAACTGAAAGAGGGTAATACCTAGACCCCATGCTGGCCTAAACCCTAAGGGATTGTCTTGTGTGACTTGTGTGCCTTATCAAGTTTGCCTTTGTGAATATTTGTGGTGTGCTTTATCATAACATCATGTCATCATAAACATTGCATGCATCCTACATAAGGACTGACCATTTCAAAGACAAAAGGGTTTCACCTTTGCTCTGTTTTGTAGGACATCATGATGCCCATGCGAAGGAACACTATCCGGTTCAATTTTGTTCACCCACCTGAGTTGCTGGAAGAGTTGGTTAGCAGAATTCCAAATACTACTTCCTTCATCCAGAGGCATGGTTCTCTTCTCAGTTTAGTCACGGCAAAGTGGGACCAACAACTGATGAGTGTCCTGACCCAGTTTTATGACCCTCTGTACCAGTGCTTCACCTTTCAAGACTTCCAGCTGGTCCCTACCCTGGAAGAGTTCTCTGATTTGCTTGGCATCCCTATCTTGGATCAGACTCCCTTCACTGGTTGGGAAAAGACTCTTAGGCTCGAGGAGATTGCTGCAGCCCTTCCCTTGACCAACCAGGAGGTAATGGACAACTGGGTGACTAGAAGCGGAGTTAAGGGCTTCTTGGCTAAGTTTCTGATTGGTAAAGTTAACAGTTTCTGGAATGACTTAGACTTCAGGGCGTACGAGGACATTCTGGCTCTCTTAATCTATGGGCTAGTATTGTTTCCAAATCCTGATAACTTTGTCAATATCAATGCCATAAGGATCTTCATGTCTCGGAACCCTGTGCCCACTCTCTTGGGTGATGTCCTGCAACAACTCTATGCTCGTACTGCCCGAAGACGAGGAACTCTGTGGTGTTGTACCCCCTTTGTTGGTGAGGTGGTTTATTTCGCACCTCCCCAAGTTCGTGCTAAAGAACCAAGAAGGAAGAGGCTGGGCCCATAGGTTAATGTCCCTCACCGATAATGACATCATTTGGACTCTCAGAGGTTTAGATGAAGTGGCTGTTATTGATCGATGCGGAGAGTATCCAAATGTTCCATTATTTGGCACTCAGGGCGGAATCTCTTATAATCCATGTTTAGCTCTCCGTCAGTTTGGAAGAGCCAGAAGAGAAGGGTCTCATGAGATGCTGGTGCCTCACATCAGTTTTGAGTTTCAGAAAGATAGTGACGAACTGCGCCGTAGATTCATCAAGGCTTGGGACATAATTCACAAAGCTGACCCACAAGAGCTGGGACCGAAGACTTCTCTACCTATGGAGGCCTACTACAAATGGGTCCGCATCCGTGCTCAGAAGTTAGGTATGCCGTATGAAGCTGCCAGGCCTATCATTCTTGAAAGTCCTGATGGAGATGGGGTTCCCCCAACTGTTCTCCCTCCTCAGATACCCACTGATGTTGATACACTAAAGAGGTCTTGGGCGCAACTACAGGAAGAGCAGGATTATTATCGGGAAAAGTTCAACGAACAGGAACAGAAGATCCAGAAGCTGACCAAGCAATTGGAGAACAAGCGAACCCTGAATGACTATATCCGTACTGAGAAGAGGAGGCCATGGGAGCACTGATGGGCTTTGGATGTTTCTTTTACAGCTTTATTTCCTTTTCAGTATTTTCATTCTTGTAACGCCTAAGGGCAAATTGTTGAACAATTTAAAGTTTAATCTAATAAAGTGTGTTCCTTTTGTTTACAAAGTTGATTCCCGATTGTCTTTGAAAACATAATTCATACGCATTTCATTCATCATATGCATTACAGGTACCCTTTTCTACAGGTTGCTTAATCTTCTTCGCTGTTTATTTCAGCACTCAAGCATCATGAATCCTGAACTCACTACCGAGCAAGCTATCAAGGCCCTCCAGGCCCAGAATGCCCAATTTCAGGAGATGGTCACGAGTTTGGCCCAGGGACAACAAGAGCTGAAGGCTTTGCTCCTGAAGAAGAATAATAAGAAGAAGAGGACTGTGCTATTCAACACTGGGCGCAGACTCGGGAATACGCTGCAAGATGAAGCTGAGAGGACTACTCCATCTGTGGGAGAAGGCAGTCACCAAGGGAGGGAGGTCCCTAGTCCTGTGGTTTCTGACACTGAGACAGACTTCAACGATGAACAGTACCCTCCTGCTGAGGACCGGTACAAACAGTTGGAGGACAGGTTAAATGCTATGGAGATTCAACGTGTGCCTGGGTTGGATTTCGGAGACTTGGGTTTATCTTCTGGGGTGGTGATCCCGCACAAGTTCAAGGCTCCGACCTTTGTGAAGTATGACGGGGCTTCCTGCCCTAAGATGCACCTCCGTTCTTATGTAAGGAAGATCCAGCCATACACAGCAGACAAGAACTTATGGATCCACTTCTTCCAAGAGAGTCTTTCAGGGACTCATCTCGAATGGTTCTATCAGCTAGATGGAACCAACATTCGTAACTGGGAGGACTTGGCCACTGCTTTTTATAAGCAGTATCAGTACAATTCCGACCTCGCTCCTACGCGTACCCAACTCCAGGGTATGTCGCTAGGATCGGGAGAAGGTTTTAAGGAGTATGCGCATAAATGGAGAGACCTGGCTGGCAGGGTGCAACCACCATTAACAGATCGTGAGCTAGTGGACATGTTCTTGGGGACCCTATCTGGTCCATTCTTCAATCATCTCATTGGTAATTCCTCTGCTGGGTTTACTGACCTGATCCTGACTGGTGAAAGGATCGAGGCTGGTATAAAATCGGGAAAGATACAGAAGGGTACCTCCCCCAATTCTGAAAATAAGCCCTTCAAGAAGGAGGCTAGTGCTGTGTATGGTCCAAGAAGGCAAAACAAATCGGAACGCCGCCAAGCTGTCAACGCGGTGGTTATTTCTAAGCCTGCTGCTGCTCCTCAGCAATACAACCAGCCCAGAGCTGAAAGGCCCAAACGACAGTATACTCGGCTCAGCATGACTTTCTCTCAGATCCTGCCGCAATTGCTGTCAACTAGCCTGGTAACTGTCAAAGAGGCTCTGAAGATGGTAAACACAGCATCTCCGAAATACAACCCCAACGCCCGTTGCGCGTATCACTCTGATAGCCCGGGACATTCTACTGATGATTGTTGGGCCCTGAGGAATAAGGTTCAGGACCTTATTGATGCCAAGGAGATACAGTTCGAGGCGCCCAATAGGCCAAATGTTGTGACTGCTCCCATGCCCCAGCATGGAGTGAATGCTGTGGAGGAGGATTTGTATGTAGCTTCTGTGAATGATGTTGCTACTCCGCTGCTGACTGTCAAGAGGAACCTGTTGCTAGCCGGTTTATTTCTGGGATGTAGCAAAGGTTGCCCTATATGTGCTGATTCCCCTGCTGGTTGTTCTTTGCTGAAATCAGGCGTCCAAAACCTGATGGATAGTAAAGAGATCTTGTTCAAGAAGACTGCCGTTCCTGCTGCCCCCGTTGAAGAAGTTTCAATTGTTACCATTTTCAATAACCCTTCCAAGGCTCCTTCAAAGAAGCCTATCCAAATTTTTCCTGTTCACAAGATTGCTCCCATCACCATTACTGTTCCGGGGCCCATCCCCTACAAGTATGATAAAGCTGTCTCGTGGCACTATGGGGCAGATGTTTATATTCTGGGAGTGAAGCAAGAGTTCAACACTGGTACCGGTGTCACCAATATCACCGGGCCTGCTAAGGTCACTCGTAGTGGAAGACTGTTCTCACCAGACATTGCTCCTCTAGAAATCCAAAGGCCTCTTGTCATCACACCTGCCAGTGTGCCTGTTTCCCCCCCTGATCAAGTTTCTACCCCTGCTTCCGAGTCATCTGACGCTCGGGGCAAGGGAATTACTACTGATATGCCTGCCCGGGCGGAGGTACCGAAGACCATTGTTGAGGCTTCCAAGCAGGAGATGGAAGAGATCCTCAAGATTATTAAGAAAAGTGATTTCAACGTCGTTGAGCAGCTGGGGCATACCCCCTCCAAAATCTCCATGTTATCACTGTTGTTGTGTTCAGAGGCCCATGCCAAGGCCCTGATTGCTTTCCTGAAAACGGCCCACGTGCCTCAAGAGACGTCTGCTGATCAATTCACCGACTGTGTGGCAAACTTAACCGCTGATAATGGCCTGGGTTTCTCTGATGTTGATCTGACGGCCAAGGGGAAGAACCATAATGATGCCCTGCATGTCTCCATTGCATGCAGGGGCACTACTCTTGCTCATGTGCTGGTTGACACTGGTTCCTCATTAAACGTGCTGCCCAAGAAAGCTCTAGACAGGCTGGACTGTGAGGGTTTAGAGCTCAAACCAAGTAACATTGTTGTTCGGGCCTTTGACGGGTCCAAAAGAATGGTATACGGTGAGGTTGACATCCCAATCAGGGTTGGGTCACAGGTCTTTGATTCAAAATTCTATGTGATAGACATCCGTCCATCCTATTCTTGCTTGCTGGGTCGCCCGTGGATCCACAAGGCTGGAGCTGTAACTTCAACTTTACATCAGAAGCTCAAATACCCGGTCAGGGGGAAGATTGTAACAGTGCAAGGGGAAGAGGAATACATGGTCAGCCACCTCAACTCCTTCAGGTACGTGGAAATGGACGGGGAGTTCATTGAGACCCCCTTTCAACATTTTGAAGAGGTGCCTCAAACATTGGCAGCAGCAGAAACAGTGACTGAAGAGGGTTCTCCCTTGAAGATGGCCTCCTTAAAGGACGCCCGGGCTGTGATCGAAAAAGGTGAATGTACAAACTGGGGCAGGCTCCCTGATTTTACTCCTAAGACTGACAAGTTTGGGCTGGGTTTCACTGCAGAAGCTCAGAAGGTTGTGCGCAAGGCAAGGATTGGAAGACCTCCTGTGCTCATCACCAATCCAGGAGTGAATGCTATTGGTGATGAAGACGAAGTGGAAGAATCCGAGTTTGACAGCTGTATTTACCCAACGACTAACGGTGGACCTAGCAACTGGACCGCAAAAGACTTTACACCCATTACTTTTGTCACCCAGTAATGAACTTCTTTGTTTTGGATTTGTAATAAACAATAATTTGAAACTTTATGGCCCGGTGTCTTACCCGGGGCACCGTGGTTTTATTTGTGAGGGCTTTTGTTTGTCACTTTCATATATCATGAATAAAAGCATTGGACGTTTTTCACATTTCAAATCTTGCGCTCCCTTTCTTTCTTTCTTTATATATTGCAAAACAGCTGTATTTACACACACTCACTCGTACAGGTTTCAATCCACTCTGGATCTCACTGGTAACGACTCTGCTACTGCCAGTTATGACTTTGAAAATCCGATCAACTTAGCCGAAGACGAAGGTGAAGATGATTGCGAAGTGCCTGGCGAACTTGCAAGACTGTTACTCCAGGAAGAGAGGGCCATTCAACCACATGAAGAGCCAGTGGAAACGATAAATCTGGGTACTGAGACAGACAGAAAGGAGGTCAAGATCGGTGCTAATCTAGAGCTCAGTGTGAAACAACGGCTGATCCAGATGCTGCATGACTACATGGAAATCTTTTCCTAGTCTTACGAAGACATGCCTGGGTTGGACACCGATATCGTAGTTCATCATTTGCCTACCAAGGAAGACTGCCCTCCGGTTAAGCAAAAGGTCCGCCGTATGCGTCCAGAGATGTCCGAGAAGATCAAAGCTGAGGTTATGAAACAACTTGATGCCGGTTTTCTAGCAGTGACTTCTTACCCTCAGTGGGTTGCCAACGTGGTTCCGGTACCAAAGAAAGATGGTACGGTCAGAATGTGTGTTGATTACAGGGATTTGAACAGGGCCAGCCCCAAGGATGACTTCCCCTTACCTCATATCGACGTTCTGGTTGACAATACTGCTCAGCACAAGGTGTTCTCCTTCATGGATGGTTTTTCAGGCTATAATCAGATCAAGATGGCTCCTGAAGATATGGAAAAGACTACCTTTGTTACTCAGTGGGGCACCTTTTGTTACAAGGTCATGCCTTTTGGATTGAAAAATGCTGGGGCAACCTACCAACGTGCCATGGTCACTTTATTTCATGACATGATCCACCATGAGATTGAAGTATACGTCGATGATATGATTGCAAGGTCTCAAACTGAGGAGGAACACCTTGACCATCTACAAAAGCTGTTTGACCGGTTGAAGTTGTACAAGCTAAGGTTGAATCCAAACAAGTGCACCTTTGGGGTAAGATCTGGAAAACTGCTAGGTTTCGTCGTAAGTGACAAGGGTATTCAAGTGGACCCTGCCAAGGTGAAAGCCATACAAGAGATGCCAGTTCCCAAGACAGAGAAAGAAGTCAGAGGCTTTCTAGGACGTTTGAACTACATTTCCCGATTCATCTCGCACCTAACTGCTACCTGTGAACCAATCTTCAAGCTGCTGAAGAAAGATCAGGTAGTACGTTGGAATGATGAATGTCAGGCCGCTTTTGACAGAATCAAAGAGTATCTCCAAGAACCACCCATCCTTATGCCACCGGTTGAAGGGAGACCTCTAATACTATACCTGACAGTACTTGACAACTCAATGGGGTGTGTGCTGGGGCAGCATGATGAGTCTGGCCGAAAAGAGCACGCCATTTATTACCTTAGCAAAAAGTTTACCGACTGTGAGACCCGATACTCACTGCTCGAGAAAACTTGCTGCGCTTTGGTATGGGCTGCTCGCCGGCTGAGACAGTATATGCTGACTCACACTACTCTGTTGATTTCAAAAATGGATCCAATAAAGTACATATTCAAAAAGCCTGCTCTGTCTGGAAGAATAGCAAGATGGCAGATGATCTTGACAGAATACGACATCCAGTATATAACTCAGAAATCTATCAAAGGAAGTGTATTGGCAGACCACTTGGCACACCAGGCAGTAGATGACTACCAGTCAATGAACTTTGAGTTTCCTGACGAGAGCATCATGATAGTGACTGATTGTGAAGTACCTGGACCGGATGAAGGACCTGAGGAAGGATCCCGATGGTCTATGCACTTTGACAGAGCCTCCAACGATTTGGGTAATGGTATCGGTGCTGTGATCATATCCCCTCAAGGCACTCATACTCCACTCACTGCCCGGCTATGTTTCAACTGCACCAACAACATGGCGGGGTATGAGGCATGCATCATGGGTCTTCAAGCTGCAATTGACCTAAGGATCAAGTTTCTGAGTGTCTTCGGAGATTCCGCTCTCGTGATTAATCAGATCAAAGGTGAGTGGGATACGAAGCACCCAAACCTTATTCCTTACAAAGAATGTGTGTTGACATTGATCCCCCATTTCACAGAGATAACTTTTGAACACTTCCCAAGAGAGGAGAATCAGTTGGCGGACGCGTTGGCTACGATGTCTTCTATGTTCAAAGTCAAATGGGACAATGAGGCTCCCCGGATCATTATCTGGAAATTGGATGAACCTGCATATTGCTGCGATCTTGAGGCTGAAGAGGTAACTGAGAAACCCTGGTATCATGAGGTGAAGAGGTATCTCGAAGCTCAAGAGTATCCCGAGGGTGCATCCATCAATGACAAAAAGTTTCTGAGAAGGTTCGCTGCAAAGTTCTTCCTCAGCAATGGCATTCTATACAAGCGAAACCACGATTCGACCTTACTACGTTGTATGGATAAGACTGAAGTAGAAAAGATCATGGCAGAACTACATGAAGGGACCTTCGGAACGTATTCCAGTGGACACACCATGGCAAAGAAGATCCTTCGGGCAGGATATTTCTGGTCCACAATGGAAGCCAACTGTTACCAACATTCTCGGACATGTCACAAATGCCAGATCTATGCTGATAAGGTGCACGTTCCTCCAGTTCCCCTGAATGTCCTGACAGCACCTCGGCCTTTTGCAATGTGGGGCATTGATATGATCAGTGAGATCAGACCTACGGCATCCAACGGGCATCGCTTCATCCTTGTAGCAATTGATTACTTCACAAAGTGGGTTGAAGTAGCTTCCTACGCTATAGTAACCAAGAATGTTGTGGCACGGTTCATTCGGCATAATCTGATCTGCCGATACGGCGTCCCGGAAAGGATCATTATGGACAATGGTACCAATCTCAATAACAAGATGATCACTGAGCTCTGTGAGCAATTCAAGATACAGCACCACAACTCTTCTCCTTACCGGCCGAAGATGAATGGGGCTGTCGAAGCGGCAAATAAGAATATCAAGAAGATTGTGCAGAAGATGACAGTGACCTATAAAGATTGGCACGAGATGTTACCGTTTGCTCTTCATGGGTACCGTACCTCAGCAAGAACGTCAACCGTGGCAACTCCCTTTTCTTTGGTCTACGGCATGGAGGCAGTCTTACCGATTGAAGTGCAGATACCCTCTCTCCGGATAATGAAGGATGCAGATCTGAGCGAAGATGACTGGATCCAGACTCGACTTGATCAATTAAATCTAATTGACGAAAAGAGACTCACCGCTATTTGTCATGGTCAAACGTATCAAAAACGGATGATCAGGGCATTTAACAAGAAAGTCAGACCACAAGAGTATCAAGTTGGGGACCTGGTAATCAAGCGCATCATTCTTCCTCAAAGTGATCCCAGGGGAAAATGGACCCCTACGTATGAAGGGCCATTTGTGGTTAAACATGTGTTCTCAGGAGGAGCCATGATTCTAACCACCATGGATGGTGACGACCTTCCTCACCCCGCCAATGCAGACATAGTAAAAAGATACTACGCATGATAAAAGACCCGCTAGGTTGACACACCTAGGCAAAAATAAGGGCTTCCCGGCGAACCAAAAGGGTTCGGGCAAAAGTAAGGGATGAAATGAAAAAAATCTGCACACCCGGCAAGTCGAAAACCTAAAAAGGCGGCTTGGGCAAAAATGGGTATCCCGGTGGACTGAAAACCCGAAAGGGCGGTCCAGGCAAAAGTTAGGGATTAAAGCGTAATACTATGTCTCATTGGATCACCTTGCATCCAGAATCCGGTATCAACATCGAGTTCAGACGGCATCGATCGATCAGCTTCATCTTCAACCGAGCAGCAAAGTGATGGGACGCTCGAAGATATAAAGGCGATAGTAGAGTTGGAACCCAGTGTGATTATTCCTTTCACATAGCTGTTTTGTTTATCTTCGTACAAAATTGTATAAACTCTGTTTGTTCGGCGGCGTTCTCTTACTAGGACGTCAACCTCTTGTACATAAACGCCTATTTACAGGCAAATTCAAAAATCAATACAAATCCACTTTTCAGACAAATTGCCAATTGTTTTTCCTTTTCTGTTTTGTTTTGCGAAGAACGTCCAATGTTCAATTTTTGATATATGCATTTGACACTAATTGCTAACTCATAAATATTTGCATGCAAAACAAAGGATTAATTACAGGTGACATTAGAAACAGGGGCAATAATGAGTTATCTAAGCGATCTAATTGCTATGTCCACCCAGGTACCAAGGTAAGTTCGGCTGAAGAATGTAACCAAGATACCTTAATTCCCCAGAGAGTGAGCCAGTAAGTCAACAATACTCTCCCCAAGCAGAGTTAGCCTACTCTATCAGCCTTAAGGAAGTTGGGTATCCCCAGCAGATCTCAACATTCCTCAGCGCAATATACAAACATTCTTAACAAGCATCCCCGGCAGTCTTGATCTAAGATTGTTCCCCGGCGGTATACAGGCATCTAGTGGAGCCATTCCCCAGTCCAAGCTGAAAGGTTCCCCCAGGAGAGTTCAATCAATCTCCCCAGTAGTAAGCTTATCCCCAGTAGATTCTGGAAGCTTATCCCTCGCAGAACAAGAACGCATCTCCCGGACTTTTTATTTAAAGGTTATTTCCCCACCAGGATATAACTGGGTTATCCTCAGCCAAAAACCACGGAAAAGATCATCCTCGGCAAAGTCTCCCTATCCCCCAGCGGAGTTCATCAACTTCCAACAAAACTCAACAATGGTATCCCCAGCGGAGTTATCATCAACACCTCAACAAAGTACCTCTCTTTCCCCACAGAGTATTCCCCGCAGAGTATTCTATTCGCCAAGTTTATTCACCAACGGAGTCATCTTTTCCTACCGGTTTATGCTTGCAACCATCATCCCCAGTGGAAACAAAGCTCCACTCTTCAATAGCAGCCCAGGAGTTAACTTCCCGGCACCTGTCAAGGATTTACTTTCCTAGACGAAACATACATTCATGAACATCACATCTTCATACATTATATCATGCATATACGCATCATGAACATACAATCTCATTTATTCTGAGAACATCACGCATGTCATACATCATGACATCACATACAACTAACGTTTTGTCTTGTCAGGACAAAAGTTAATACGAAGATAATTGCTATCAACGGTCGCAACTAAAGATCCGATTCCTGTATCTTGCCAGGGTGTATCTGTTGACGACTATTTTCTAGACTCGATTCCTGTATTCTGCCAGGGCACGTCTGAAGAGTTTGAAGATCTGATTCCTGTATCCAGCCAGGGTGTATCTGTTGACAACTAATTCCAGACTCGATTCCTGTATCCTGCCAGGGCACATCTGAAGAGTTTGAAGATCCGATTCCTGTATCCAGCCAGGGTGTATCTGTTGACAACTAATTCCAGACTTGATTCCTGTATCCTGCCAGGGCACGTCCGAAGAGTTTGAAGATCTGATTCCTGTATCCTGCCAGGGTGTATCTGTTGACGACTATTTTCCGGACTCGATTCCTGTATCCTACCAGGGAACGTCTGAAGAGTTTGAAGATCTGATTCCTGTATCCTGCCAGGGTGTATCTGTTGACGACTATTTTCCGGACTCGATTCCTGTATCCTGCCAGGGCACGTCTGAAGAGTTTGAAGATCCGATTCCTGTATCCTGCCAGGGTGTATCTGTTGACAACTAATTCCAGACTCGATTCCTGTATCCTGCCAGGGCACGTCTGAAGAGTTCGAAGATCCGATTCCTGTATCTTACCAGGGTGTATCTGTTGACGACTACATTCCAGACTCGATTCCTGTATCTTTCCAGGGCACGTCTGAAGAGTTCGAAGATCCGATTCCTGTATCTTGCCAGGGTTTATCTGTTGACAACTACATTTCCAGACTCGATTCCTGTATCCTGCCAGGGCACATCTGAAGAGTTCGAAGATCCGATTCCTGTATCCAGCCAGGGCGTATCTGTTGATGACTATTTCCAGATTCGATTCCTGTATCCAGCCAGGGCATGTCTGCACGAAGAGCTTAGAGATTCGACTCCTGTATCCAGCCAGGGCACGTCTGTAAGCAACCTTTTGAAGTTCCAGATTCGACACCTATATCTATCCAGGGCATGTCTGTGAACGACTGAGTGAAGATCAACACCTATAATAGGCCAGGTAATTATCTTTCTTTTTTCTCTCAAGTACGCAAGTTCTCGCTAAGGAATCTCTTACGCGATCAACACCTAGGTGGCATCTATAAGCCCATCCTCCCATTACACTTCCAGATGGCATCTATAAGCCCATCCTCCTATCCATCATCTCTCCAAATGGCATCTGTAAGCCCATTCCCACCATCACACTGCTGATACTCAACTATGTGAGTGCAAATTTCTGGGCACTCTAGTGTTCAATCATCTTCTACCCTCGCATCACGAAAGGCACACAAGCCAATCTACATCCTCAGGTCTAAGAAGATTGAACAGGGGCAACAGTTGTACCCCAAAATTTGCCCTCCCATAATCTTCAAAGTTTTGCCAAGCATCACCTCAAATGGTTCAAGGTCTACTCAAGGGCTACACAGTCAACCACCTTCCTAAGCCAGTCAAATTAGGGTTTTGGTTCCTGCAAGGAAGTTGAGGTTTTCAAAGGCTCAATCAAGTCCCATATGCTCATACACATTTTCAAGCACCTACATGTCAAGTTTCAAGGCTCACAAGGTCAAGTTACACAGTCAAAAACCCTAATTGCTCAACAGTCAACTGTAGGGGCAAAATGGTCATTTGGCAGTCAAAAGTCAAAATTTTTGGTCAACATCTTATTTTGAAGCCACAATCATCATTTGGTCAAGTCTTGACCATGATTTCACAAGAATGGCTCAAAAATCATCAAGATGCAAAAGTTTCTATTTTTGGACAGCTAAAAAGTCAACTGTAACTTGACCAAGGCATAACTTTTTCATGGTTCATCAAAAAAAGCCCATCCAATGCTCATCTTTAAGGGGAGGAAATTTCCTACAACTCATCTTCACATTCCAAGCCCAATAAATGCTCTCACAAAAAGTTATCAATTTCAACATTATAGGTCATTTTCAAAAGTCAACAAAAAGGGACTTTAAGTCAAAGACCATAACTTGAGATTGGTAAATAAAAATGACATGGGACCAAAGACATTGGTTAGAGGACTTCAAGACCTTTCCAAAATGTCCAAGAACATGTTCATAGCTTCAAAATTGAGCAAGATATGCATTGGAGAAGTTGG
The DNA here is from genome assembly GCA_948472305.1 of Vicia faba. NCBI lineage: Eukaryota > Viridiplantae > Streptophyta > Magnoliopsida > Fabales > Fabaceae > Vicia > Vicia faba. The sequence continues at coordinate 21,505 of CATIWC010001676.1, forward strand.
GAAATTTTTGTGAAATGGCCAAAGTCAATTATCCTTGAAATTTCATTTTTGACAAAAGGGGCCCACTTTTTCCACTTGTTTCAGCTTGGCCATGCTTCCCACGTGTCCCACAAATTATTTCAAGATTTAAAATTAATTTTTCCATTTTTATTTAATTTTATTTGATTTAATTCATTTTAAATCTTTTAAAATCAAATAAAAATCAAAGAAGTTAATTAGGGGATATATTTTGTATTGAAATGCTTTGATACATCATCAAATACATTCCAAATTCGTGCAAGGGGATATTCCAAGCAAGAATTCAAATTTGACACAAAAATGGAAAATGTTTCAATGGAGTTCATGGCATGATCTCAAACATGAATGCATAAGGTTAATGGCCATAATGCTGATGGATATCCTTTACATACATGTGCAAGCTATCACAAAAAGATTCACGACCTAAAAAGCTCCAAAACGGCCAAACACATTTCAAATTTTGAAGAGAAAAAAGCAAATCTGAAAACCACCTTGCAGCATGTTTTAAGCCTCCATTTCAATCAAAACACATTCCTGGTATCCCTAGGAACCTTTGGCAATCAGAACCAAGCACAATCACTCAAGAAATCGTGCCATAGACCTCATTCGGTTTGCTCCATTTCTCAAAACTGTATATCACATTCCATAAGCATTTGATCCATTTTTTTTATTGTTTTGTATTGTTAGGGGCTTTCTGAAGCTAATAGGATAATCCAATTGCATTCTAACGCGTTAAATCTTGATTTACCATTTAAGTATTTTAGGGTTTTCAAGGGTTGAAATTGGGGGTTTCACCATACTGTAAATTCAGGGTTCCAAACGCCCATGGTTGAATTGAGAAGAACAAGACGAATCAAACAGACCTATCGCGCCTAATTTATGCTTCACGAGGAGCTAATCGCTATTTTCATTTTTGCTGTATTTTGTGGGGGTTTAAAACCCCCGCCATATGTTTTTGTATTTTGCAAAAAAGGTAGAAGATGCCTGCGTGTCAGCCAGGCATAAGCGTATTCAAATTCGCGCGCGTTGGTTCAGCCTATAGGGCGCTTATTCAATATATCATTTCGTTTCCATTATACTTACAACTAGCGCGCGTGTTTTAGTTGGCTGGCAGTGTGTTTGGTAAGCGTTGGGACCTGGATTCGATTCCCAGGTCCCCTATAATTTCCATATTGTTTTTCTCATGGCTTTCCTGTGCAGCGCTCCAAGGAAGGCTCATCATAAACCCTGTAGATCCAACAAGCCAGGTGTCTCCAAGGCAGATCCAAAGGACAAAAAGCAGGGAGCACCATAGTCTGGAGTCAAGCATGCTGTAGGTGATCCAGAAAAGTCAACGTGGCTTCCTCAAATGGGCCACAATTTCAGTCTTGCACCCTCCTATTTGGCCCACACCCCCTTGGTTTTTACTTCTTTTTTTTCTTTTATTTGTTTTTGTCATTTCCTATTATTTTTTAACCTTTTTATTTTATTACTAACAAATTAATCAATTAACACATTTTCATAAAAAAAAACCAAAAAAAATAGAATTAACATTTCTATTATTATTATTTTCATTTTGTAAATAAACCATAATTGAATTAGTTTTTAATTAGGCCATTTTAACATTCTTTTTAATAATTAAAATAGATTTAGATATAGGTTAACCTAGAATATTATTTCTTTTTCTATTTTATTTCATAAAAAACATAAAAAAAACAAAAAATATTTTCTTTTAATTAAATTAAATTAATTAGTTACTAATTAGCTTCCATTTCATTTTAATTACAAAAAAGACCAAAAATTAATTTCTTTTCTTAAAAGGGTCAACACCCTTAGACATTCCCAATTAATTTATTCGCGCGCATTTAATTTGTTCGATTATTATGTAATTGCTCCGGACATGTAATAGTAAATAGGACTTTTTACTGTTTTTTATTTTATTTTCCGTACTCATTTACTAAAAAACGGGTCTTTGTAATTTTTGGCGATGTATAGACCCGCGCCTTGTAATAGCGTAGGATTTACGTTTTCTGCAATTTACTTTCCGCACCCCTTAACTGTTGACTTGTATGAAAGAATGCATGCTAATTAAAAACAAGCGTAGCTCACCGTGCCATGATCAAAGATAAACTTAACATGAAAACAACACACAAATTCACACACCACTTCTAGGGTACGCCTCACCTGTTGCCTTACCTTCAAAACGTGGTCGTCGAGTATAGGACGTTTTAGTAAGTCCTTATGTCCATGGTCAATGGCATAAGGGTAGCTTCTAAGGTGTCCTACTGTTGCTCTGGTGACCACACTGTCCCTACAAACGAATTGACCCGAACACCTCCAACGGTGGTGCTACCTATCTCTCAATGGTGGGATGACACTACCTTAAGGACATTTACACAGCTTAATTCCTTAGAGTAGGTAGATGACTCATAGATACTTGCTCTTTTCAAAAACAAAACAAAACATCTTTTCACACCGACACTTTTCAAAAAGCTTTCAAAACAATTTTTCAAACACTCTTGAGGACTGATACAAGAGTTATTCCGAAACTTTCAAAGAAACTTTTTCAAACCCACTCTCAATTGAAAAGCAAACATTTTGAAAACACAATGAGCAAGTATCTAAGAGCCCATGTATAACCATGGATAGAAAGGGTGCTAACACCTTCCCTTTCTATAAATCTACCTCCCGAACCGAGAAACTATCTCATAAGGAATTTTGCTGTGCTTTTGTCCTGTCCATGTTGGAGAAAATAAAAGACGGTGGCGACTCTTGCTTACCGCGACATTTCGCGAACCAGCGTTAAACAGTCAGTTCCAGATCCACCGATCACAGTGATGTAGCTACTTGTCAAGCAGTTTGGCTTCTGAATCTCTTGCATGATTTAAAGGTTGAGGTTGAGGAACCTCTGAAGCTGATGATTGATAATAAGTCTGCAATTGATCTTGCCAAGAATCCAGTGCTACATGGAAGAAGCAAGCACATTGAGACGAAGTATCACTTTCTCAGAAATCAAGTTCAGAAAGGAGTGTTAGAAGTTCTGCACTGTAGCACTCAGAAACAGCTTGCAGATCTTCTGACGAAGGCAGTTAAAACAAACTAATTTCTTTGCTTAAGAGATGAAATTGGTGTTGTTAGTTTCTGATAGATTATCTAAATTAAGGGATGGTATTGGAAATGTAATTTATTTAATGTCCACAATTCCCAATACTTACTATTTATTAGGGCCTTTTGGCATTTTCAATTTCTAGTATAAATATGCTACCTAGGCTATCAATATTGTATCTAAAATTCATTCCTCTATTTAAATATTAAGAAGTAGTCCTCTTTGTTATCATTCATTGTTCATTCTTTATCTCTCCTTCCATTACCTTGCACCAACAAGGATCTATGATCAAAGTGTGATAGTGCATTAAATCATGAGTTCTCGTTGATGATAACTTTAAAATATAAAAGGTGATTTTATATGACTATAAGTTAAAGTTAGTGGTATGGTCTATGATCAAAGTATAAATGTGTTAAGGATAAGTGCGAAGGAACACATTTGAATTGTGCCTTAGTTAGCATGGGTCTACTTTTTAGATCATATGAGTATAAAGATAGAGAAATTACTAAGTGACTTGGGAAAACTCCAAACTGTCAGGAGCTTCCACACAGTCTTTAGTTTTGTATTTTGGTGTGTCACCTAAGGGGTCTTAAAGTAAATTGAGTGAGTCTATGAGGACTTGAATGTGTACTCCTATGAAAAAACGTAATAATGGGTTTCTCATACTATTTTGCAATAGGCAGTACCCAATGTGATTAATATCTTCTAAAAGAGTATGTATGATTGCATTGAAATTTTGATATGTCCGGTGAAATTCACAGGTATCTTTGAAGGCTAATCGATTTGTAATTCGATTATTTTTGTTATACTTTATTATTTTTTATGAAATTAGTTAATTATCTATTTTAATTGGCATTATGTTTGGTAAAACTAACTTAGAAGAAATATGTTGAAATAAGATATTATATCAACTAGAGAAATATATTGAACAAGATGTCATATGCAAAATCATTCGACATCGCGCCTGTATACAACTGGACAAATGAATGTTTTTAGTTTATTACAGATGCAGAATATTCTGGAAATATTATAATTTCCTATGTGACTCTCACTTTAAGGATTAAGAGATTTAAGCTTAATTCAAGGAGTATTTGTAGTTTCTAATTATGGAGATAATTTAGGAAACTAATGATTGAAGTCCTATTTTTATGCAGAAGTTTCTGCAGATTTTTAGAAGCTGATTTGATGCAATTTTGAAGCCCAATCCAGTCCAGAAGATTGCTTTAAATAGATTGCTACAAACCTAATTTTAACGTTGAACTTAGTTGTGTTTTTGTTAGGGTTTATGTGTGTTAATTGTGAGTCTCTCTAATATCATCTTGATAAAAGAGTAGGACTGTTCTATTGAGTTGTAAGTTCTATCAGTCATTCTAAAGCTTTTAAGCAGTGAATAATTGTGTGTTTTTGAAGGTTGCCTTATAATTCTTTTGAATTGTGTTCTTGTCATTGTTTTGTGACTATAAGAGAAGTGAGAAGTGTCTCATACCTAGGTGAGTCTTAGGTAGAAGTAAGGAAGAGTAATGATTAAGTGAGAAGTTTTAAACGAAGAATTTTAACTTCGAATTGATACTATTATAATGAACTTCCTCCCTGGCTTAGTAGCCCCCTAGAGTAAGTGTTGTTGTACACTAAAATGGGTTAACAATTCTGCGTGTTGCCTTATTTTCTGCATTGTTTTTTATTTGAAATTATCCATTGTGTTGTTGTTCAGAGATCTGTGTCTCGACATCTCTTAGGACATTTGGAATTTGAATACCAGAATTTCAATTGGTATCAGAGCAGGCATCCTGCTCTGACTCTGGGTGAAATTTTGGGAAGATACTTTTTGGTATAATGAATAATGAAGGAGAATTTATGAACAAACCACTCATCCTTGATGGAACCCATTATGATTATTGGAAAGCTCATATGGTGGCTTTCATTAAGTCCTTGGACAATAAGACTTAGAAATATGTGGTCAAAGGATGGGATCCACCAAAGATTGTAAGTCAGGATGGGAAGGTTACTGACATTGAAAATGCTGAAGAAGACTGGAATGATGAAGATGAAAAATCATCACAAGAAAACTCTAAAGCCTTGAATTCTTTGTTTAATGGAGTGGATAAAAACATCTTCAGACTGATAAGTAATTACACTGTTGCTAAAGAAGCTTGGGAGATATTGAAGACTACTCATGAAGGAACCTGTAAGTTTAATATATCTAGGCTCTAAATTCTTACCACCAAGTTTGAGACCTTAAGAATGAAGGAGAATGAGAGTATTCATGAATTTCACATGAATATTATTGAGATAGGCAATGCTTTATGTTCCCCATGGGAGAAGATGTTTGTATCTAAATTGGTGAGAAAAATTCTCAGATCTCTCCCAAAGATATTTGATATGAAAGTGACTTCCATTGAAGAATCCCAAGATATAAACAACATGAAGGTTGATGAGCTTATGGGATATCTACAAACCTTTGAACTAGGGATCAATGAAAAGTCTGAAAAGAAGAAGAGCATTGCCTTTGTCTCTAATATTGATGATCTATAAGGTGAGTGTAACTTTGATACAGAAGAAGGGATATCCAATGCTATTGTGTTACTTGGAAGACAATTCAACAAAGTGATGAAGAAGGTGGATTGGAAGTCAAGATCAAATGTCAAGAACAAGTCATTCGACATCAATAAAAATCAGGATTTTGGAAGAAGGGGCAGACCCGAAGAGAAGACCAATCAAGGAATATGAGTTCAATGTCATGAATGTGAAGGTTTTGGAAACATAAGGTCTGAATGTCCAATGTATCTCAAGAAGAGGAAGAGGAGTTTATCTTCATCTTGGTAAGAAGAAGACTTTAAAAGTTATCCTAAAGAAGAAGTTGCCAAACAGGTCACTGCCTTGATTGGAATTTATGACTCTAATGAAGACTCGGATTGTGAAGAGATGTCATTTGAAGAACTTGCTGCTTCTTACAAGGAGTTGTGCCTCAGAAGTCAAGAGGTGGGCTAATTAGAAGAAAGCAAAAGAAAACTATTTCTCAACTGCAGACTAAAAAAGTGGAGCATCTGTCTATCATATCTGGTCTAGAGGCCGAAAAAGTGGAGCCCATGTCCATCATCTCTGGTCTGAAGGGTGAAGTTATTTACTCAGTTCACAACATGATAATATGACTAAGTTTGTAAGAATACTTAATATCACACTGTAGCGAAAATGTAGCAGTAAAGATTTGAGACAAAAGCCATTAATTGACTTAACTCACACAATGAAGTCGCCACCGCACTTTATTGTTTCTAAAGGAAAATGGGAAAAGAGCAAATAAAACCCAAAATGAAAAGAATAGAGATCAAGTTACGGTGATCGGTTATGAAAAAGGAAGGTATTAGCGCCCTAAGCATCTACGGTACTCTGCAGGATCCCTTATATTTGTTCTTATCAAAGAGTGTGTTATCTAAAGCTTAATTGCTAAAGGGAATGAGTGAAATATTATTTAAAAACAAAAGAAATGTTTTTATTATTACACTCGCCGTAGTTGCGAACCTTTGTGCCTACGTACTCCCTTCATGTAATTAGGAATCAGGGAACTCGTAGTTCTTCTAAAAAAGAACAAAATTGTGTGTTGATGTTGAGTGCTAAATTGTTGTGAATTTGAGTGTGAATAATTAGCACTCATCCGCTTAATTCGTTTTCTTATTGTCAATAAACCTCAACTTTAGTGTATATTCGATATAGTTTACGTTATAGTGTATTTATTATGTTATTATCTAAATATCATTGAGTTTAATTAATTTTATCTTATTTTTGTAGGTATTTAAGCTTTGATATTTAGGCATTGTTAGATAGAGCATTGAATAATCTTTCCAACACTTCCTACCAGGCGCGAATCGGAGTTACGGTTCAAAAGTTATAGCCGAAACAATGTAGAATGTTGTGCTGGTTTTTCAACTTTATGTCATCTGTCGCCAGACGACGCTTTTGATCGCCGAGCGACGCTAGGCGAGCTGTAACATGGTAAAAACATTGTTTTAGTCGCCGGGCAATGCATTTTGGTCATCGGGCGATGCTGGACAGTCAGAAATGCGTATTTAGGTGTGAAAACATTTTTTTGGGTATGTTTTTGGGTATTTTTTATCCCAACTCCATCAACCTTCATTTTTGGATAGGATTAGCTTAGAAAACAAAATTGAAGCTTTTATACGGATGATCCGAAGTAGATTGCTCATCAATCTGCACTGACAAACCAGTAGATTTGTGGTTCATTTCTCTTCCTCTTTGTGTATTCTTTATGTGTTGAGTTTGTACATGTATTTACTTTGAAATTATGTATATTTGTCGCCTATGGTGTTATATTAAACTGACTTTATAAATCTTTTTCAATTTTTGTCCTAGATTTTTGCTCTGTGCTAGGGACTTGAGTTGTTATAGACATATACTGCTTAGATTCTTATCTAGGATAATTATTTGTTAGTTTCTGAACTCTAGAGATAATTTAGAGCTGACATCTACTTGAGTATCAAAGTTTAATTCTTCTGTGTGGTTATGTTGTGCTGAGAGATTGTAAGTGCGATTATATAGTTGTCTTCTGTGTTCTTGAGGAGGTAGAGAGATCATTTCCTTGGTGATACAGTCCATCTCTCAATTTGGGTTAGAAATGACTTAGGTTTTGAGTGATACGTGGTGACATTGATGAATATTGTTAGGTTGAATGTAACTGGTCGATAGATTTAAGTCTGTGATGAGTAGATTATATGCAGGCTTGATAAGTTCTTCCTTAGTTTTTACTTTTGTTTACATTTATTTTCTATTGATAACATTTTCTTCACAAACCCATTTATCCCCAAATTCATTAACGAGAGATTTGTCGAACGATAATTTAATAACCAATCTCTGTGGAAACGATAGATTCTCGGATAAATATTTCCAAAACTTTTATTGCTTGCCGCTACACCGCTCCAACAAAATGGTTTCGTTGTCGGGGATCGGTTCTATTGTCTTCACATTGCGATAATTATTTTGTTTTTGAGTTTTGTAATTAATGTATATGTTGTATAGAAATTGTATATTAATTTGTATATGATATTTGTGGATATATGTTTTTTCTTTGTTTTCACGTATTGTTGTGAATTATCTCATTTTTGTAATGTTTGTTGTGTGGTTTTTAGGACACTTTCTTTAGGTTTGCACGGTGTGACAATATCATGGCATGACGAGAGGAGGTTACTAGCTTGCACAATAAAGGTGTCGAGCTTACGACGTAAAAAAACCATGTTTTTTGTATTTGTTTATGTGTGGTGATTTGTGTTTTAACAAGTTGAAACAAGGAAATATTCTGAATTTCAAATCTTCACTTTTCAAATTGTTAATTCATTTTCACCCGCTTTTCATATCGTTATTTGTATTTGTTTTGTTATTTCAATTTGTGTTTTCTGAAATCTTGTTGTGTTTAGCTTGAAGAGTTTTATTCTTTGTATATATTTTAAACTTTGTACATTAAAACTTTATAGGAGTATTATTTTTTAATTCTTTTGTTGTTGTTGTTTGTTATCAAATTTTGGTCTGGTAACTTGAAGAATTCTGAGGTGATTTTCTGAGTTCGATTGTTTTAACTCGCGAATGTATGGTAATGATATTATTTTAAAGTTGGTACACGCCAGGTACTCGTTTATCGCTTTCTATAATATAACATGTTTATGAAACTTTCCATTTGAATATTTACCATACCATTCATTCTTTTTGCATTGCTTGCTCATGACTTGAATCACTTTAGTTCCTTTTTTACCCATAAATGTGAGAAAGCTTTTCATTGTTCATATATGCAGGAGGTCATAATTCTTGTTTTAACGGGATTTTATTATGTTTAAGCTTTTATTTGTGTTGATTGTATGAATGTATGAAAGTGATCAAGGCATTTTGTTTTATTTTGAGCACAACTACATTGGCCAAATATTCAATTCACCTTGTGACTGTGTGATCATTTGTTAGCCCCTTTGAAATTTTGTCAATATCCATGTTTATTTGAACTTGATGCTTGTCTATGAATGTTTAGTTCACCTTTTTTATGGATGTTTGATTCTTTTGTTTCTTGAACCCTCAACTATTTATTCTTGTATGAATTTTTACCTTGCCTTAAAGAGTAGAGAGTATTCACATATTAATGTTGGTTGAATTCATGTTGGGGAGAGCAATGTTGGCTCATTTATAGTGAGGTTGCTATGAGGTTGATAATAAGAAAGAGAAAAGAAAAAAAAGTGAAAAAGAAAGATTAGAAAAAGAAATAAGAAAAAAAGATGAAAAAGATTTGAAAAAGAAAAACAAAAAGAGTATGGAATAATGTTGTGTTGAATAAGTGATGTGTGTTGGTTTGAAATTTGGGATGAAGAATAAGTTTGATTAAAATTGTGTTGCTTGAGACTTTGTGAGTAATTACTCCCTTAGGTTTATGCAAGTTTTTATTTCGATTAGCTTTAGGACTTATCACTTATTTGTTAACCAAGCCACATTACAACTTTGAAAAGCTCTTGTGATTCTTGCCTTTGTATTTTAAATATGATTTTTTGGATGAATGCATAATTTAGTCTATTTTTTGAAAGATTGTGGATGAGTGTCAAAAGTTCTCACCATTGTGTGTTTTTCATCTACCGATGAATGTTTGCTATATGCAATTCATGATTGAGCTTGTTTTGTTTTAGAATGTTTAGTATGATTTTTGTACTTACGATTCATTTCGTTTACATGTTATCGTTGTAGTTTAGTGGTAAGTTTTTACCTTGTGTGTATATTTTTATTTTGAACCATACATTTGTTTTCGGTTTTTAAAACTTGTTGTTGTGATTCTTTGATTATCATCTTTTGTTTATTTAGGTTTATTTGACTTTGTTTGAGGAGAAACAATGTTTTAAATTGGGGAGAGTTTTCTGAGTGATAATTTTTTATGAATTTGAGTGTGAATAATTAGCACTCATCGACTTAATTCATTTGCTTTTTGTCAATAAACCTCAACTTTAGTGTATATTCGGTATAGTTTATGTTATAGTGTATTTATTACGTTATTATGTAAATATCATTGAGTTTAATTGATTTTATTTCATTTTTTTAGGCATTCAAGCTTTGATATTTAGGCATTTTTAGATATAGCATTGAATAAGCTTTCCAACGCTTCCGACCGGGCATGAATCGGAGTTACGGTTCAAACGTTATGGTCGAAACAGTGCAGAATGTTGGGCGACGCTAGGCGGGCTGTAGCGTGTGAAAAACGTTGTTTTCGTCGCTAGGCGACGCTTTTTGGTCGCCAGGCGATGCCTGACAGTCGGAAATACGTATTTAGGTGTAAAAACATATTTTTTGGGTATGGTTTTGGGTATTTTTGATCCCAACTCCATCAACCTTCATTTTTGGATATGATTAGCTTATAAAACAATATTGAAGCTTGCATACGGATGATCCGGGATGGATTGCTCATCAATCAGCGCTGATAAAATGGTAGATTTGTGGTTCATTTCTCTTCCTCTTTGTGTATTCTTTATGTGTTGAGTTTGTACATGTATTTACTCTTAAATTATATATATTTATCGCCTATGACGTTATATTAAACTTTCTTTATAAATCTTTGTCGATTGTTGTCTTAGATTTTTGCTCTGTGCTAGGGATTTGAGTTGTTATAGATATATATACTGCTTAGGTTCTTATCTAGGATGATTATCTGTTAGTTTCTGAACTCTAGAGATGGATTTTGAGCTGACATCTACTTGGATATCAGAGTACAATGCCTCTGTATGGTTATGCTATGCTGAGAGATTGTCATTGCGATTACATAGTTGTCTTCTGTGTTCTTGAGGAGGTAAAAAGATCATTTCCTTGGTGATACAGTATGTCTCTCAATTTGGGTTAGAAATGACTTAAGTTGTCAGTGATACGTTGTGACATTGATGAATATTGTTAGGTTGAATGTAACTGGTCGATAGATTTAAGTCTGTGATGAGTAGATTATATGCCGGCTTGATAAGTTCTTCCTTAGTTTTTACTTTTGTTTACATTTATTTTTTGTTGATAACATTTTCTTTACAAATCCATTTATCCCCAAACTCATTAACGAGAGATTTGTTGAACGGAAATTCAATAACTAATCTCTGTGGACACGATAAATTCCCGGATAAATATTTCCAAATTTTTTGTTACTTGCCACTATAACGCTTCCAACAGTTGATTAATTTAAAATGAAGAGACAAATTATCATTTTTAATGAGAAGACTCGTTTAATCGCCCACAAGCTATGAGAAAGAAAAACTATGCACTAACATGAGGGAGGGTTTGAGAACATCTCTAGTACTCAAGTGGAATAGTCGAAAATCATGGAGATAAAGGAATAACATCTCGATTATAAATTAATCATGTCTAATCTTGAAAAAGGTTTTAAAGGGAAAAGGTGCTCAAGCGCACAAAAAGGTTTGAATGAAGTTGAATGTTTTTTAGTTTTTTTTTTTTAAAGTGTTAGAATATGCTTATGTGATTTAGCATTTATTAAGAAAAGAAGTTTGAAAAAGTCACTTGAAAAATTCAAGGTTTACTACAAAAGTGGTTAAACTTAGAAAACAAATAAATTTTTGGAAAAGATGAGAAGGTTTTGAAAATTGAAGAATGGGGTAGGAGATGAAGAGACTATCCTATGTACAAGAAGGTAAAAGATAATGTAAGGAAGGTCTGACCAAATGGAAACTCATACTTGATATAAAGTAATAAATATAGCATTCACATCCATTTGGACTAAAAAACACAAGTAGATAAATTAGCCAAGAGTATACCAAACCTTAGGTGAAAATAAATCACAAGCAGACATTATCAGAGAAACACAAGGCGTCAAATAATACTCAAAGCAACGAATAAAGCGCATCAGATGAAAAATAAATCACAAACGAAGAGAGCATAGATAAACCCGGGGGATCAGATAGACGCGAAGTATCAGATAAAGCTCAAAGTGTCAGATAAGGCTCAAGGTATCTGTGAAACTCGAGATATCAGATAAGAATCACTGTATCAGATGAAGTTCCCAACAAACAGAAAAACCAGGATGGCATAGAAATAATTCGAACATCTCATGTGAAATAAATAATCAAGTCCCAATGGATTTGGAACCTGTATCAGAGCTAAATGAAACAAATTAAATATAAAAATGTAAGCTTAATTAATTAACTTAAAAGTTGATTAAGTTATTTAATTAAGTTTAAAAAATTAGTTAGATGAAACTAATTAATTTTTAATAACGAAAATAAATAACTAAATCGACTTTTAGTTAATTAACTAAAAGCAACAAAGTGTTGTCAAGATGAAGTGAACATATGAGCTATCTTAAAAGGCTTCACAAACAATAGACAAGTTAGTAATCACAAAAGAAATAGTAAACCAAATGAAAATTGAATCGAATTGCATGAACACATTAATATTCTTTCAATGAAGAAACAAAAAAACAAGTGTGTAGTGGTGAAAATCGGAGATCAAGCTATTAATTAACTTGACTCACAAAAGCAAGAGTCGCCACCGCGCTTTATTATTTCCAAGGGAAAAGGGAAAAGAGCGAAATAAAACCCTAAAATATGCAATGTAAAATAATACTTAAAAGTAATAAAAATACAATGCGTTTTTTGAAAGAGATCGAGAGTTCGGGGGTTGGTTATACAATGGGAAGGTATTAGCACCCAATGCATCTGCGGTACTCCGCAGGAACCTTTTGAAATATCTGTTCTTTTGGTTTAAAATTGTTTGTTTGATTAAAATGATTCGTTTGGCTAAAAGATGGGTATGGAGAGATTTTGAAGAGACAGCGACCTAGTGTCGAAGTTTTGACTTAAAAGGTGTGAGTTTGAAATTTGAATCTTTTAGGAAAATCGACTTAATTTTGGAAAAAAACAGTAAATAGGAAAAAAATGAATGAGGGCATTCGCTTGATCGTATGAGATATGTTCGGTGACATGAAGTCAACAAATTTAATTCTTTCCCTTGGAGTAAATCGAGCGAGCAAAAATAAAATAGACGTCAAAATATAAGCAATCAAAATTCACAAGAAAATAAATATAACTAAACAGATTAATGACCTAAAGGCATCGAGAAATTAAAATGACAAAGATATTTAAATAAAATAAAAGAGAATGTAACTAATTATCTAAAGAAGTTATTTAAACTAAATTAAAAATTACTTACTAAAATAATTCTAAACTAATTACAAATTCTAAGGTTATAAAAAAATCTAGTATTATTGAATTTGATCTAAACTAAACTAAAGCTTTAAAATTTAGTAAGTTAAATCTAGATTAAACTAAAATCCTAAGGTTACTAAATTAAATCTAAAACAAATGAAAATTTCAAAGTTACTAAACTAAATCTAAATCAAATAAAATTCTAAAACTACTAAACTAAATTTAAATCAAATAAAAACTCTAAGGTTATTAAACTAAATAAAAATTATAAACTTATTAAACTAATTCTAAATCAAATAAAAATTATAAATTTATTAAACTAATTCTAAATCAAATAAAATTCTAAAGTCACTAAACTAAAACTAAACAAATAAAATTCTAAAGTTAACTTAAATAAAATCAAATAAAATTCTAAAGTTATTAAACTAAAACTAAACAAATAAAATTCTAAGGTTAACTTAAATAAAATAAAATTCTAAAGTTATAAAATAAACCTAAACTAATTAAAGAATTCTAAATTAATATTAAACTAAATTAATTATAAGATTTACTAATATATTTTTTTTTTATAACTAATTAAATTCCATTAAATGAAATGCACTAACAGTACTGAAGACTAAAATAAAATCCAAAAGGTAAGAAAATTAAACAAAACTACGTTGCAAAAATGAAAAGAAAAGAAGAAAAAAAAAACAAATTACATCCAGTTCAGAGAAACAGTAAGTTAAACTTAAAATATAATAAAAATTATTAAAAAAAAAACAAATTCATTTTAGTTTCAGATACCTTCATCACCATCACAGCACAAATTTATTTCTCTTGTTCTTTAGGTTTTCTGCAGAGAATCATGTGCATAGGAGAGAAAATTCCAGTATCACCCCCTCTGGTCAAAAAGTTAGCAGTCTTGAACAGCATCTTATGAACATCAACGGTCCCTTTAGGCGTTATTCCCAATGCAGACAGAACAGTTACCACAACATGGTTACGCCAATAAGCAAGTCGGCCCATTTTCAAACGGCTCCGCCACGGATGGAAGGTGAGAAATGGAAGGATTGTCCCCAGCCCCATTCGTAAATATCTGTAACTAAATTGTAAAAGGTATCAACGAAATCTGGGACTTTCTCTGCGGTTTCGATCTCTTTGGGACGGCGGAAGAAAGACCAGTATTGTTTGTAACTGTCTTGGACTTTTTCGGTGGAGATTGAACCACCGGATAGATCGGAGGCGCGTTTTCCTTTACGTTCGGCGGGGCCGAGGACACAGACGAACCAATATAGGCCGCCGGCGAGAAGAGCTCCAGTGCAGAAGAGAGAGAGGGAGTCCATTGGGAAAACAGAGTATGTTTGTTTTTTTGTGTTTTGTTCTTCCTCAAAGCGTTTCATTTTCAGAGGCCATTTCAAGGGTTTGAAGTTTGTAATGAAAAATAGAAAAAGGGTGTAGCTGCTTGTGATACGGTGGGAGAATTGATTGTGGTTTTGCGTTTGTTTTTGCAAATGTTTCGGTTGAGCAAGAGTCGCCACCGACTTTTTATTTTATCCTAAGGAAAGGTTTAAAAAGCACAGCAAAAACCTTTGAGATTTTTCTTGGGTTCGGGGAGTAGATTATAGAAAGGGAAGGTATTAGCACCCTTTCTATCCATGGTTATCCATGGGCTCTTAGTTACTTGCTTAGATCACTTGCCTTTTGTTTTCAATTGTTTGAAATGGTGCTTTGTGTGTGTGTGTTTTTGAAAATGTTTTGAAAAGAGGCCAATGTGGTGGCAACCTTTGTAATGATCCATGTTGGGATGTATACAAAGGTGTATGTCTTTTGAAAAGGTTTTCATTTGTTTTTGAAAGATATTTTGAAAGTGTTGTGAGGTGTGGTTTAAAAACAGGCAAGTGTTTTTGTTTTGCAAGTTGACAAGTACTTAAGAGCGATCTACCCTAAAGTTCTCAAAGATTTTTGTTATGTTTTTAACCCTTTTAACAATTTTGTTCCACCATTGTATTTGGTGGACAATCTTGTGTTAGGATTTGAAAGGGACGGGCGTGGGTCATCGTTTAGACCATAATTGCAATGGTGCCAAGTATCTTTGAGCAATTTTTCTTTAAGGGACTTGATCATTTTTAGGCAACTTTCGAAAGCGTCATCGAGGGAATATGATCATTTGGATTGTTTGTTTTGCCCAAAGAGACCTAACATGCAATATGGCCCAATTTTTGAAAGGCAACAGGTGGATGTAACCCTAGGGGTGTTAGTGTGCAAGTGTGTTTTATTGCATACAAGAGTTTTTTTCTTTGAATTAGGTTTTTCTACTTCATTGATTTTATCTTGCCATACATGTCCTAATTACTAGCAATAAGAAGCGGAAATATAAAATCCTACGCTATTACAACAATTAGGGGAGGGGGATACACATTTGTACATGGGGGGTACAACGAGAAAAATAAACAAAAAAGAAAATAGCAAAAAAAACAAGATATATAGAGAGAGAGGGAGCCCGCGAGCTGCTGGGAGGTCATCAGAAGTTCTGACTCAGCTCCGCTGCCAGATGATCAACCTGTTAGTGAAACTGGATGAGTCAGAACTTCTGACTCTGGCACCTGCAAAACAGAACCTTGTTAGTGGGGAAATCAGAAGTTCTGATTTCCCTGCGCTGCAAGACAGAAGTTTGTTAGTGGAGAAACCAGAAGTTCTGATTCTGTTGAAAAGGCAATAACTCTCAGAGGTTCTGATATCATTGACAGCAAAACAGGCTTCAGATGTGCTAACGTCAAAGTCAGCACTTGGCTTTTCCCTGTACTAATCAGAACATCTGCAATTCTGTTGTTATTCCACAAAACAGGAAACATATTTGGAACAGATCCAGCAAATAGCAAAAATGTTTCAGAGGTCAGAATCACCAAGGTCACAGGCAAGTCCTATACTGGCTCAGAACGTTCTGAGGTATGAAAATCCTCAGAACATAAACAACAATAACATGAATATTTACATTATGTTACTTGAATATGCACAGCTGATGATGCTTAACAGTGTGATGAGGGTCAGCAGGTGCTTACCTGACTGTTTGGAAAAGTTGGTGAGTGAAAGTTTAGCTTTTGGTTCTGGTTCTGGTGGTGTTCTGGACAGATTTGAAAAGGGGAAGTAAAGGTGTATACGTGTGTAGGGTCAGATGTTTGGAAAGAGTGTTTTTGGTTTACAGAAAAGAACTGGATATTTGATGAAGTTGAAGGTGAGAAACTCAAAGTTATGGAACAAAACTGGAGATTTTGGCAGAGTTTCAGAACGCTATGTTGCTAAGAGTTCTGTTTCTTTCTTAGCAATTTCTGTTTCTTTTCTTGAACGTCTTTGGCAGTGGTGAAGACTCTCTATTTATAGGCAAAATCCTTGTGGATGCCTTGAACATTTAAAGCGCCAACAGAGTTTGAATTTGTTCTTTGACAGAAATTCCTGGGAAGTTGTGATACAGATAGCTTTCAGCCTAGGTTGCAGCAGCAGGCGTGGATTGGGGAGAAGTGACCTCTGAAGTGGGCGGTGGCGTGAAGACCCATGCCAGAATCTGTGCAAAAGCGTTTTCCAAGCCACACGTGAATTCTCAGGAGTGGTTGGAAGCATTAATGGGCATTAAATGGTGACAAGACCTGTCAATACCAACATTCTGGTAATGGAAACCAGCGTTGAATCAGCAGCGTAAACCATGCTCTGGCCTTGGCTACCTGTAAGCTCTGGAGATTCTCCTGGTTTTCTGGTACGTTCCTTGGATTTACTTCTGGACCTCCTGGGCTTAGAGATTCTGTATCAGTGTAACACCCACTCTTCTGATCTTTCATCTTCTGATTTCAACCTGTTCTGAAGGAGCCTTCAGACTTCCCTGCTTCTCTTGCATTCCTTTAGCAAATTCTGACTGGGCTTGTGTAACTGCTGAAGGGGCATGTTCTGTTTGAGGCTTACATTCTGAACCACGTTTAAAACTTCTGATTGAACTGATGTAGCTGCTGAAGAGCCAACTTCTGACCACGCTGAGCCAAGCTTGCAACTTCTGACCGTTTTCATCTGGAATGGGTCCAGAAGTTCTGAAGCGCTGATTTTTCTAATAAACACTTATTTTAAAGAAACATTCTAAGTACTTAGAATTTTATTTTTCTCAAGATAAAAGCGTTGCTTTTGGAGTTCGTGAGATCATCTTGCTCTTGTAAGTGGCTTGCTTGGGCAAAAGGATAACTCAGGACTTGGATTTGTTTCAGGGGGACCTTGAAAAATCCAAGATGGTTTCCTGAAGAAAGGGAGGGCAAATTTTGGGGTACAACAGTTGCCCCTGTTCAATCTTCTTGAACTTGAAGAGTTAGATTGGCAAGTTTGCCTTTCGCGACTCGAAGGTAAAAGGAGATTGGACACTAGAGTGCCCGGAAATTTGCACTCGCATAGTAGAGTATCAACAATGTGATGGCGGGAATGGGCTTATAGATGCCATTTGGAAGTGATGATCGCACAAGAGATTCCTTGGTGAGAACTTTATGTATCTGAGAAAGGCAGATGTTTTCCTGGCTTGTTACATGTGTTTGATCTTCAATCTCCTTATGCAGATATGCCTTGGCTGGATACAGGTATCGAATCTACAATCGGTGGCTCACAGATGTGCCCTGGCTGGATACAGGAATCGAATCTTCGAACTCTTCAGACGTGCCCTGGCTAGATACAGGAATCGAGTCTGGAAATGTGGTCAAAAGATATGCCCTGGCTGGATACAGGAGTCGAATCTGGAAATGTTGTAGTTGATAGATGTGCCCTGGCTAGATATAGGAATCGAATCTTCGAACTCTTCAGACGTGCCCTGGCTAGATACAGGAATCGAGTCTGGAAATGTGGTCAACAGATATGCCCTGGCTGGATACAGGAGTCGAATCTGGAAATGTTGTAGTTGATAGATGTGCCCTGGCTAGATACAAGAATCGAATCTTCGAACTCTTCAGACGTGCCCTGGCTAGATACAGGAGTCGAGTCTGGAAACTGATCACTCTCAAATGTTCCCTGGCTAGATACAGGTATCGAATCTGGAATTGTGACAGTTGAAGGTAGTTGTCTTTGGGGATTGTCTTTTTCCCTGAAAAGGCAAAAACATAAGTTGTACGCAATGTCATGATGTATGATATGCATGATGTCATGATGTTCAACATGAGATAGTGTTGTATGCACTTTATCATGTATGTAAGCAAGATGTATGAAAGTGTGAAATGTTTATGAATGTAACTTCGTCTTAGGAAAATAAATCCTTGACGATCGGCCGGGGAGTTGCCCTGTGGCCGAGATACTTTGCTGAAGTTTTGATGAGAGGCCTGCTGAGGACTTCAATGATGGATCCCGCTGGGGATAAAAACTCCGCTGGGAAACACCAAAGGTAAACTCTGCTGGGGAATACCAAAGATAAACTCCGCTGGGGATTGAAAGAACTTTGTTGGGGGCGATCTTCCGTGGCGATTAGCTGAGGATAACCCAGTTATAAGCCCTTGTGAGGAATAACTCTGAATAAAGCTCGGGAGAGACGTCCGTATTCGGCAAGGAACAAGCTTCCGGAATCTACTGGGGATAAGCTTTAAGACCTGCCGGGGAACGTTGTGCCTTTTCAGGATCGACGGGGAATCAACTCAGCTTGGGGAGAGTATTGCTGAATCTTGTCTTACTTTGCGGGGCGTTGAGATGATTTGGTCACATTCTTCAGTCGAATCTACCTTGGTACCTTGGCGGACAAAGCAAACAGATTGCATCAGACAACCTTACATTGCCCTTGTTTCTGATGTCACCTGTAATTGATCTTTTGCAAACATTTATAAATTAGCAATTTAATGTCAAATGCATATATCAAAAATGAACATTGGACGTTCTTCGCAAGACAAAACAGAAAAAGGAAAAAAAACAATGGCAACTTGTATGGACAAGTGAATTTGTATTGATTTGAATTTTTGCCTGTGAATAGGCGTTTCTGTACAAGAGGCTGACATCCTAGTAAGAGGACGCCGCCGAATAATCACAGAATTGACAATTTTGAAAAGAAAACAAAACAGCTACGTGAACAATCACACTGGGTTCCAACTCTGCTATCGCCTTTATGTCTCCAAGCGTCTCATCGCTTTGCTGCCTAGTTGAAAATGAAGCTGATTGGTCGATGCCGAAATCTGAGCCAGATAGTTGATGCCGAATTCCGGATGCAAAGTGACCCAATGAGACATAGTGTTACGCTTTATCCCTAACTTTTGCCTGGACCGCCCTTTCGGGTTTTCAGTCCACCGGGATACCCATTTTTGCCCAAGTCACCCTTTCGGGTTTTCAACTTGCCGGGTGTACAGATTTTTTTCATTTCATCCCTTATTTTTGCCCGAACCCTTTTGGTTCGCCGGGAAGCCCTTATTTTTGCCTAGGTATGTCAACCTAGCGGGTCTTTTATTCATGCGTAGTATCTTTTCACTATGTCTGCATTGGCGGGATGAGGGAGGTCGTCTCCATCCATGGTGGTTAGGATCATGGCTCCTCCTGAGAACACATGTTTAACCACAAATGGCCTTTCGTAAGTAGGGGTCCATTTGCCCCGGGGATCACTTTGAGGAAGGATGATGCGCTTGATTACCAGGTCTCCAACCTGATACTCTTGTGGTCTGACCTTCTTGTTAAATGCCCTGATCATTTGTTTTTGATACGTCTGACCATGACAGATAGCGGTGAGCCTCTTTTCGTCAATCAGGTTTAATTGATCAAGTCGAGTTTGGATCCAGTCATCTTCATTCAAGTCTGAATCCTTCATTATCCGGAGAGAGGGTATCTGAACTTCAATTGGCAAGACTGCCTCCATGCCATAGACCAAGGAGAAAGGAGTTGCCCCGGTCGACGTCCTTGCTGAGGTACGGTACCCATGAAGAGCAAATGGTAACATTTCGTGCCAATCTTTATAGGTCATTGTCATCTTCTGCACAATTTTCTTAATATTCTTATTAGCTGCCTCTACAGCCCCATTCATCTTTGGCCGGTAGGGAGAAGAATTGTGGTGTTGTATCTTGAATTGTTCGCAGAGTTCAGCGATCATTTTGTTATTGAGATTGGTACCATTGTCCGTAATGATTCTTTCCGGGACACCGTACCGACAGATCAGATTATGCCGGATAAAACATTCCACGACGCTCTTGGTTACCGTCGCGTAGGAAGCTGCCTCAACCCACTTTGTGAAGTAATCGATCGCTACCAAGATGAAGCGATGCCCGTTGGATGCCGTTGGTCGGATCTCACCGATTATATCAATGCCCCACATTGCAAAAGGCCAAGGTGCCGTCAGGACGTTCAGAGGAACGGGAGGAATATGCACCTTGTCAGCATAGATCTGGCATTTGTGACAAGTTCGAGAGTGTTGGTAACAATCGGCTTCCATTGTGGACCAGAAATACCCTGCTCGAAGGATTTTCTTTGCCATGGTGTGTCCACTGGAATGTGTCCCAAATGTACCTTCATGCAGTTCTATCATGATCTTCTCTGCTTCAGCCTTATCCCCACAACGTAGTAGAGTTGAATCATGGTTCCGTTTGTAGAGGATGCCGTTGCTGAGGAAGAATTTTGCCGCAAACCTCCTCATGAACTTCTTGTCATTGACAGATGCACCTTCAGGGTATTCCTGAGCTTCTAAGTACCTTTTCACCTCATGATACCAGGGTTTTTCAGTTGCCTTCTCGGCCTCGAGGTCGCAGCAGTATGCCGGTTCGTCCAACTTCCAGATAATGATTCGGGGAGCCTCATTGTCCCATTTAACTTTGAACATTGAAGACATCGTAGCCAGTGCGTCCGCTAGCTGATTCTCCTCTCTTGGGAAGTGCTCAAAAGTTATTTCTTCAAAGTGGGGAAGCAAGGTTGACACATACTCCTTGTAAGGAATAAGATTTGGGTGTTTCGTATCCCACTCGCCTTTGATCTGATTGATCACGAGAGCGGAATCTCCGAAGACACTCAGGAATTTGATCCTTAAATCAATTGCAGCTTGTAGACCCATGATACATGCCTCATATTCTGCCATGTTGTTGGTGCAGTTGAAACATAATCGGGCGGTGAGTGGAGTATGCGTTCCTTTGGGAGATATGATTACAGCGCCGACGCCGTTACCCAAAGCATTGGAGGCTCCGTCAAAATGCATAGACCATCGGGATCCTTCCTCAGGTCCTTCATCCGGTCCAGGTATTTCACAGTCAGTTACCATCATGATGTCTTCGTCCGGAAAATCAAAGTTCAATGATTGGTAATCATCCACAGGTTGGTGTGCCAAATGATCTGCCAGTACACTTCCTTTAATTGCTTTCTGAGTTGTATACTGGATATCATATTCTGTCAAGATCATTTGCCATCTCGCTATTCTACCAGACAGAGCGGGCTTTTTGAATATGTACTTGATGGGATCCATTTTTGAAATCAATAGAGTAGTGTGAGTCAGCATATACTGTCTCAACCGGCGAGCAGCCCATACTAGAGCGCATCAAGTTTTCTCAAGCAGTGAATAACGAGACTCACAGTCGGTAAACTTTTTGCTCAAGTAATAAATAGCGTGCTCTTTTCGGCCAGACTCGTCATGCTGTCCCAGCACACACCCCATTGAATTGTCAAGTACTGTCAAATATAGTATCAGAGGTCTTCCTTCCACTGGAGGCATAAGAATGGGTGGATCTTGGAGGTATTCCTTTATCTTTTCAAAGGCAGCCTGACATTCATCGTTCCAACGTACTACTTGATCTTTCTTCAGTAATTTGAAGATTGGCTCACAGGTAGCAGTTAGATGTAAGATGAATCGGGCAATGTAATTCAGTCGTCCTAGGAAGCCTCTGACTTCTTTCTCTGTCTTTGGAGTTGGCATCTCTTGTATGGCTTTTACCTTGGCAGGGTCCACCTGGATACCTTTATCACTCACAATGAAACCCAGCAATTTTCCGGACCTCACCCCAAAGGTGCATTTGTTGGGATTCAACCTCAGCTTATATAATTTCAGTCGGTCAAATAGCTTCCTCAGATGATCAAGGTGCTCCTCCTCAGTTTGAGACCTCGCAATCATGTCATCAACGTATACCTCAATCTCATGATGGAATATATCATGAAATAAAGCAACCATGGCACGTTGATAGGTTGCCCCAGCATTTTTCAACCCGAATGGCATGACCTTGTAGCAGAAGGTGCCCCACTGAGTAACAAAGGTAGTCTTTTCCATATCTTCAGGAGCCATCTTGATCTGATTATACCCTGAAAAACCATCCATGAAGGAGAACACCTTGTGTTGAGCAGTATTGTCAACAAGAACGTCGATGTGAGGTAGAGGGAAGTCATCCTTGGGGCTTGCCCTGTTCAAATCCATGTAGTCAACACACATTCTGACTTTACCGTCCTTCTTCGGCACTGGCACCACATTGGCAACCCACTGAGGGTAGGAAGTTACTGCTAGAAATCCGGCATCGAATTGCTTCATAACCTCGGCCTTGATCTTTTCAGACATCTCTGGGCGCATGCGGCGAACCTTTTGCTTTACCGGAGGGCAGTCTTCCTTAGTCGGCAGGTGATGAACTACAATGTCGGCATCCAAACTAGGCATGTCTTCATAGGACCAAGCAAATATCTCCATGTAATCCTGTAGCATCTGGATCAATCGTTGCTTCACGCTGAGCTCTAGATTAGCCCCAATCTTGACCTCTTTCCTATCTGTCTCAGTACCCAGGTTAATTGTTTCCACCGGCTCTTCATGTGGTTGAATAGCCCTCTCTTCCTGGAGTAGCAGTCTTGCGAGTTCACCAGGCACTTCACAATCATCTTCACCTTCGTCTTCGGCCAAGTTGATCGGATTCTCGAAGTCATAACTGGCGGTAGCAGAGCTGTTACCAGTGAGATCCAGAGTGGATTGAAACCTGTATAAGTGAGTGTGTGTAAATATAGTTGTTTTGCAATATATAACACAGAGAGAAAAAGAGCACAAGATTTGAAATGCAACAAACGTCCAATGTTTTGATTGATGATATATGGAAATGTCATACAAAAAGCCCTCACAAATGGAGCTACGATGCCCCGGGTAGGACACCGAGCCAATAAAAGTTTCAACACATTGTTTGTTACAAATTGAAAATCAAAAGAAATAATTACTGCGTGACAAACGTGATAGGTGTAAAATCCTTTGCCGTCCAGTTGCTTGGTCTGTTGCTGGCAGTCAGGTAGATCCAACTGTCAAACTCTGCTTCCTCTACATCCTCCTCAATAGCATTCACCCTTGGACTGGTGATAAACACTGGAGTCTTTCTAATCTTTTCCTTGCGCACAACCCTCTGAGCCTCTGCAGTAATGCCCAGCCCGAACTTGTCGTTCTTTTGAGTGAAGTCAGGAAGCTGACCCCAGTTCGCACAATTGCCTTTCTCGATTACAGCCCGGGCATCCTTCAAAGATGCCATCTTCAACG
Organism: Vicia faba; assembly: GCA_948472305.1. Lineage (NCBI taxonomy): Eukaryota > Viridiplantae > Streptophyta > Magnoliopsida > Fabales > Fabaceae > Vicia > Vicia faba. The sequence goes on from CATIWC010001676.1 coordinate 45,206, forward strand.
GGAAGTCTTCTTCAGCCACTGCTTCAGCTGATGCCAAAATTGGAAGTACTTCCTCAAAATGCTGAAAGGGGGTTTCAATAAACTCCCCGTCCATCTCGATATACCGGAATGAATTCAAGTGACTAACCATGTATTCCTCCTCACCCTGCACGGTAACAATCTTCCCTTTGATAGGGTATTTGAGTTTTTGGTGTAGAGTGGAGGTTACTGCCCCAGCTTTGTGAATCCAGGGTCGACCTAACAAGCAGGAATAAGATGGACGAATATCCATTACATAGAACGTTGAGTCTAAGACTTGGGAACCCACACGAATAGGAATGTTTACTTCACCGTGCACCATCCTTTTAGAACCGTCGAAGGCTCTAACAATGATGTTACTAGGTTTCAGCTCCAAACTCTCACAATCCAGACGATCCAATGCCTTCTTGGGCAAAACATTCAGGGAAGAACCGGTATCCACCAACACGTGTGCGAGAGTAGTGCCCCTGCATTCTATGGAAACATGCAGGGCATCATTATGATTTTTCCCTTTGGGGGTGAGGTCAGCATCCGAGAACCCTAAGCCATTGTCAGCCGTTAAATTAGCCACACAGTCGGTGAATTGGTCCGCGGAGGTCTCTTGCGGTACGTGGGCCGTTTTCAGAAATGAAATCAGGGCTTTTGCATGGGCCTCTGAGCATAGCAGCAATGATAGCATAGAGATTTTGGAGGGAGTATGCCCCAACTGTTCAACAACGTTAAAGTCACTCTTTTTGATGATTTTAAGAATTTCCTCCATTTCTTGTTGGGAGGCTTCTACAACAGTCTTTTTTGGTGCCTCCGTCCTGGCAGACAAATCGGTAGCAACTTCTTTGCCTCGAGTATCAGAGGACTCGGCGGCAGTAGTAGACACAGGAACTTGAATTGGAACATGCACACTTGCGGGTGTGATGGTGAGAGGTTTTCGGATAACTGGCGGTGCAATGTCAGGCGAGAAGAGCCTGCCACTGCGGGTAGTCTTGGCGGGACCAGTGATGTTACTGATACTGGTATTGGTGTTGAACTCCTGCTTCACCCCAAGCACATACACATCGGCCCCATAATGCCATGGGACCGCTTTATCAGACTCGTAGGGGAGAGGCCCCGGAACAATAATAGTAATGGGTGCAACAGACATAATTCGGACTGGTTTCTTCACGGGTGTTTTGGAAGGATTGTAAATTGTGACAACATATATTTCTTTAATGGAAACAAACGGAACAGCAGTTTTCTTGAACAGAATTTCCTTGCTATCCATCAGGCTTTGGATGCCTGATTTCAGTAGCAGACAACCGGTAGGGATAACAGCACACAGGAGGCAACCCTTACTACAACCCGGAAATAAACCTGCTAGTAGTAAGTTCCTCTTAACAGTCAACAGAGGGGTAGCAACATCATTCACTGAAACAACATACAACTCTTCTTCAATGGCATTTACTCTATGCTGGGGCATAGGAGCAGTTACAACATTCGGTCTTTCAGGCGCTTCAAACTGGATTTCCTTTGCGTCAATAAGATCTTGCACTTTGTTTCTCAAGGCCCAGCAATCATCAGTAGTATGCCCGGGGCTATCAGAATGATAAGCACAACGGGCATTTGGGTTATACTTAGGAGATGCAGTATTCACGACTTTAGGGGCTTCTTTGGTGGTCACCAAGTTGGTTGACAATAGTTGGGGTAAAATTTGTGACAAGGTCATACTCAACCGAGTATACTGCCTCTTGGGCCTTTCACTTCTTTGTTGATTGTACCGCTGAGGAGCAGCAACAGGTTTTGAAATGACCAGAGCATTGACGACTTGGCGAATTTCTGGCTTGACTTGTCTTCTAGGACCGTAGACGGCACTTGCTTCTTTCTTAAAAGGCCTCTTCTCAGTACCTGCAGCAACACCCTTCTGAATCTTTCCTGACTTGATGCCAGCTTCTATTCTTTCGCCCATTAAGATCAAATCGGTAAACCCTGCGGAAGAGTTACCAATCAGATGATTGAAAAATGGCCCAAATAGGGTCCCTAGAAACATATCAACAAGCTCACGATCGGTTAAAGGAGGCTGCACCCTGCCAGCCAAATCCCTCCATTTTTGTGCGTACTCTTTGAATCCTTCGCCTGTTCCTAACGACATACCCTGAAGTTGGGTACGAGTAGGGGCAAGGTCAGAATTGTATTGGTATTGTTTGTAGAAAGCGGTGGCCAAATCTTCCCAATTTCGAACACTGGTTCCCTCTAGCTGATAAAACCACTCCAACTGAGCTCCAGAAAGACTGTCTTGAAAGAAATGAATCCAAAGGTTTTTATCTGCCGTATAGGGTTGAATCTTTCTCACGTAGGACCTGAGATGCATTTTGGGACAGGACAGCCCATCATACCTTACAAACACTGGCACTTTGAATTTTGGGGGGATCACAATCCCGGCAACCAAACCCACGTCTTCAAAATCCAAACCCGGTACTCTTTGTAGCTCCATGGCGGCCAACCTTTCCTCTAGCCCTTTGTATTTATCATCAGCTAGAGGGTATTGCTGATCGGTATAATCTTCATCCTCTTCGACCTCCTCCTCTTCCGCATCAGACTCGGAAGGTACCGCAGCCCCACCTCCTTTGCTGGTTCCTTCATCAGAGATAGGAGGAAATTCAAGCACTCTCCGAGCTTCTCCGTCAAATCTTCTCCCCAAAGTAGCCATCCCGAGTCTCTTTTTCTTCTTTTTTACTGGGTCTTTGTTCCCCAATTGAGTCTTGATATCCTCCTGACCCTTAGCCAAGGTCATCAGGAGTTGCTGGAACTGTGCATTCTGAGCTTGTAGGTCTTTGACTGTTTGCTCGAGATCTATCCTACTGACATGAACAGCAGATAGATAAGGAAACTTGGAGTGAGACCTGCTTATGCACATGATGAATGGTATTCTTATGTATGCAATGCATTCAAGGATTTAGGACATTCAAAATTGTTTCAGACAAAGAAGAACGCACGTCATATTAATAAGAAGAAATTTGTTAGTACATAAATGCCCCATGGGCCAAATATTACAAAATAACTTCTCAAGGTAAAAAGACATTGCGCATCCTCTTTGGTGCGATGTAGGTGTTGAGGGCCTCTTGCTCATGGAGTCGGCGGGTAAGCTCTAGAACCTTCTTCTCACTGGCGTAGAAGCTAGCTTCAAAAGTATTCCGTTCCTCCTTGAGCTGGATCCAACTTTTCTGCATTTCCTCCCATGATGTAGGCATGTCTGGATGTAAGATGGTGTAGGGAACCTCTCCTTCATTGACGGGCTCTTTAATCACAGGGAGAATATGAGGATAAGGCATCATCAAACTTTGGGCTCGGGCTCGTACCCACTTGAGATAGGGCTCAAGAGGGATGGAATTCTTGTGTCCCAGAGTCTTGCTATCAACCTTGTTGAGTTTTCCCCAAGCTCTGATGAATCTTTGGCGAAGTCCTTGCGCATCGTTGTCGAAGTCAAAAACTAGGTCAGGAATCAACATGTCATGAGGGCCATCCCTCCGTGCATATCCAAATTGCCTCAAAGCTAGGCAAGGGTTGTAGGTGATACCTCCTCTGATTCCAAGTAAAGGAACATTAGGAAATTCTCCGCAACGATCGACGATGATGACATTTTCTCTGGATCAAGAACACCAATGTACATCAGAGTGAGTAAGAGTCATCAACCGTTGGGACCACCTTGAGCCTTGGTCGTTCTTCAAGACAGATTGTGGAAGGTGCGAAATAAACCACCTTGCAAGGAGAGGAGTACAACACATGAGAACACCCCTCTTTCTCATTGTTCGTGTGTAAAATGAGTGAAGGATGTCCCCAAGCAATGTTGGTATTGGATTTCTGGACAAGAAGATTTTGACGGCGTTGACATCTACCAATTGGTCGGGATTTGGGAACAAGACCAACCCATAGATAAGGAGTGCCACAATTTCTTCAAAGGCTTGTAGGTCCAATGAATTCCAACATTCTTGTGCCTTCTCAAACAAGAATTTTGCTAAGAATCCTTTGACGCCGCTTCTGGTTTCCCAATGCCCCTTGATGTCGGATGGTTGTAGATGTAATGCTCGAGCAACATCTTCCGGCTTTGGTTCCTTTTCCGTACCGTTGAAGGGTAGTTGATTAAGGATAGGGATTCTTAGGAGTTGAGAAAACTCCTCCAAAGTGGGCACCAACTGGTAATCGGGGAAAGTGAAACAGTGGTGAAGAGGGTCAAAGAACTGGAATAGCACTTTTATCATGTCTTCTTCAATGTTGGTGTTGACTAGGCTGAGCAGTCTACCGTGTCTTTCACTGAAAGATAAGCTTTCCGGAATTCTTGAGGTGAGCTCCTTGAGTTGAGGAGAGATTCTCACAAGGTTGACTTGAATGGTTTTTCTGCGAGGAACTTCCATGACCTATAGAACAGGAACAAAGATGAAGATCCAAAACCCTTGAAATGGTTAGTGAATGCATATGATGTTTTATGATGTCCATGATGTATGCACAACACATATGTACAAGCAATTCACACCAAACCCTAGTTTCAGGCTTGCATGAGGTTTCATAGGTAAGTACCCTCTTGAGTGTAGTTGGCTTAAAAACCTGTCCTATAAATAGTAACCGGGTTCTAAGGACTCAATATCACGGGATTGTTTTCATTGTTCATTGTTTTGGTTTAGCCACTTAACTAGCGACCAAAATATTCCAAGAAAACAACCCTCAATGAGTGTAGTATCGAGTATCTACCAACTTCGGACTGCACCAAAGCCGGTCATCTCACTACCCCTAATAAAAGGCCAAGATGGTCAAGTAAGGTTCTAGGTCATTAGTGCTTAGTGACATCACTCAGCGGCCCCGTACTCTCCTTGATTGAACTCAAGGGTTACCGGTACTCACAAATATGTCGCACTAATATAGCTATTGCTTCGACCGTGTCGGTATACCCCGCACAGTTTCCACAACGTATTGCTATCTATGAATGTTTCCCAAAATCCGGGTGTAGGATTGCAAACCCAAACAATAGAGCCAAGATATAAAGCAAACAATTCAAACAATTAGTCATGCAAGAAGGTGATCTAAGCCCTAAGGTTACTCCACTTTTAAAACATATCCCCAGCAGAGTCGCCAGTTCTGTGATACGGTGGGAGAACTGACTGTGGTTTTGCGTTTGTTTTTGCAAATGTTTCGGTTGAGCAAGAGTCGCCACCGACTTTTTATTTTATCCTAAGGAAAGGTTTAAAAAGCACAGCAAAAACCTTTGAGATTTTTCTTGGGTTCGGGGAGTAGATTATAGAAAGGGAAGGTATTAGCACCCTTTCTATCCATGGTTATCCATGGGATCTTAGTTACTTGCTTAGATCACTTGCCTTTTGTTTTCAATTGTTTGAAATGGTGCTTTGTGTGTGTGTGTTTTTGAAAATATTTTGAAAAGAGGCCAATGTGGTGGCAACCTTTGTAATGATCCATGTTGGGATGTATACAAAGGTGTATGTCTTTTGAAAAGGTTTTCATTTGTTTTTGAAAGTTATTTTGAAAGTGTTGTGAGGTGTGGTTTAAAAACAGGCAAGTGTTTTTGTTTTGCAAGTTGACAAGTACTTAAGAGCGATCTACCCTAAAGTTCTCAAAGATTTTTGTTATGTTTTTAACCCTTTTAACAATTTTGTTCCACCATTGTATTTGGTGGACAATCTTGTGTTAGGATGTGAAAGGGACGGGCGTGGGTCATCGTTTAGACCATAATTGCAATGGTGCCAAGTATCTTTGGGCAATTTTTCTTTAAGGGACTTGATCATTTTTAGGCAACTTTCGAAAGCGTCATCGAGGGACTATGATCATTTGGATTGTTTGTTTTGCCCAAAGAGACCTAACATGCAATATGGCCCAATTTTTGAAAGGCAACAGGTGGATGTAACCCTAGGGGTGTTAGTGTGCAAGTGTGTTTTATTGCATACAAGAGTTTTTTTCTTTGAATTAGGTTTTTCTACTTCATTGATTTTATCTTGCCATACATGTCCTAATTACTAGCAATAAGAAGCGGAAATATAAAATCCTACGCTATTACAACAATTAGGGGAGGGGGATACACATTTGTACATGGGGGGTTCAACGAGAAAAATAGACAAAAAAGAAAATAGCAAAAAAAACAAGATATAGAGAGAGAGAGGGAGCCCGCGCGCTGCTGGGAGGTCATCAGAAGTTCTGACTCAGCTCCGCTGCCAGATGATCAACCTATTAGTGAAACTGGATGAGTCAGAACTTCTGACTCTGGCACCTGCAAAACAGAACCTTGTTAGTGGGGAAATCAGAAGTTCTGATTTCCCTGCGCTGCAAGACAGAAGTTTGTTAGTGGAGAAACCAGAAGTTCTGATTCTGTTGAAAAGGCAATAACTCTCAGAGGTTCTGATATCATTGACAGCAAAACAGGCTTCAGATGTGCTAACGTCAAAGTCAGCACTTGGCTTTTCCCTGTACTAATCAGAACATCTGCAATTCTGTTGTTATTCCACAAAACAGGAAACATATTTGGAACAGATCCAGCAAATAGCAAAAATGTTTCAGAGGTCAGAATCACCAAGGTCACAAGCAAGTCCTATACTGGCTCAGAACGTTCTGAGGTATGAAAATCCTCAGAACATAAACAGCAATAACATGAATATTTACATTATGTTACTTGAATATGCACAGCTGATGATGCTTAACAGTGTGATGAGGGTCAGCAGGTGCTTACCTGACTGTTTGGAAAAGTTGGTGAGTGAAAGTTTAGCTTTTGGTTCTGGTTCTGGTGGTGTTCTGGACAGATTTGAAAAGGGGAAGTAAAGGTGTATACGTGTGTAGGGTCAGAAGTTTGGAAAGAGTGTTTTTGGTTTACATAAAAGAACTGGATATTTGATGAAGTTGAAGGTGAGAAACTCAAAGTTATGGAACAAAACTGGAGATTTTGGCAGAGTTTCAGAATGCTATGTTGCTAAGAGTTCTGTTTCTTTCTTAGCAATTTCTGTTTCTTTTCTTGAACGTCTTTGGCAGTGGTGAAGACTCTCTATTTATAGGCAAAATCCTTGTGGATGCCTTGAACATTTAAAGCGCCAACAGAGTTTGAATTTGTTCTTTGACAGAAATTCCTGGGAAGTTGTGATACAGATAGCTTTCAGCCTAGGTTGCAGCAGCAGGCGTGGATTGGGGAGAAGTGACCTCTGAAGTGGGCGGGTGGCGTGAAGACCCATGCCAGAATCTATGCAAAAGCGTTTTCCAAGCCACACGTGAATGCTCAGGAGTGGTTGGAAGCATTAATGGGAATTAAATGGTGACAAGACCTGTCAATACCAACATTCTGGTAATGGAAACCAGCGTTGAATCAGCAGCATAAACCATGCTCTGGCCTTGGCTACCTGTAAGCTCTGGAGATTCTCCTGGTTTTCTGGTACGTTCCTTGGATTTACTTCTGGACCTCCTGGGCTTAGAGATTCTGTATCAGTGTAACACCCACTCTTCTGATCTTTCATCTTCTGATTTCAACCTGTTCTGAAGGAGCCTTCAGACTTCCCTGCTTCTCTTGCATTCCTTTAGCAAATTTTGACTGGGCTTGTGTAACTGCTGAAGGGGCATGTTCTGTTTGAGGCTTACATTCTGAACCACGTTTACAACTTCTGATTGAACTGATGTAGCTGCTGAAGAGCCAACTTCTGACCACGCTGAGCCAAGCTTGCAACTTCTGACCGTTTTCATCTGGAATGGGTCCAGAAGTTCTGAAGCGCTGATTTTTCTAAAAAACACTTATTTTATAGAAACATTCTAAGTACTTAGAATTTGATTTTTCTCAAGATAAAAGCGTTGCTTCTGGAGTTCGTGAGATCATCTTGCTCTTGTAAGTGGCTTGCTTGGGCAAAAGGATAACTCAGGACTTGGATTTGTTTCAGGGGGACCTTGAAAAATCCAAGATGGTTTCCTGAAGAAAGGGAGGGCAAATTTTGGGGTACAACACTGCTGATGAGCGAGACAGAGGGAGTATTGGTTGGGTTTTGTGAACGTTTGGTTTACGGAATGAAAAGGGAAGACGGTGGGTGTGTTGATTCATCGGCATGGCGATGGAGCTTGATAAAGCTTCCATTTTTTTAGACAAAAAAAACTGTGTAAAATTTGGTTTCTCGGAGAAAACGAAGAGGAGGAAAAACAGGAACAAAAAGTTGGTGTAATGGGATGGTGATGTTGAAATTGAAGAGGGTTAATTACTGGAAATAAGGGATGGAAGATGGAGTGTGTTGTTGGAAGATGGGCGAAGTCGGTGAAGGGATTTGTTACGGTTATGTGTGGCGCTGGGTTGAAGAAGGTAATTGTGAGGCGGGTATGCGATGGATGGAAGGTAAGGTTTGTACAGTAGGTGGGGGGAATTGAAGGAGAAGTTGAAGTATGGTGATATGCAGTTTGTTGTGTTGTCACCTTTTTTGTTTTTTTGTGAGTGAAGAAATTGAAGGGTAATGGCATGAAGAGAGAATGGTGAAGGTGATCCTCAATTTCATCCAACAGCCAATAGGAATAGAGTATTGTGTGTGTATCGATCCTCAATTTCATCCAACAGCCAATAGGAATAGAGTATTGTGTGAATAATATATTTTGTGACTAAAAAGCCCTTTTAATGATAAAAATGAAATAAAAAAACAGAAAGTATTTAAATTAACTCAATTAAAAATAATTTTTTTGAATATTTTATGAATAAAAAATAAAGACCCAAAATGACCGAAAATGATAAAAAACGGACGAAAATTTATCCGAAAAAATAAAATGAACACATTAAAATAATCTACATGTCACAAAGATTAAAGAAAAAATATTCAAGAAGTCAAAAAAATCAAAAATAAAATAATAATAAAAATATTATACTAAACAGACGTTTAAGGTTAAAAACGAGACTTCAAACTGTACCGAAAAAATAAAGCGAGCATACCATCATAATCTACGCGAAACGCAGATTCATAAAATGATCGGTAAAAAGGTGAAAACTTGAAATATTTTCTCGCTACTAATTTTCGCACATTGTTGAATCGTTTTTAACAGTTTGTCTATAAAACTTGAATATTTTTATTATTGACATATAAGAAACTTGGAGCCATGCAAGAAATGAGTAAACAGATAAAAATGCATGAAGTGAAATGTCAGGTATTTTTAACTAAAAAACGATGCAAACTTTGATTTAAACTGACTTTTCTGGTCAACTCAAATACGACTAATGATGCAAAATATGATGAATGAAGATATTTACTAATGATTGTGACCAAATGACAAAATGGTATGAAAGTGCGACTGAAAAAATTAGGGGCGAAATTAAGGGTGCAACGGTGTGCCTTGATGAATCAGTCTTCGAGGATCCACAATCAATCGTACTTCTGGCTTGGGAGACTCAAAACCTTAATTGGGGCGCGACACCTGATGCTCTTGATTCAGACCTGTCTCTGCACATGAAATCAAAGAAAACATGAACATACACCTTTGTATGCGATTAGAAATTAGTGATACATATGCTAAAAATGTTCAAAACACTTGACAATCTTCGCATAGTCAAAGCTCGAAGGTGAGACGTTAAAACCGACCGTATTTCGTGACCTTGACTTATCTTAAAAAATGCGAAAATAAAAATGGGATCTTAGGTCAAAAATTGGGGTACAACAGCTGCCCCTATTTAAGTTTCTTCTATCTGGAGATATGAAGATTGGGATCTTCATTTCGACGAGATTGAAGGGACTTAAATATAGAATACACAATTTTTGGCCTTAAGCTACTGCGATTATGTTCATGATATGATATGAATGTAATGCTCTGAATTTATGGGGAATGACGCCATATGAGACAGACTATGCTGGAGAAACCAAGCACATTATACAATAATCCCACAGAGGAAGAGGTTGTAACTCCACTGGGGAAACAAAGCCATAGACTTTAAATGAGAGACTCTTGAATGATTTACATCAGTGTTGATACTGGAAAAGAAATGATTTACATCAGTACTGAGACTGGAAAAGCATATGATTGACATCAGTACTGTGACTGGGAAAGGAAATGATAGACATCAGTACTGAGACTGGAAAATGATTGACATCAGCACTGTGACTGGAAAACAAAATGATTTATATCAGCATTGTGGCTGGAAAACAAAATGATTGACATCAGCATTGTGACTGGAAAAGAAAATGATGGACATCAGTACTGAGACTGGGAAATGATTGACATCAGCACTGTGGCTGGAGATAAACATCTCTGATTTCTGAATTTTACCAAGAAGGGTAACACATTTCTTCTCTAACCAAGATATCGTTTGAAAAGGATAAAATAACAAACTTCCCCACGGGACTTTTCCGAAAGGGATGCCATTTGCTGAGTAGACATTATTGTTGGGGATACACAAGTTGCTCAAATGAAGAGGCCGCCACTTGCTTCCTTTCAAAGGTGTCAATAACATACAAGCTGCTCATGAAGAGACCGCCACTTGCTGTCTTCAAAGAATATTAAAGCACACAAGCTGCTCATGAAGAGTCCGCCACTTGTTGCCAAAAACCCACAAGCTGCTCATGAAGAAGCTGCCACTTATTGTCTTCAAGGGAACAATAACACACAAGTTGCTCAAATAGATAAGCTGCCACTTGCTGTCTTCCAAAAATACTAACGTACAAGCTGCTCATGAAGAAGCTGCCACTTGCCGTTTTCAAAAAAGTGTTGATAACATACAAGTTGTCCATGAAGAGACTGCCGCTTGCTGTTTTCTTTAAAAGTGTTGATAACATACAAGTTGTCCATGAAGAGACTGCCGCTTGTTGTTTTCTTTTCAAAATTACCAATAACACACAAGTTGCTCATGAAGAGACCGCCACTTGTTGTTTTCAAAGGTGACAATAACAAACAAGTTTCTCATGAAGAGACTGTCGCTTGCTGTTTCTTTCAAGGTATCAATAACATACAAGTTGCTCATAAAGAGACCGCCGCTTGATGTTTTTCAAGAGAAAAATAACACACAAGTTGCTCATGAAGAGACCGCCGCTTGCTGTTTGTCAAGAGTATCCATAATACACAAGTTGCTCATGAAGAGACCGCCGCTTGCTGTTTGTCAAGAGTATCCATAACACACAAGTTGCTCATGAAGAGACCGCCGCTTGCTGTTTCCCAAAAAGATACCCATAAAATATAGTGAAGATATTGCTGGAGGTGAGAACCAATAATTTCATCGGGGATGGACAAACTGCTCATGAAGAGACCGCCATTTGTCATAACATAAAGAAATTCAGAAATAATCAAACTGCTCAAATAAGGAGTCAGTCGCTTGTTGTCATGTCGATATTCCAGAAGAAGGTTGTGATAACACTACTAGGGAATAAAGTTCATATTCAATGGGGAACCATGAATAAATCCTTCTTGAAGAGACCAAGTATTTACATTGCAAAATAAATGCACTTTCCATCTAGGTTTCACAGCCTAGAGATATTCACAGGGTATCGTTCACAAGAGACACAGCTCCATCCAGGAATAAACTGGAGAGAAAACAGTCAAACAAGACTCCACCCAATGCGGAAATAACTCAAATGGGGATTTATCCTATCCAGAGATGGAAAAGGAAAGCTAAAGCAAGATTCTTCCACGAGAGTTAACTCAGTGGGGAATTAGAAAGAAGACGCACTTTCTGCTTAAGTTGGTACTCTACTTGGAAAGATAAAATACATTATTTGAATAGACACCACCAAGGTATACGAACTCAATGACATCAACAAATACAATTGTGCGTGCATGATGCAAGTGTGAAGGAATAAATGGATGTCATGTATATGCTGACAAAACAGACAGGGGAGATGATAAGACATCATAGCACAACCCAACACTCGGCTAATCTCAACAGGATGGGAACATTACTAGAGATAAAACACAGGCCATCATTGGAGCGAGGTCCTTTTACAAGGCTTAAATCTCTTTGGAGAGGAAGATATTTTCAGGTAGAAAACCCAAAGTCCAGTCTTCTATTACAAACAATCCATTGAAAGGATAACAACACAAACAAAGTTTCAGCTGGAAAGAAGTCTTGCTTAGCTGGAGATACTGGGAACACCACCCTCTGATAATGTGTGCAAAACATATCACATATCTTAACAAATCTGGATTGCCCCTGGGACTAATTTTGGATGCCCCAAGTTTACTGCTGATAAGCTGCATGTTGCACGACAATTCTTGCGAATAACTTCACTTCTAAAATGCCCCAAGCTATATGGTTGATGAGGAGAAAACGTCTCAAGAGGATTTTACAAAAGACCTGGCATTCACCATGCTCTGGTGTCTTCAAACTCTTAGAGAGATTCATCAAATCTCGACGTGATTGCCCCGGATTGACTGTAGTTGGCACAACGAAGTCTTCAAATTTTTTCCCCAAAAGAGTAAACAAGTTGGGAAAGCATTAACTGGGAGAAGCAACATGTTCGTGCTTACGGTCTTCAGGTGACATGCCCCTGGGTATGATTTTTTCTTGAAATGATTCGTCAATTACTCAACATAGTTTCAGGCCTTAAAAGAATAAACTCATCATTGGTGCTTACGTGAGCTTCCTTGATATCAAACAAATGTTTTGCAGTTAGAAAAAGTTTACAATGAGAATGAAAATTCTAATGCAACAGTTACGTAAATCTTGAAGATTTTGAAAAGATATCGCACAAATTTTGCGAGTTAGAGCATCATTTATTTTTGTATAGGAAAAACATATGATACCAACATAACTATTTAGAACATTCATGGGAGTCAGGAACACTATCTCATTGAAGTATGCTTTCAAAATAACCTTGCTTCAATTAGGACTTTTGAAGGTTGTAACGTGGTCTGGTTCATGGTTTTTAGAAAAAAGATTTTAAGGCTCAAAATATTTGGTGCCCAGCCCTTCTTCATGATGTTCTCCAACCCTATGTTCAGTTAATTCAACATGAGTGTTCATCTCTCAAAAGGATTTTGTGACGGTCAAGGAAACGACGAGGCTTTCGGAGTAGAAACCACCCTCATGTCTTCGTGTTTGTAGTCACCAATTTGTTCTTTGCTGAGGACTTCTCTTTGTAGTCCTTTCTTTGCGATTTTTATTTTCCCTAATTTTTGCCTGAACTAATTTTTTTTGAATTGATAGTCCAGCGGGATGCCTTAGTTTTTGCCTAAGTCACACGTTTTCATGTTTTTTGACTTAGCAGGCTTTTTTCTTTTTCTCGATTTTTGACTTTTTGAACAAAATGTGTGACATTAGCTTGTATTTGCTTGTTGAGAAGATTGCGATTGCCTCGTTTCTTGATGAATGAGGGATAACATTATGATTCCACATCTTCTGACTTCATTATACATGAAATATAGCCCTCGTAGTTTCTCTTCAAAAAACATCTTCCTTATGAATTTCGAACACTCAGTCAGATTAACTAAAAACTACCCTGCCCCAGGTTAAAATTCAAGGTTTTTTCGTATAGAAAAGAAACTTATGCTTCAAAGGCTCAAAAGGGGTTAGCAAGGGATTATCTTCCTTATATCTCCAGTGTTTAGGGATTTGAAACAATGCCTGTACATCATCAGCAAGATTTTATCCAAAAGCATGCAACCAGGGATTTTGTGTTCTTTAGATCCCCATCCTCCCTTCAATCTCTGTCTAGGCAAGAGAATGAGCAACAAGTTGGTATCATAATGCAAAAGCAATTTAAAATTTGAAAACAAATATGAGTGAAACGAATGAATTTCTTCAAGACAAACATATTCATTGTATTAAGATAATGATTCAGATGCAAACAAGTTCTTATATGCAAACAATGTTTTGATAAACAAGAAAAATTACAAAAGCAGAAATAAGTTAATAATCTGGGAAGGCTTTCCCTCTGGACTTGAATTACCGAAAACATCCTTCAAAACTCAAAGTGACCATCAATCGTGTTTACTCTTCGGCAACCTGCTTGATTTGAACTTCAAAACCAACGTCCTTGAATGACAATCAGTGAATACTTTTATCATCGCTTCCTCCTTCTTAGAAGGATTGACTTGGGCGGAAACCAAAATTTCAACCAAAACAGTTGAGTGATCCATACCATCTTTCAAAATAGTCATCTCTCTACGGAGTTCAGAAACCTCTTGCTTGATATTCTCCATTGTTCTCTTAGCGCGAGTGTTGTACTGGTGAGACCAAAGGAAAAATAAGACTCGGAAAAAGACCTTTGAAAGTGAAACAAAAAATGTAGAATGATGTATGATATGCAAAAGAGAGTTTTTATTTGATTTTCAAGGAAATCAAGATATTAAGTTGTAAACATCAAAGTATGAAGATAGAAGATGAATTTTAAATTGGCTCCAAACATTGATCAAGTTATCATCAAGATCAATCATCCATTTTGGTGGATTAGGGTTTTCGCCCTATCAACACCCAAGATCCATTGAGCTTGACGAAACTTGTGATGTTTACAAAGAAAGACCTCCAAATTCCTTCAAAGTCAAGTGAAAAGGGTTTTATGGATGCATGAATGCATGGCTATGCAACAACCACAAGCAAGGTCACAAATAAAGTCGAAAGGTTCAACATCACGAGCATGGAGTCAAGGTAAGGAACACCCCCAAGGTATGTACTAACGGTTTAATCACACCTGTAGAACAAGGTTCTAAGAGTTCCCGGAGTCTACATTCCTCCTTCGGATATTACCAACGTCTTGATTACTCAATAATCAGCAATATTCTCAAGAGAAACTCATCCGAGCGTAGCATCGCGTAACAATTACTTCCGGATTACTCCGTTATAATCTTCGCGCTACACCTAAAAGGCCAAGATGGGTTAGGGTTCTACGGTTCCCAGCTTCTCTGGCTCCCAGGTCGAAAATAATAATGCCTTCCCGATTACTCGGTAAACAAATATTACGTTCAAAAGGGCCTTCCACTGAGTGGGGGATCTCATGCCTCCTTCTTCGGGATTACTCCCTCAAAGTTAACATGACTATACCGCCCGTCCTATTCCTAAGTGTAACTTAGTCCGGGTATAGGACTTGTCCTTTGTAAATATTATCAACACCCAAATAATTATAATATATACATATAATCAAACAATCAAATAATGATAAAACAGATAAAACAAATTAGGCTTAACCCACTTAGGGATGGACCAGCAAGAGGTCAATCTATCCCCAGCAGAGTCGCCAATTCTGTAGCGGTGAAAATCGGAGATCAAGCTATTAATTAACTTGACTCACAAAAGCAAGATTCGCCACCACGCTTTATTATTTCCAAGGGAAAAGGGAAAAGAGCAAAATAAAACCCTAAAATATGCAATGTAAAATAATACTTAAAAGTAATAAAAATACAATGCGTTTTTTGAAAGAGATCGAGAGTTCGGGGGTTGGTTATACAATGGGAAGGTATTAGCACCCAATGCATCTGCGGTACTCCGCAGGAACCTTTTGAAATATCTGTTCTTTTGGTTTAAAATTGTTTGTTTGATTAAAATGATTCGTTTGGCTAAAAGATGGGTATGGAGAGATTTTGAAGAGACAGCGACCTAGTGTCGGAGTTTTGACTTAAAAGGTGTGAGTTTGAAATTTGAATCTTTTAGGAAAATCGACTTAATTTTGGAAAAAAAATAGTAAATAGGAAAAAAATGAATGAGGGTATTCGCTTGATCGTATGAGATATGTTCGGTGACATGAAGTCAACAAATTTAATTCTTTCCCTTGGAGTAAATCGAGCGAGCAAAAATAAAATAGACGTTAAAATATAAGCAATCAAAATTCACAAGAAAATAAATATAACTAAACAGATTAATGACCTAAAGGCATCGAGAAATTAAAATGACAAAGATATTTAAATAAAATAAAAGAGAATGTAACTAATTATCTAAAGAAGTTATTTAAACTAAATTAAAAATTACTTACTAAAATAATTCTAAACTAATTACAAATTCTAAGGTTATAAAAAAATCTAGTATTATTGAATTTGATCTAAACTAAACTAAAGCTTTAAAATTTAGTAAGTTAAATCTAGATTAAACTAAAATCCTAAGGTTACTAAATTAAATCTAAAACAAATGAAAATTTCAAAGTTACTAAACTAAATCTAAATCAAATAAAATTCTAAAACTACTAAACTAAATTTAAATCAAATAAAAACTCTAAGGTTATTAAACTAAATAAAAATTATAAACTTATTAAACTAATTTTAAATCAAATAAAAATTATAAATTTATTAAACTAATTCTAAATCAAATAAAATTCTAAAGTCACTAAACTAAAACTAAACAAATAAAATTCTAAAGTTAACTTAAATAAAATCAAATAAAATTCTAAAGTTATTAAACTAAAACTAAACAAATAAAATTCTAAGGTTAACTTAAATAAAATAAAATTTTAAAGTTATAAAATAAACCTAAACTAATTAAAGAATTCTAAATTAATATTAAACTAAATTAATTATAAGATTTACTAATATATTTTTTTATTTTTTATAACTAATTAAATTCCATTAAATGAAATGCACTAACAGTACTGAAGACTAAAATAAAATCCAAATGGTAAGAAAATTAAACAAAACTACGTTGCAAAAATGAAAAGAAAAGAAGAAAAAAAAAACAAATTACATCCAGTTCAGAGAAACAGTAAGTTAAACTTAAAATATAATAAAAATTATTTAAAAAAACAAATTCATTTTAGTTTCAGATACCTTCATCACCATCACAGCACAAATTTATTTCTCTTGTTCTTTAGGTTTTCTGCAGAGAATCATGTGCATAGGAGAGAAAATTCCAGTATCACCCCCTCTGGTCAAAAAGTCAGCAGTCTTGAACAGCATCTTATGAACATCAACGGTCCCTTTAGGCGTTATTCCCAATGCAGACAGAACAGTTACCACAACATGGTTACGCCAATAAGCAAGCCGGCCCATTTTCAAACGGCTCCACCACGGATGGAAGGTGAGAAATGGAAGGATTGTCCCCAGCCCCATTCGTAAATATCTGTAACTAAATTGTAAAAGGTATCAACGAAATCTGGGACTTTCTCTGCGGTTTCGATCTCTTTGGGACAGCGGAAGAAAGACCAGTATTGTTTGTAACTGTCTTGGACTTTTTCGGCGGAGATTGAACCACCGGATAGATCGGAGGCGCGTTTGCCTTTACGTTCGGCGGGGCCGAGGACACAGACGAACCAATATAGGCCGCCGGCGAGAAGAGCTCCAGTGCAGAAGAGAGAGAGGGAGTCCATTGGGAAAACAGAGTATGTTTGTTTTTTTGTGTTTTGTTCTTCCTCCAAGCGTTTCATTTTCAGAGGCCATTTCAAGGGTTTGAAGTTTGTAGTGAAAAAGAGAAAAAGGGTGTAGCTGCTGATGAGCGAGACAGAGGGAGTATTGGTTGGGTTTTGTGAACGGTTGGTTTACGGAATGAAAAGGGAGGACGGTGGGTGTGTTGATTCATCGGCATGGCGATGGAGCTTGATAAAGCTTCCATTTTTTTTAGACAAAAAAAAACTGTGTAAAATTTAGTTTCTCGGAGAAAACGAAGAGGAGGAAAAACAGGAACAAAAAGTTGGTGTAATGGGATGGTGATGTTGAAATTGAAGAGAGGTTAATTAATGGAAATAAGGGATGGAAGATGGAGTGTGTTGTTGGAAGATGGGCGAAGTCGGTGAAGGGATTTGTTACGGTTATGTGTGGCGCTGGGTTGAAGAAGGTAATTGTGAGGCGGGTATGCGATGGATGGAAGGTAAGGTTTGTACAGTAGGTGGGGGGAATTGAAGGAGAAGTTGAAGTGTGGTGATATGCAGTTTGTTGTGTTGTCACCTTTTTTGTTTTTTTGTGAGTGAAGAAATTGAAGGGTAATGGCATGAAGAGAGAATGGTGAAGGTGATCCTCAATTTCATCCAACAGCCAATAGAAATAGAGTATTGTGTGTGTATCGATCCTCAATTTCATCCAACAGCCAATAGGAATAGAGTATTGTGTGAATAATATATTTTGTGACTAAAAAGCCCTTTTAATGATAAAAATGAAATAAAAAAACAGAAAGTATTTAAATTAACTCAATTAAAAATAATTTTTTTGAATATTTTATGAATAAAAAATAAAGACCCAAAATGACCGAAAATGATAAAAAACGGACGAAAATTTATCCGAAAAAATAAAATGAACACATTAAAATAATCTACATGTCACAAAGATTAAAGAAAAAATATTCAAGAAGTCAAAAAAATCAAAAATAAAATAATAATAAAAATATCAGACTAAACAGACGTTTAAGGTTAAAAACGAGACTTCGAACTGTACCGAAAAAATAAAGCGAGCATACCGTCATAATCTACGCGAAACGCAGATTCATAAAATGATCGGTAAAAAGGTGAAAACTTGAAATATTTTCTCGCTACTAATTTTCGCACATTGTTGAATCGTTTTTAACAGTTTGTCTATAAAACTTGAATATTTTTATTATTGACATATAAGAAACTTGGAGCCATGCAAGAAATGAGTAAACAGATAAAAATGCATGAAGTGAAATGTCAGGTATTTTTAACTAAAAAACAATGCAAACTTTGATTTAAACTGACTTTTATGGTCAACTCAAATACGACTAATGATGCAAAATATGATGAATGAAGATATTTACTAATGATTGTGACCAAATGACAAAATGGTATGAAAGTGCGACTGAAAAAATTAGGGGCGAAATTAAGGGTGCAACGGTGTGCCTTGATGAATCAGTCTTCGAGGATCCACAATCAACCGTACTTCTGGCTTGGGAGACTCAAAACCTTAATTGGGGCGCGACACCTGATGCTCTTGATTCAGACATGTCTCTGCACATAAAATCAAAGAAAACATGAACATACACCTTTGTATGCGATTAGAAATTAGTGATACATATGCTAAAAATGTTCAAAACACTTGACAATCTTCGCATAGTCAAAGCTCGAAGGTGAGACGTTAAAACCGACCGTATTTCGTGACCTTGACTTATCTTAAAAAATGCGAAAATAAAAATGGGATCTTAGGTCAAAAATTGGGGTACAACAAAGTGTTATTCAATGTAAATACAAAAATAAGCATTGCATACATTGTGCTAAACACATTCAATGTCAGCAAAGCAAACATGGTTCTAAACACAAAGGAAACGAGAGTCAATAATTCATGCTATTATCAATGGTAATCTCAAAAAAATCAGCAAAGCATACATGGTTCTAAACACGTTCAATCAAGTAAACTCAAGAATAATCATGATTTTCAAACCACAAATGAAATAAGAAGCGAGAATTCGCACCGTCACATGAAAAATCAAAATCAAAATAAGCTATAATTCCCTAAAACAAACTCCACGCAGCAACTATGCATATGCAACAAGTCTCAAAAAATTCAATCCCAAACATATTTAGCACAAAAGGAAACAACAAAATAATGCCATCCGAATTAACTTTCGAATTTAAAACCAATTGTTCAACAAAATTCATCCAAATCTCCTTCCAACCGATTCAAACAAAATGATGCAACATTAAATTCAAACTCAACAACCAAACCATTCCGGGCAACAACTATATGAACGAAATAGTGCTCTAAATTTTATCCGATAAGTGATCAAACACAATCGAAAAACCAAAGATATCTGTAATATGGTGGAAGAACTGACTTGGGTGTTTTTTGTTTTATCGCAATTGTTGCGGATATCAAGAGTCGCCATCGACTTTTCTTTTATCCAATAAAGGAAAGGGTGAAAAGAACATGAAAGACCTATTGAGATATTTTCTCATGTTCGGGGGGTAGGTTATGAAAAGGGAAGGTGTTAGAACCCTTTTCATTCGTAGTTATCTACGGGATCTTAGTTGCTAGCTCACTTTGAAATGCTTTGTAAATGTTTTTGTGTTTGGTGTAAATTTGAAAATATTTTGAAAATGACTTTGTTTTGCCAAACTTTGTAATGATTCTCGTTTCAGAAAGAATGTATACAAAGTGTTGGTTTTGAAAATAATTCAAAGAGATGTTTTGTTTTTGGAAAGATGTTTTGAAAGTGTAAGTGTGAAGATGGTTTTATTTGTGAGCAAGCAACTATGAGCGTTCTACCCACTCAAAAAGTCTTAGTTTTTTTCCTCCTCCTTTAGATAATGTTATCTTACCATTAGTTAGTAAGTAATAATATCATTGGATATGAAAGGACGGGCGTGGATCCTCGTAATGTCACAGAAGGCAACATTTATAGGATACCTTAGCAATTAGTTGTAAGGGTCATTGCTAAAGTATCCCACGTTCGAGGGACATGACTGTTTTCATTTTAAGGCAATAATTGTGGGTCAACCCTAGAGGTGCAAGTGTGCAAAGTGTATTGTTTTCATGCATTTGTCTTGAATTAGTGCTGTCTACTTGTTGATTTTATGTTTTGTCATACAAACGCTAATTACTAGCAATAATATTGAAAGCGATAAATTACGTAAATTTAAAGTCCTACGCTATTACAATACTTTTAGGGGATGGAGGCACAAATTACAAACGGGGATGACAAGTAAAATAAACCCTAACTATTACAAGGCTTTGACAATTACATTATAATGTGCAAAATAATAAAATATGCAAATAAATATAGAGAAAATAAATTTGAAAAGAAAATTGTTTTTATGACTTTTTATGAAAACTAGTAACAAACCCGTGCTATCGCACGGGTCTCGTCTGGATTCACATTACATTTATAGATTATTAAATTATTAAGTATGTTACCATGTTTTCAGTTGAGTATATGTCTCATGTAAACCATGTTGGCATTTAACTTCATATTTGTAGCAAGCGTCGGTCCTATCAACAAATCACGTCTGCATGAACAAATAGGAAAAATTATATACTTCTTGAAATACATGGAAAATGTACATACTATATATTTTAATTCAAAATAGATTTTTAATTTGAATCGTAAAGTATAAGATATAAAGTTTACCAACTATCAAAGTGCTTGAAAGACTTCCTTGTACACAACATTAGTAGTAGTAGAACACGATACATTCTCCTTGTCATGAATTAGGATTTTTAGCCCACTTTTGCTCTTAACTCTTGAAATTGCAACATATAATTGACCATGACTACACACAGGAGTAGGAAAATACAATCCAACACTATCAAGAGATTGACCTTGTGACTTATTAATTGTCATTGCATAGGAGACAATAATCGGAAATTGTCTCCTAATCAACTTGAATGGCCAAGGTGAATCAGAAGGTGACATAAACATTCGTGGAATGTAAAAAATGTTACCTATGTTCTTTCCAGACATGATTTTTGCCTCAATGACATGATTTGCAAATCTTGTAACAATTAATCTTGTTTCGTTGCACAACCCATCGGCTTGGTCCAAATTTCTCATTAGCATAATAGGTGTACCAACCTTCAATTTGATCCTATGATTGGGAAGCCCTGACGTTCTTAATTTACTGAGAAATTCAGGAGTTAGAACAGTACCATCGAGAACCTACGATATACATTGCGAATACCTTCTTAACTCAAACAATTGCAATGAGCGTGGCGGCGTCGCCGCGGATCTGCATGCAAAGCGGAGGATTGGAGTACGTGTAAGATGGCGGCGGGTCTGTGCACAACTCAGATGGAATAAGAGCAGTGGTTTTGTTTTCATATGTCCTTAGGCGTTTTTGTAATTTTGTTTTAAGGAGAGCAAGCTCGTTCAATGGTTTTGATTTTAGATATACAACTATTAAAAAATCCGTGGTATCATATGGGTCCTGTCCGAATTTCATATAATATAGAACTAACTTTGAATTGTAATAGATCATTCGTATATATTATTCAAATTTAAAATATTAAAATGATTTAACCAAAGTTCAATCAATTAGAAGAAAAAATTAGTGTATCAAATTAATTTGCTTTCCATCGATAACATTAATGATAACAATATCGTATTTGAACTTTAGATATGAAGCAACCTGCTTTCCATTGATGTTTTCAACTCATTAGTCTGCATGATAATTTGTGCAAAAATCAGACACCAAATATGCAAATAATTTATAAACAAAAACATTTATGTTGTCGTGTACTTACCCATTAACAAAGCAATTGAAAAACTTCATTGTATACAACATTTGTAGTGATAGAAGATGATACATTCTCATTATCATGTATTAAGATTTTAAGACAACTTTTGCTTGTAACTCTTGAAATGGCTACACACAATTGTCCATTACTAACAATTGTCCATTACTAAAAACAGGAGTAGGCAAATACAATCCAATGGTATCAAGTGATTGGCCTTGGGATTTATTAATTGTCATTGCGTTAGAGACAATAATTGAGAATTTTCTCCTAATCAACTTAAATGGTCACGGTGACTCAAAATATGACATAGACATTCGAGGGATGTAAAAGATGTTATCTATGTTCTTTACAGACATGACTAATAAATATAGACTAATAATATGCACTTGTTTTTTAAGCATTAATATGTATTTATAATAAATGATACAGACTATTCACTAACTTCAATTATATAAGATTTAAAAGATGAATATTAAAATTAACAATCTATAGCCAGTATCTCATAGATGCGTTCTCATCTACCCGTGAATTAAGATGATTTAACAAACCCAGTTGAATCCAAATGAATTAGTTCTAAAAATTTATTAAATCTATTTTAGATATCAACTCATTTTTCCAAACCTAAAATATATGACAATCCCGTCAAATTTATACTTTTATATTATATGTGCTCACATCTACGTGAGTTAACGAACTTCAGTTGAATCCAAATGAATTAATTTTAAAAATTTATTAAACATATTTTATATATTAATCCATTTTTTCAAATTAAAAATGTATGACATCTCCCGTCAAATTTCAGTTTTAAAACTTTTATATTATATCATATTTACATATTTTTTTACAACCTATAATGTATAACAATTTCCCGTTAAATTACAATTATTTTTAAAAAGAACATAAAAAATAAATAAAATTTATAGATAAAACTATTGTATATTATTTTCTATATTTATTTAATAAATGAAATTTATTTTAGATGAATTTATTTTCTAATTTGTATTTAAAAATATAACTTAATTGTCATTTAAAATAGTACATTCAATTCTTTAACTTCAATTATCTGGTATGTCATAGATACATTTATTCTACCCGTGAATTTATTTCATGTACTCAGTTGGTTAATATTAATATAATTACAATATATAATCATTTATCAAATTTGAATTTTTCATTTATAAAAATAATTTTAAATTATTCTCGTTTATAAAAATGAACGCGTGTGTCTATTTATAAAAATATATGAAACTTATACTCTTTTATAAATATAATTGTATCAATACTTGAATTTTTCCGGTTTATAAAAATATTTATAATTTATTCATGTTTATAAAAATTATTATAATTTATTTTTAGTTTGTAAAATTAATTATATTAATATGTAGACTTTTTCTCGTTTATAAGTGTCTTTAACCCGTGTGACAATTTATAAAAACATTTTAACTTATACATGTTAAAAACAATTACATTAATATTTAAATTTTGTTCGTTTATAAAAATATTTGTAAGTTATTTAAGTTTATAAAAATAATTGTAAAAATAAATATTTACCATATCATCTTAAATTTATTTATTCAACAGTGATAAATATGTGTCTCTTAGTTAATTACATTTATAAATAAATATCGTGTATTAGTGATATATATTAAATTTATTATCTTAATGTCTAACTAATTAAAATGAATTTATTATTGTCAATCAAAAATTATAATATTAAATAATGATATAATATTATTATTATATACGGGAAAAAAAATAAATTAAATCTAAGAATATCGGAAAATTTATTATAATATTAAATAATAATTTAACATTTATTATTACAATGAATCATATATAACATTTCAAAATTATGTATTTATTTCTTATGTTTTATTATATTCGATTTGTAATAAATATTTTTCAGTTATTGCGAATTTTCAATAATTAAATATTAATGATATTATATAAAATTAATTTCATGAAATAAATTTATTTAATGAAGTGTTATATAAATATTTAATACATTATATTATACCATTAATTTATATAAAATGATATTAACTTATTCCTGTTTATAAAATTATTGTAACTTTTTTCCGGTTTATAAGCATGTTGAATTCGTGTGTCCATTATTAAAATATATGTAATTTACTATTATTGATATAAATAATTTTATAAATAGTTTAATTTATTACATTTATAAAATTATTTGTAATTTATTCACCTTTATAAAATTAATTATAAATTATTTAATTTATTAAAATGATTGTATCAATAATTTTTTATTTTATCATAAATTTTTATGATTATCATTTATCATTAAATTTTCATGATTACCATTTAATATTTTTTTATCATGATTACAATTATAAAGTTAATTTGAAAAGATTATGATATATTTTAGTTATTTCATAAACTTAAAAAAATTATCAAATCTCAATTGATTTTGTTTTGTTTTATTAACCTTTTTATAGAAATTGAAATAATTTATTTTAGGTCAAATAAGGATCTAAATAATTACAAAATAATATTTATTCTTACATTTATAGAATGATAAATTAAATATTTAAGATAAACATTAGAGTTCTTATTTACTTTATCTTTTATATATTTATAATATACTTTTTTTGTTAATTTTATTAACAATATATTTATAGTTAACAATACATCCTTTAAACTACGTTATTTTTTTCAAGAATATAAATGTAACCTTTCAAAAAATATACACAAATATATTTAGAAGTCGGTAGAAAATTTTATTGGTTAAATTATAATTCCATTCAAAATTTATTGATCATAAATTTTTGAAATCAAATCATGCATAAAAATAAAATGTATTAATGTGACCATTCAAAATATTTTCTATATATAATAAAAATAAATAATATTAATATCTCCATTCAAAAGATATATTTGTAAAGTTTTGATTTAATTTTTTTCATATCTTTATATATTCTAATGTATATAATATTTCTATAATATGAAACAATATCAAACCTATAATATTAAAAGAGAATTCAAATTTATTCAAATTTTATTGATCATAATATTTTATGGAATCAAATCATATATAAAAATTAAATATATTTATGTCACCATTCAAAATAATTTCCATATAAGTATAATAAAAATAAATGATAATAATGTCTCCATTCAAAAGATATATTGGTAAAGTATCGAATTAAATGGTACTCCAATATTTGATTAAAAAATTTTAATATTTGTTTTTAATATTGTATAAAAAAATATTAATTAGTCGTACTTTAAAAAAATAAATCATAAATATTTTATTAAAAATTGTAATATTTGTTTCTAAAATTATAGCAATTAAAAATAAAAAAATATCAATACAAAATAAATAAATTAACCGTGGGAAGTTGTGATAAAAAAATAGGGTTTAGAATGCATGGGAAGTTGTGATATCTTGAAATATCAAAATAATCCATTCTAATTCCAATAATATACATTTAATCTTGTAGTGTAATGATAAATAATGGGTATTTTTAAAAAATTCAAATATAAATAAAATAAATTAATAAATCAAATAAATAAAAAATAGTGTACAATTATAATAGATTGACATGTCAGCAAAAATAAATGTTTGAGTCGTTGATGTCTTTCATAGCTTCAATCGGTCGCACCATTGATGTTACTATTTAGACCTGTTACAAAATCTGTATTAAAATGGACACAGAGAATCAAAATATGGGAATGAAGAAGAATTGGAAAATAATACGTAACCTTTTGAAAATAATGGAGAATGAAGAAGATTGAGGAGTGAAAGAGTAAGAGTTTAGAATGGCTATATATAGGATTTAGAATGCATGAGAAGTTGTGATATCTTGGAATATCAAAATAATTCATTCTAATTCCAATAATATACATTTAATCTTGTAGTGTAATGATAAATAGTGGGTATTTTTAAATCATGCAATGAATAATATTCCATTTAATTATAATAGATCTAGTTTGGCCATTCCAATTCCTTTCTCATTAACCGTGAGTCAAACATTAGACTTCAAATTCTGTAAAAAAAAAAACATTGGAATTCAAATATAAATAAATTAACCGTGAATGAAACATTGGAATTGGAATTCAAATATAAATAAAATTCAAATATAAATAAAATAAATTAATAAATCAAATAAATAAAAAATAGTGTAAAATTATGATAGATTGACATGTCAGCAAAATTAAATGCCAAATGAATATGGTAACAACTTAGTGTTGATTAGTCTATTATACCCTTGGAATAAGAAAAGTTATAACATCTAATCAAAAGGTTAGACTTGGAATTTCCAGGTACTTTACTTTTAATAGATTGATAATAGAAGGTTTTAATGGTTAAACCAATTAATTTTCAAAAGAATTTAATTTATTTATTTAAAAAAACCAAAAGTCTAAGTTAATTCAAGAAAGGAAACTAAATAAACCTAAGTCTAATTTGAATTTATTTCTAAAAGAAATTAACTAGGTAAAAATGTTTTTCTTTTGGGATTTTTTATTTATAAAAATAAATAAAGTATAGATAAAATAAAATCAAAAAAAATTTGTCTAATAAAAAAAATATATTTTTGTATTTTTGAATAAGGAAAATAAATAAATAAAAAAAGTAAAACAAAAAGAAAATAGAAATATTGTATTGGGCTGGTGGTGTTTGAAAAGTAATCAGGTGTGTTTGAAAATAGCAAAAATGTTAGGCCCAACAATAAGTTTGTTGGAAATCAGAAAACAAAACAAATAATAAAAAAAGCTTATGGGCCTCCACTGTGATGAGCAATCAGAGGGGTGTGCTGAAGCAAAAATGTACTTGGCCCAGCACGGGGAGGCCCAGCATGCTACAAACAAGAAAACAGAAACAAGTAAAACTGGAAAAAAGTAAAAGGTCTCACTGGGCTCGAACCTAGGACCTCCTATAACAATGCCTTACACGCGCTCTCTCTACCACTAGGGTGGCTATACACCCGTTTACTTATACCAAACCAACACATTATATTACAAAACAAGTTCTAGTGACAACTTCGTCTTCTTCCTCGCGTCATAAACAGAGCTCTGTAAATTTCTCATCTCTCAACCATTTCAGAA
This sequence comes from Vicia faba, assembly GCA_948472305.1. Classification (NCBI taxonomy): domain Eukaryota; kingdom Viridiplantae; phylum Streptophyta; class Magnoliopsida; order Fabales; family Fabaceae; genus Vicia; species Vicia faba. Next base: position 72,281 of record CATIWC010001676.1, read on the forward strand.
ATTATGAACATCAAACTTGTTAGAAATTTCACCACGATTTTAAATATGTAAATAACTTAAGCAATGGATCAAAAATAAGCACGGATTTTAAATAGTACCAAATTCTGACTTAATTTTTTCGGAAGTTCAAGTTCAAAATTCTCATTACTCAGGCAACATAAATGAATTCTAAGGACATGGTTAGTTTTAGGGCTATGATGTCTACATTTTATCTTCACAAATGGAAACTAAATGATGCCTATATGAAGAGTTTAAAATTCAGAAAACTCACCTTGCAAGTGTATATCGTGTTTTGAGTTTGAGAAGATTTCAAGGTGTTGTAATGATCTGGTTAGCTTCCTTGAACCTCTAGGAAGATAATGCGATGCTTAGTTTGAGCTGAGAGTGCCTGGAATGTTTTGGAGAAGCCAAGCTCCAGTCCTCTGTTTTTGAAAATGGAAGACGAGGAAAATGGTGTTACAGTTATGTAACAAGGATAAGGATGAGTTGTATTTGATATGAGGAAGCTTTGAAAATGATTTTGAGGGAAAACGCACGATGGAAATGGAATATACAAGTTCAAGGTCAGAACTGTGGTAAAAATGGAGTTTTTATGCAATTTTGAGGGAAAACGCGCGATGGAAATGGAATATACAAGTTCAAAGTTTGACTTTTTGTGCACTAGTTGATCAAATTTCAACTATCAATCCATTGATCTTGAAGAATGTTTTTAACCATGAAATTATGTCAATATGTTGTATTTGAATTCTTGAGATTATGCTTCAAGCCATTAAATCATGTATTAGGTCAAAAGTCACTGATCAGTCAAAACCCTAATTTTGACTATTTTGCCCTTTTGGTAAATTGAGTGCTTTTTCTTGAGGGGTTATGATCAATACTTGATCAAATGATGAATAGGACTTTAAAATGTTGATATTTGCCAAAAATTATGAAGTTTGACTATAGGTTGACCACAATTGACTTTTTACCTAATGTAGTTGATTTTCAGTCATTTGGTCAATTGACTGAGCAAAAATTGTGATTCAAGACTTGAAACTTGACATGAGTATTTTTGGAGGTCTATAATGATCCACGAGGGTCATTTGAGACATTATAAGTCCAATTGTCCTTGTGAAAATCAAAATCCTAATTAGAGGCATCAGTGTTTAGGAGGTGGTTTGACCTAGTCAACACTTGTGCAAACTTTAGCCATGGGAGATCTAGTGAGAAATGTCTTGAGAAAAGAGAGGGCAAATTTTAGGGTACAACAATATCACATCCATATTCCACATTCAAATTTAAACTCAAATGGAACGAAACATCGTCCAAAATCTCTTTCAAATCAATTCAAACAACGCAACATAACATTTAAAAAAATAATCAAGATTATAACCAATTAAAATGATGCCATGGAGCCGACGTGAATCGAAATCTTTAAATATATGCTCCCATGCGGTTTTCAAAATCCAAATTGAATCTAAACTTCAAAGTCGTAACGCAATAGAAAAGGCAATATAATACGCACATCGATCATCACACTTCAATCAAAAGCAAAACAAACATACTAACACGGTGCCGATTTCAATCGAATTCGAAACAAAGTAACATGATAACAAACTTCCATATACACCGACGAAAGGTAATCTCACACGACAAATCCAAAGAAGTTCTGACACAACCAAGAAACACATTTACACAGAATTTAACGTAACACAAAATCCAAACAAATTCGATATGATTTAACCACGGACAATAACATTTCAAGACCTCGTCACATATTCAAACGGTTATAACTCAAAAACACAACATATCAACCATTTCTCACCATATTATTTTCCTACAACGACAATTTAATCAAACAGAATCACACCAACACATAGAAATGTTTTTTAACTGGATTATCACAACACTTCTCAGCAAATCAATTCAACTCAAATAACGTAACCGAAATGGAGTTGAAATTACCGTTTTGAAGTTGGGACTAAAGGAGTGCAGTAGTGTTGTTGTTGTTTTCGGAGCAGGTGTGCTGAGTTTGACGGAGAAGCTGGGAAGTGACTGTGCTATGGTTTACTGCACGGAGATGGTGGAGTAGTGATGTTCTAGATGTTGTACTAGTGGTAGAAGGTCGGTGGAAATGGATTGATTGTTGGTGATGAATTCATTGGGTTGTGCGAACACGGGAAGACGGAAAAAGATGTATCAACAAAATGTTGTATTTTGGTTGGGAGTAAAAGATGTGAGGTTTGTGTTGTACGTTGGAGGGTGAAAACATGGATATTGTTGGATTGTGATGGTAATCGAATGATGGAGGTTTTAAGGAAGTATTGAGGAGATAGAAGGCAGTTTGATGCGGAAGAGTTTCGAAAGGTAAGAGTTAAGTGGTGTCTGCGAAGATGAAGAGGAAATCATTCTGTTTTTTTTTTCCAATCATTTTTGGATCTAATCTCTCCTCCTTTTTTTCTTATGCAGCCTCCTCTTGTTATAACAAGAATTAAAAAAAGACCAAACAACCCATTTGCAAGATATTTTGTGATAATAAATTAAACAATTTTTTAATAACTAATTTCTCAATAACTATACTAAACTAAATAATAAAACTAGATAAAAATATACACAATTTTTTTAATATTTTTTTAATTATAAAATAAGGAGCGAAAATAAAAATCTAAGAAAAAATCGAATAAATATTAAAATTAAGATAAAATGATGCAAAATGCACGCAAAATATAACAATGCTAATGAAAATTAAATTTTATTATTTTTGGATATAAACAAATGCCAATGAGAAAACTCGGGGTATAATTTATGGTGCAACAACTGCCCCTATTTAAATATCTTCAACTAGATGATATGAAGATGATCATGCTTCATATGATCGTAGTGGGAGATAATTAAATATCAGAGAAACCGAAATTTTGCCCTGAGATGCAATGGGTATGGGGTGAATGAAATATGGCGAGAATACAATGAATGCATAAAATTCTTTGATATATATATATATATATATATATATATATATATATATATATATATATATATATATATATATATATTTCAATGATGTATGATACGAGATAGACTCTGTGGGAATTATTTAAATGACTCGAAACTGAAAATTTGTGGTAGTTGAATGATATGATGTGGAAATATATGATGGGGAATACAAGATATTAATGACATCTAATATTGGCATTGAAGGGTGAAAACAATATACTAGGGGTAAGACGTTCAATTATTGGCTTTGGATAGCAACAAAATAATAAAAAAAGACCACAACATCCAATGATTTGCTTTGGATGAAAGGAAGAAAATTTATGACATCCAAACAATGACTTTGGACAAAAGAACGACCGTAACACCTAATCATTGGCTTTAGATGAAGGAAAACAAGTTCAAGACATTCGATCACTGGCTTCAGATAACAGACGACCACAACATCCAATGATTAGGTTTGGATGAAGAGAAAATGAAACATTCAATCATTGGCTTTGAATGAAGGGAAATAGATAACTATGACATCAAATAATTGGGTTTGGACGAAAGAAAAGACCACAACATCCAATGATTTTCTTTGGATGAAGGGAGATACTCTCTGGAAAATACATTAAAAACATTTAAAAGAAACATTAGATGCGGAATGAGAACAAATCTGAAGATACATCAGAGTCATCCAGGAACGACAATGAACATAAAATAACCATGACATCCAATGATTTTCTTTGGAAGAAGGGAGAGACTCTCCGGAAAATACATCAGAAATATCTAGAAGCAACATTAGATGCGGAATGAGACCAAATCTGAAGATACATCAAAGTCATCCAGGAATGACGTTGGACGGAAAAGAACCACAACATCCAATGATTTGCTTTGGATGAAGGGAGAAAGATCATGATATCCAATATTGGCTTCGGATGGCAGAGAGAAACGTGATATCCAAGATTAACATTGGTTGAAAGTGAGAAGCAACACATCAATTATTAGCATTGGATAAAAAAGGACAATAACAACACACCCAATATTAGCATTGGAATAGAAACAAAACTCCAGGTATTAGATTTGGACGGAAAAAGAGAGACAACATATCCAAGATTAGCATTGGATGGAAAAGGAAACAACTCATCCAAGACTAGTATTGGACATAAGAGAGGAACAGACGAACGAACATCTGCTTTGGTAGGTTCTAAGTAAGTTGGACTTTGACCACAAGGTAGGATGTTGATAGCAACAAGACCTCAACAAATGCAACCGAGCATGAAAAAATCTTCAAGCTATGCATGATATATGACTCTTTCTATGCATGATATGCGAATATGCATGTAATGCCGATGTTTACGACAATGGAGATTGACTCTTTTGTGGAGATAAGATTGGAATTCTGATTCCTCAACACATGGAACATTGCCAACTCTTCCTGGAAAGAAAATGTATTGAGAAACACTTCTAGGCTCAAAGAGGTTGACAAAGGATTAACTTCCTTATTTCTCCAGTGCTTGGGAATTAAAACAATTCCTTACATCATTAGCAATGGTTTATTTGAAAGCATACCAATAACAGTTATGAGTATTTCATTTTCATCATCCTCTCTCTGATCTTTGCGTAAACAAAAGCTTGATTGAGAAAGTAAATAGGAGAAATATATTTGAAAGCATGTAAATGATATTGATTTGAATCAAAGCATTGCAAATGCTCATTTAATTAAAATTAACATGAAAGTAAAAACAAAGTTTGAAAGAAACAATTTAATATAAATAAAGAAAAATGCAAACATAAAGAAACATGTCCTAGTGACTAATCAACAACAAGGATGAGCTGTCCTCTCAAAAACACTAGCTTTAGGAGGATAATCTTGATCTGACTGAAGCTTCACTGGTCATGGAAAAGGATTGTTGACAACATTTGGAGTAGAAGCTTCAAATTTTATCATTTGCCCTCTGACCAACTATTTCACTCTAGCCTTCAGCGCATAACAACATTCCAAATCATGGCCCGCAACTCCCTGATGGAACTCATAGTGGAGATCATACCTGAATCTGTATGGAACAGGAGCTGAAGGAGTTAAAGACCTTGTTGTAATCAAACCTATTTGAACCAATCATGGATACCACTCAGTATATGAAATGGATGCTTAATTAATTAACTTAAAATTTGATTAAGTTAATTAATTAAGTTATGAAAAATTAACTAGCTGAGACTAATTAATTTTTAGTAATGAAATTAAATAACTAAATCGACTTTAAGTTAATTATCTAAAAGAAACAAGATGGAGTCAAGATGAAGTGAATATATGAGCTATCTTGAAAGTCTTTACAAACAACAGACAAGTTAATAATCGCAAAAGAAATGATAAACCAAATGAAAATTGAATCGAATTGCATGAACAAATGAATATTCTTTCAATTGAGAACCAAGAAAATAAGTGTTATTCAATGTAAATACAAAAATCAGCATTGCATACATTGTACTAAGCACATTCAAAGTTAAGCGAACACAACGATAAACATTGTTTCCAATCACAAATGAAACGAGAGTCAAGAATTCATGCTATTATCAATGACAAGCTCAAAAAAAACCAGCAAGGCATACATGGTTCAAAACACATTCAATCAAGTAAACTCAAGATTAATCATGATTTTCAAACCACAAATGAAACAAGAAGCGAGAATTCGCATTGCAACATGAAAAATCGAAATCAAAATAAGCTATAATTCCCTAAACCAAAATCCGGGCAGCAACTAAGCATATGCAACAAGGCTCGATAAATTCAATCCCAAACATGTTTAGCACAAAAGGAAACAACAAAATAATGCCACTCGAATTAACTTTCGAATTCAAAACAAATTGTTCAACAAAAGTCATCCAAATCTCATTCCAACCGATTCAAACAAAATGGCGCAACATTAAATTCAAAGTCAACAACTAAACCATTCTGGGCAACAACTATATGAACGAAATAATGCTCCAAATTTCATCCGAAAAGTGCTCAAACACAATCGGAAAACCAAAGATATCACATCCACATTCTACATTCAAATTCAAACTCAAATGGAACGAATCGTCATCCAAAATCTCTTCCAAATCGGTTCAAACAACGCAACATAACATTTAAAATAAACAATCAAAATCAAAACCAATTAAAATGATGTCGTGGATCCGACATGAATCAAATCGAAAGCTTCAAATATATGCGCCCATGCAGTTTTCAAAGTCTAAATTGAATCTAAACTTCAAAGCCACAACGCAATAGAAAAGACAACATAATACACACATTGATCATCACACTTCTATGAAAAGCAAAACAAACATACTAATGTGATGTCAATTTCAATAGAATTCGAAACAAAGTAACATGATAAAAAACTTCCACATACTCCAACAAAAGGCAATCTCACACGAAAAATCAAAAGAAGTTCCTACACAACCCAGAAACACATTTACACGGAATTTAACATAACAGAAAATCTAAACAAATTCTATATGATTTAACCGCGGACAAAAACATTTCAAGACCTCATCACAAATTGAAACGGTTATAACTCGAAAACACAACATATCAACTATTTCTCACCACATTATTTTCTTGCGTTAATAATTTAATCAAACGGGATCACATAAACACATCAAACTATGTTTTAATAGAATTATCACAACACTTCTCAGCAAATCAATTCAACTCAAATATTTAACCAAAATTGGAGTTGAAATTAACATTTTGAAGTTGGGACTGAAGGAGTGCAGTCGTGTTGTTGTTGTTTTCAGAGCAGTTGTGCTGAGTTTGACGGAGAAGCTGGGCAATGACTCTGCTATTATTTGCTGCGCGGAGACGGTGGAGTAGTGATGTTGTGGATGTTGTACCAGTGGTAGAAGGTTGGTGGAAATGGACTGATTGTTGGTGATGAATTCGTTGGGTTGTGCGAATAGGGGCAGACGAAAAGAGATGTATCGAAAAAATGTTGTATTTTGGTTTGGAGTAGCAGATGTGAGGTTTGTGTTGTTTGCTGGAGGGTGAGAACAAGGATATTGTTGGATGGTGATGGCAATCAGATGATGGAGGTTTGAAGGGAGTATTGAGGAGATGGAAGGCGGTTTGAGGCAGAAGAGTTTCAGTAGGTAGAAGTTATGCAGTGTCTGCGAAGATGAAGAGGAAATCTTTCCATTTTTTTTGGTTTTCAATCGTTTTTGGATCTGATCTCTCCTCCACTTTTTCTTGCGCAACCTTATTTGGTTATAACAAGAATTACCTTATCCAATTAGGTCTTTAAAAAAAAGAAGACCAAGCAGCCCCTTTGAAAGATATTTTGTGATAACAAATTAAACAATTTTTTTATAACCAATTTCTCAATAACTATACAAAACTAAATAATAAAACTAAATAAAAATATACACAAATTTTTTACATTTTCTTAATTATAAAATAAGAAACAAAAATAAAAACCTAAGAAAAAATCAGATAAATATTGAAATTGAGATAAAACGATGTAAAATGCATACAAAATATAACGATGCAAATGAAAATTAAATTTTATGATTTTTGGATATAAACAAATGCGAATGAGAAAACTCGAGGTAAAATTTGGGGTGTAACACTTAAAAACAGTACTGATGTGGTTAATGAGATTCTTCGGTCTGGAAAGAATGCTGGAAATGTTAAAGGGATTGGTTATGACAATCAAGCTATGAAGAACAAAGGCAAAGAAGATGAGGTGAAGTTTGTTCGTCCAAAGAAAGAACTGGAAGAGAAGATGTCAAATAAAATGTTTTAACATTAACATGGACAACCGAAAAATCACTCAGGAAACAAGACTCAACGAGATAGATGTTATTATTATGGAAGGTTTGGTCATATAAATCCTTCTGCTACATGTTATATGACTATCCCAAATATGAAGCACAACCTAGAAGAGAACATATATTTGTTAAAGCTAAGAAGATGTGGTTCTCAAGAAAGGGTACTTCTGGACTCATAGCTCACACCTCTCTCAGGGCTTCAGCTAGAGATGATTGATATTTTGATAGTGGTTGTTCTAGACACATGACATGTGTCAAAAAATTTCTGGTGGACATTAAACCACACTCCACTAGCTATGTCACTTTTAGAGATGGACCAAAAGGTGAAATAAAAGGTGTTGGAAAGTTGGACTATACATGACAGTCTAGTCTTGATGAAGTGTTTTTTCTTAAGGGGCTGACTGCCAATTTGATCAGTATTAGTCAACTATATGACCAAGGTCTCAAAGTTAATTTTACTGAATCTAAATGTCTTGTTACAAATGAGAAGAATGAAGTTGTCATTAAAGGAGCCATATTAAAAGACAATTGCTATCGGTGGAGTTCTCAAGAAATAAACTATTTTTCCACATGCTTAATAACTCAAGAAGATGAATCTAAGTTATGGCATCAAAAGCTTGGTCACTTGCATCTGAAAGGTATGAAGAAAATGTTGTCTAAGGAAGTTGTTAGAGGTATTCCCAAGCTGAAGATTGATGATGGAAAAATTTGTGGTAAATGTCAAATTAGGAAGCAAACAATGATGTCACATAAGAAGATCCAACACCTGACCACATAAAAAATACTAGAGTTGCTGCATATGAACTTGATGGGACCTATGTAGGTTGAAAGTCTAGGAGGAAAGAGGTATGCTTATGTTGTTGTTGATGATTTCTCAAGGTTTGTCTGGGTGAATTTCATCAAAGAGAAATCTGAAGTTTTTGAAGTCTTTAAAGAGTTGCATCAAAAGATTCAAAGAGAGAAGGATTGTAGTATAGTCAGAATTTGAAGTGACCATGGGAAAGAATTTGGAAATAGCAAGTTTGAGAAATTATGCACTTCTTAAGGAATTAGTCATGATTTCTCTTCACCTATCACTCCTCAACAGAATGGTGTGGTGGAACACAAGAATAGAACTATTCAAGAATGTGCCAGGGTCATGCTTCCTACTACGAAACTTTCATATCATTTTTAGGTTGAAGCCATGAACACTACCTGTTATATTCATAATAGAGTGACTATCAGATCTGGTACATCTGTTACTCTTTATGAACTGTGGAAAGGAAGAAAGCCAATAGTGAAATATTTCTATGTCTTTGAAAGTAAGTGCTATATTTTGAGATATCGTGAGCGGAGGAGGAAGATGGATCCTAAAAGTGATGAGGGAATTTTTCTAGGATACTATACAAACAGTAGAGCCTATAGATTATTCAATTCCAAAACTAAGGTGAAGATGGAGTCCATAAATGTATGATTGATGACACATCCAAAGAAGCTGATGTCATAGATGATGTTGGAGCATTTTTTCCCATGAATGACTATGTTCCTCAAGATGTTGCAGATTCAAGTGTCAATATCGAACCTGAAGAAATTGATGCAGCTGATAAAGGACCTTTTATTAGGATTCAGAAAGATCATCCTAAGGAGCTTATTATAGGAAGTCTGATTGAAAGAGTCAAAAGAAGATCAAGGGAAGTTCTATCAAATTCTTGCTTTGTTTCAAAAATTCAAGAGCCCTTAACTGATGAATTATGGATTCATGCTATGCAAGATGAACTCGGTCAATTCATAATAAATGAGGTGTGGTACTTGGTACCAAGACCTAAAGGGGTAAATGTTATTGGTACTAAATGGGTGTATAAGAACAAGTTAGATGAACAAGGTAATGTCACCAGAATCAAGGTCAGACTTGTTGCTCAAGGGTGCACTCAAACTGAAGGAGTGGACTTTGATGAAACATTTGCTGTTATAGCTTGTTTGGTATCTATCAGACTGTTACTTAAAGTGGCATGTCTCCTAAAGTTCAAATTGTTCCAAATGGATGTCAAGAGTGCCTTCTTAAATGGTTATCTGAATGATGAAGTATATGTTGAACATCCAAAAGGAATATGTTGATCCCTCTTTCCCAGATCATGTGTTCAAACTAAAGAAGGCATTGTATGGTTTAAAGCAGGCTCCAAGAGCTTGGTATGAGAGGTTGACTGAGTTTCTCATTAACCATGGTTATAGAAAGTGAGGAATTGACAAAACTCTCATTGTCAAAGAGAAAGATGGAAAACTTATGATAGCTCAGATCTATGTGGATGATATTGTTTTTCGAGGGATGTCAGATGAAATGGTCCAACATTTTGTCAAATAGATTCAATCTAAGTTTGAGATTAGTTTGGTGTGTGAATTAAAATTCTTTCTAGAATTACAAGTCAAGCGGGTGGAAGACTCGATTTTCCTTTGTCAAAGAAAATAAGCAAAGAATATTGTGAAGAAATTTGGATTGGAGAATGCCAACCATAAGAGAACTCCTGCTCCTACACACTTGAAGTTATCTAAAGATGAAAAGGGAGTTAATGTTGATCAAAGTTTATATAGAAGCATGTTTGGAAGTCTTTTATATCTTACAACAAGTAGACTAGATATAACTTTTGATGTTGGAGTTTGTGTTAGATATCAAGCAACACCCAAAGTGAGTCACATCAATCAAGTCAATAGAATTTTGAAGTATGTGAATGGTACATGTGAGTATGGAATGTTGTATTATCATAACTCAAGTTTAGTGCTTGTGGGATATTGTGATGATGATTATGCTGGTAGTACTGATGATAGGAAGAGTATCTCTGGTGGACGTTTCTTCTTGGGAAACAATTTGATTTCATGGTTCAGGAAGAAACATAATTGTGTATCTTTATCTACAAATGAAGCTGAGTACATTGCTACAGGAAGTAGTTATTCTCAACTTGTATGGGAGAAATATAAGTTAAATGAATACAATGTCACACAAGATTTCATGACATTATTATGTGATAACTTAAGTGCTATTAATATTTCCAAATATTCTATTCAGCATAGTAGGACTATGCACATGGATATCTGGCACCATTTTATTGGAGAGCTTGTTGAAGACAAAGTCATAACTCTTTAGCATGTTAGCACTGAAAATCAGCTTGCTGATATTTTTACTAAAGCTCTAGATGCAGTTCAGTTTAAAAACTTGAGAAGAAGACTTGGGATATGTATCTATGAGGACTTATAGCAATTATTGCTATTGTTGTGGGTCAATAAAATTCTTCAATCATACCTCTTACATCCTTGTATTTTATTGGCTATGGATAGTGGTAAGAAAAGGGAATCTCCTTTATCTTTTCATTATAGATTGTTTAGTGGAACACATGTTCCAGACATTATTGTGATATCTTCCTAGGTGAAGACTGAAGGTGTGAGAAACACAAGAAAGTCCAAGTTAACCTAGAACATAGAAATAAATGAACACAATTATTTTTATCTTTATTCGCTGTTAACTAAGCTACTCCAGTCCACCCTTCAAGGTGATTTGCCTTCAACGAGGACTTAATCCACTATAACCAAACTGATTATAGATAACCTACAATAAGTCAAATCAATCTTATTGGCACCCCTAATAAGTCAGTCGATCCTTATTGAAAATCCACTCAAGCTTCAACAGGAGTCTTCTTGAGATCAGACCTTCACTCAGTCACTCAAGGAATCAATGAACAACGGTTGAATACTTTTAGTGTATTACAATTTTCTTCTTTTAAGAAGATTACACATACATTTAATACAAAGAAAAACACCCAAGTGTTTTACAGCAAGATATGAGCAACAACTACTTGCATATTTACAATACTATACACAAAATATTTCTCTAAAGAGTTGCAGAGCGCTTTGGTGTAGTTTTGCTTGAGCTTGATTTAATCCGATAGATTTTTGTGATGTTGATTCTTACTTTTCTTCAGCTTTCGAGTCTTTCTTTTATAGCTTGTAAAAGAGATCCATTTAAATGGTAGAAAGGTAATCGGAAATCCAGTTGTTTGTTCTCAACGGTTGTAGTGGTACAAATGTTGAGACTAAGCCGTTGGATTGACTTACCTCGTACAAATCAAATAAAAATCACAACCACGCTTTATTGTTTCCAAAGGAAATGGGAAAATAGCGAATAAACCCAAAAAGAGGGGGAATATCTACGTATGCGGGTTGGTTATGCAAAGGGAAGATATTAGCACCCTAAACATCTACCGTACTCCGCAGGAACCTCTTTGAAAATCTGTGTATTTTGGCTATAAAAAGTATATACAAAAATAGATGGTGTAGATGAGAAAAGAAATATTTTTTTACAATTTTTGCACTCTCCGCGGTTGTGAACCTTTAGTGCCTATGTATCACCTTCTGTGCAATAGAGGATCATGGTACTCATATTTCACCTCAAAAAATTTAAAACACAAGTGTGTTGATTAATTTTAAGATAAGAGACATCATCGTCATATCCAAGTGGGAAACATACTTACTACCCACAATTATGAGAAAGGAGAATTTGCATCATCTCAAAGTGGAGGATATAGCTTGGATTTTAAAATCAACAAAGCCTCACTCAACACCCAAGTGGAGAATATATCACTTTACTATATATCATAGAAGTATAGTAGCTCGGATCACTACAAGAATCGACAAGAGTTTAATCCCATCCTTTGGATTGAAACCAAGCAAGCAAAAATACTAAACCTCTAAGAAATACCAAGCTTCAGATGAATTAAGTCTTCACAAAAATTGGGCAGAATAATAGCTGTATACAGAGGAATTCTCAATCACAGACAAAGCATATAATCAGAATAACATGCACACAAAGAAAATAAATCCAATGTCTTAGGATAAACCCCAAAAACTTCAGACAAAATAACAATAGAGCAACAAGGTCCCCAAGTATCAAGGCTTCTAATCCTAAATCCGAGATATCCACAACTCCACAATGCCAAGGATAGTAACCAAGTAGTCTAAGTAATCTTAGAGTTTTTTATTGTTAAAGTTGATTATTAAGTGTCTTTAAAAAGAAAATAAAAGCTCAAATGAGCAAAGATAAAATGGCATAAAGATAAATGCTGAAGCGAGCAAAAGAGAAATGGCATGGACTGTAAATGCTAAAGTTAATTGTTAGTGAGTTAGAAGTTACAAAGTTAGTTGAATGACCATCTTGAAGCTTGCATTTAGAAACTCATTAGAAGATTGATAAAATTAAAGCTTCTCAAAAAACAAGTCCTATTTGTTTTTTGTCAAGTATATCATTTATTTCAAATGTTCAAAGAAACCACATATGATCAAAGATGTTTAAATGATTCACTTAGACTAAAATTTATGAAGTTCATTAGAGGGTTGATAGAACCAAAGCCTCCTAAAAATGAACTTCAAAGTTATTGGATCAAAGAATTTAAGTTAAACATACTTGGGCTTGCAAACATAAGTTTGGGCCACAAATGCTCATTTTTCGAATCAGAACAAATTTAGCACTATGTTAAGTAATCATAAGTGGACTTATATAGAAGTCACACCTATTTTAAGACCGGTTAATAGAAATCTATGTACCAACATGTTAGGGAAATGATATGTAGATCATTCTCCAAAAACATGTAGCACAAGTAAGAACAAGAAAGGGATAAGATGGAGAGGGAGGGAGATGTATCAGATGAAACTAGGGTTTCAAATATCATCAACATCATTCATCCATTTTGATGGATTTAGTTTTTCAACCTATCAACACCTAAGATCCATGAGGTTGAGAAACTTGTCCCCAAAAAAAACCCCAAGTGTCTCCAAATCAAAACCAATCAAAAAAATAATAAAATATATTTAATATAAAAAAATTTAAATGATTTAAAAAGGAAATAATTGGTAAAATACACAATATGTATTAAAACATCAAATAAAAATCCTAAAAAACTATCAAAAGTCAAACATAAGTCAACAAATGTTGACAAATTTTTTTAGAATTTTTTAAAGTTAGAAACTATTTTTAAAATATTAAGAAATAAACAAAATAAACCAAAATTTATGAAAAATAGTAAAATCAAAAATAAAAATAAAATGAGGTCACCAATTTTTGTCAAGAGGTCATTGGATCCTTCCATAATTTTTCCAGAATTTAAAAATCAAGAAAAGTGTTTTTAAACAATTAAAACAAGTCAAATAAAGTGAAAAATCATGAAAAATACCAAATATCAAAATAAAAATGTAAAAAAAAAATCAGAAAGAGAAAAATCAAAAGTATTTTTGATAATTTTTTTCAGAATTTTAGAAGTTGAAATGAATTTTTTATAAATTTTTGAAGTTTAAAACAGTTAAATCAAAAATTAAAAAATATAAAAAATATTAAAATAATGTAGACCATTGGATCAAGTTAAAACGCGTTAGTATGCTAATCCAAAGGATCAAACGCGTTGTGCATGATATGGACATTAGTGAATAAACCACCCGATCATTTATTTTTTAAATACATTTGAAAAAAAAGTGGCGCCTTGTCATTGGTTAAGAGATGACACGCTGGTCATCTTCAACCTCCGGCCACGCGCGAGTTACAGGTTTCACAAACTATAAAATTATAAGCTCAGACTGGTGTCATTCGCTTCGTCTCATCAAGACGATTTCAATGGTACCCTCGCGATTTTTTTTTATAAATTGTAGCTCAGTCGATTTGCAAAAAAACCCGAAGAAAAATAATGAAAAGGAATTTGAAAATTCATGAGCAAAACTCACTTCTAGTTAAAAACCAACAATGCTACGAGTATCAGAGTGATGAGAGCTACATTATTGTAACAAGTTTGGAGAGAATTAATGGATGAATCTACTTGTTGAAGCTCAACATCAGAGCTTTGAAACTTGACTTGGTTAGCAAGATTTAGGACACATCAAGACTTGGTTCTTCTTTTGTTAGCTTCAGTGAAGTTCAAGGATGAAGAATGAGCAAAGAAATTGGATTGAAAAATTAGGGAAAAGTGAATTCAAAATCTCTGAATTATGAGTTATGGAAAGAGTTTGGCAGGGTGATTCTGGCTATCAAAGCTTGCGAAAGTGAGTGGAATATGGTCTACATTTATAGGAGAAGTGAATGGAATCAAGAGGAGAGGGATGCAATTTGAGTGGAAATCATGCACACCTGTGGTCATGAATTAAGTGTGATCACATGTGCATCAAAACTCATCCAAATGATGCGTTTTGACACTCTAAATGCTTAATACATCTTTGTTAATCATGTTTAAGTGGAAAGCACGCACAAATTTGGTGATTAGAAGTCACATTATGGAAATTACAATCTGTGAGCAAGTGAAACTTCTGTTCCAAGGTACTAACTTTGAATCCATGTGCACACAGCTCAAGAGGCTTTATGACATGATTCTTGAAGAATTTGAAAGACAAGGTTGTAATATTTACAATATGCTAAGATAGACTCCATTTGGATAATTGAGCTGGAAGTTATGTCCTCTTGAAATCGTGAAAAACAAACTAATTTTTGTACTTAGAAATATTTCTAAGTGTTGAACTTCAAAATGACCTATAATGTTCTTCAAAATTACATGACCTTCCACTCAAAGCTTGATCTTGCTTTATGAATATGAAATGAAATAGACCTCTTATATTGAATTGTGGAATTGCGACCACTTAAAAATCATAAAAATTGAAAAAGTTATGGTCTTTGGAAGATGATGAACAAATTTGGGAAAATTCAAAAAGACCTATAATCTTTTCAATTCTTCAAAAACTTCCCAAGCATTTCAAGTCTTACACATTGAAACAAAGTTGTATTAGACATCCCTAATATTATTATGAAAAAATAATGGGCTCAAGGAAATAAAAATTTACCAAGTTATGATCATTTGAAGTCAGACCCTAAGATTCAAAGGCTTTTCAAAGAGACTTACAATCTTTCTCAACCATTAGTGATCTTCCATTCAAAATTAGCCTTAGATCCCTGAAGAGAACTTGTTAAGGACCCTTTAAATAGAATCATGGCTTTAGATTCAATCAAAAATATAAAAAAAAAAAGCAAGATATGGTCCTTGGAAGTCAACAAACTCTAGCTTAGAGAGTGTCAAAAGGACTTGAAACCCCTCTCAACTTTTGATAATTTTTCTTACACAATTGGATCTTTTCATGTGAAGAAAAGTTGTTGTAGATGATGATAAGAATCCATAGAAATAAGAACCAACTCAAAATGTTGAAAATTGAGTGAGTTATTCACTTTTGATAACTGATTAAGAACTTGTTCAACTAGGTCAAACTTGTTGAATCAACCTTGAATCTTTTAAACTTTCTTGGAAAAAATAAAACATGATGAACCATAATAGGACTTAAAATGATGTTGTCTTGAAGCACAATCAAATATAGAGCTTAAGTATCAAAGAAACTTGTTGAATAAGGCATGGAAATAAACACATGAACCTATGAATCTTCTTGATGAATTCCACCACCAACTTTAAGGAGAACTTGACCTAAATAAAGTGAAGAAGCCATTTGAACCACAAATCTTTGATATCATAGACATAGCCTTGAAGCTTGAACTCTTTCAATCCATTGAAGAACCATTTGACTAAGGACCACCCCTCAAACCCTAAGTTAGATGGTGAGATATATGAAATTGTGGCATCACCTACAATATGAACATTCAAAGAGACATATATACATATTTGGATGTTAGTCTAAAAAACATGTAAAAGATACACAATTCAAGGTGCTTGGTGATCCCTCAAGAGAAAACTAAAAGATAGGATAAAGTAGAAAGAGAGAACCAACCCTAATGTGTGTGTCTTGATGTATTAACAATATGAGATGATGAAGGATCTTAGGGAGAAAAATCAGGGTATAACAACTGCCCTTATTTAAGTGTCTTCTATCCAGAGATGCGAAGGTTAAAATCTTCAGCTCGACGCGATTGAAGATACTTAAATAAAAAACAAACCATATTTTTGGCCCTAAGATACCATGCAATGCTTATGATTATGAATGCATATGACAAACTCCAAAGGTGGCACATAACAGCACTGGGGAAATAGAAAATAAAAGAAACGAACCAAAAAGAGAGTTCGATCAGGAAAATAAATTGCTGGGGAACCATACTACTCTAGGGATGTCTATAAACAGGTAAAGCCAAAACCACGATCAAAGAATCCAAATTCATAGTAATATTTCAACAAAAGAAACTCTTAACATTGCAAGGAACAAAATATCAAGTAGGTAACCATTAAGAAAGGATTACTGACTCGATTGGAGGAAAGAAACTTAACTCCATTAGAGGAAAATCAACTTCGCTGGGGAAAAGAAGACTCAACTCTATTGGTGTAAAGCCCAAAGAGGAGACAAAGTATCATCAACTCAATAAATGAGGAAATAAATAAAGGATAACAATGATCGATAGATAACTGTGAACTATCTACTCATATAAGAGATATCAAAAAATAGAGTAACATCAACCCACAGGGGATCAGAAACTACCAACCCGAAGGACACGAATAGAAACCGTAAGATAATACTGGCTTGGAGATGACAGTAAACATCAATCTTGAGACTAGTAAATGAATGATTAATTTCAGTACTTATGACAGGAAACACATGATTGACATCAGTGCTTATGGCTGATGTTGTACCCCAAAATTTTCCCTCCCATCATTCAAGACAAATTATTTTAATAGGTCTCCTCATGCTCCTATGGTTCTCAATTTCTCAAGACTAAATGATTGATCATACAAACCCTATGTAGCGGTAGAAATATTGACACAAAGCCATTATTGACTTGACTCGCACAAATCAAAATAAAAATTGCCACCACACTTTATTGTTTCCAAAGGAATGGGAAAAGAAGGAATAACCCAAGAAGAGGGAGGAAATATTCTAGGTAAGGGGTTTGGTTATGCAAAGGGAAGATATTAGCACCCTAAACATCTACGGTACTCCACAAGAACCTCTTTTAAAAATCCGTATATTTTGGCTATAAATGATGTTGTGTAAAAAATAGATTATGGTGATGAGAAATGAAGTATTTTTTATGATTTTTGCACCTTCCGCAGTTGCGAAAATTTAGTGCCTATGTACCACCTTCTATGCAATAGGGGATCAGGGTACACGTAGTTCACCTTTAAAAATTTTAAAACACAAGTGTGTTGGTTAATTTTATGAGATAAGACATCATCGTCATTGTCTGTGTAGAAAACATACTTACTACCCACAATCATGAGAAAGGAGAATTTGCATCATCTCAAAGTGGAAGATATGGCTTGGATTTTAAAATCAACAAAACCTCACTCAATACCCAAGTGGAAAATATCTCTCTTCACTACATATTATAGAAGTATAGTTGTTTGCATCACTACAAGGGTTGACAAGAGTCTAATCTTTTGAGAAAAAAACTTTAAAGATAAAAATCCAAAATGG
Organism: Vicia faba; assembly: GCA_948472305.1. NCBI lineage: Eukaryota > Viridiplantae > Streptophyta > Magnoliopsida > Fabales > Fabaceae > Vicia > Vicia faba. Next base: position 90,446 of record CATIWC010001676.1, read on the forward strand.
AAAAACGGTTTGAATGAGATTGATTGAATTTTAGTCTTTTCACAAAAATGTCAAGGTATTGTTAAGTTGATTGAAATTTAATTAAGAAATAATTTTTGAAAATACATGGACATAAGTCCAAGTTTATTATGAAAGTGATTCAAGTTTTAAAACAAGAAGATTTTTCAAAAGTAGGGAGAAATTTTTTAAAATTAAAGAAGATGGGAGGAGATTAAGAGACTATCCTAGAGCATAAGGTAAGAGCTAAGGAGAAGAACCATCTAACTAAACAAGAAGCCAACACTTGACATAATTAGTCAATGCAGAATTCCATCCTTTGGATTTGAAACTAAGCAATCAATTAATAAATCCCTTAAGAATACCAAACTTTAATTGCATTAAGTATTCACAAAAATTGGGCAGAGTAACGTTATATACAGATGAATTCCAAATCACGGACAAAACATGTAATCACAATAACCTGCACATAAAACAAACAAATAACCCAATGTCTTGGGGGTAAACCCCAAGAAATCCAGACAAAATAACAATTGAGTCACAAGGTCTCAACGTAGATCAAGGCTTCTAATCCTAAGTCCAAGAAGTTCACAATCTCCATAGTGCCAAAGATAGTAACCAAGTAGTCCAAGTAACATTAATGTTTTTTTAGGGTTTAAGTTGATTATTAGGTATCTTCAAAAGGAAATGAAAAGCTCAAGTGAGAAAAATAAAAATGACATGAAGATGGAGGCTCAAGTGAGCAAATATGAAAAGAGCATGAAATGTAAATGCTAAAGTAAATTGTACATAAAGTAAAAGCATAAAATAAAAGCATAAAACAAGTTAATTGTTAGGAACTAGTAGTTAGTTGGATGACCATCTTGAAACTTGCATTTGGAACTCATTAGAGGATTGGTAGAACCAAAGCCTCTCAGCAACAAGTTGCATTTGATTTTTGTCAAGTATATCATTCATTTAAGAACTCTCAAAATAACACTTAATGATCAATGATGCTTAAGTGATCCACTTTAAGAAAAATTGATGAATTTCTATTAGAGGATTGGTAAAACCAAAGCCTCCTAACAATGGATCTCAAGATTATTGGATCAAAGGGTTCAAATTAATATACTTCGGCTTGCAAACATAGGTTTGGGCCACGAATGATCATTTTCTGAAATCGGAACAAAATTTAGCGTTATGTTAAGCAATCGTAAGTGGACTTATATAGAATTCGCACCTATCACTATGCCAAAATTGACTTTAGACAGCGCCACATAGACAACGCTTATGCTTAAAGTGCTGCTATAGGTTTTCAGAAAAATTAATAATTTAAAATTAAAGGAGAAGCGCTGCTAAAGGTATACTATAGACAACGCTTATTATAAGCGCTGCTATAGGCCTTACCATAAACAACGCTTTCTTTCCCTAAGCGCTGCTATAGGTTTTCAGTAAAAAAAAATTAAAAAATTAGAATAAGCGCTGCTAAAGGTTATACTTTAGACAACGCTTACTAAAAGCGCTGCTAAAGGTGTTATTCTAGGAAGCGTTGCTAAAGCCTAAAGCGCTGCTAAAGGGTATACCTTAGACAGCGCTTTCCAGAAGTGATGCTAAAGGGTATACCTTAGACAGCGCTTTCCAGAAGCGCTGCTAAAGGCATTACTCTAAAAGCGCTGCTAAAGACTAAAGCGTTGCTAAAGGTAATACCTTTAGCAGCGCTTCTTGAAAGCGATGTCTAAGGTAATTAAATAGTGTCTTAATCCCTAAATTGGTTATCATATTTCCAGAAATCCCAAATCGTACAAACGAAACCCCACACCCAGAAATCGCTCATGTTCATCTGCTTCTCCAACTCGTCTCCTCCCATTCACCGTTCAATCGTGGTTCTTCCTCCAACTCTTCTGCAACTCGTCTCCTCACCGTCCAACCGTACTTTGGTGGTTCTTCCTCCGTGCAGAAGCAACTCTCTCCGGTGTTCCGATAACAACAACGAGTCAGTTCCGATAACACCATTTATGCACTTTGCATATTCTTGTTACTGTTAGTAGTTTGTTGTTTGCGAATGTAACAATGTATTCAGTTTTTTAAGGGCCTAAGGTCTTCTGTTTGCAGATTTTTATGAAATTTTCAGCATAAAAAAGGAGTCAAGTGTTCACTAGATTGAGATTTTGTTAGCATGTATGTACACAGGGATTTTTTTTATACATATTTGGCTTGTAAAATTCTTCTTCTTAAGAGTGAAACAATCGATACTGCATTCATTGAGTTTGGGCATTTTATAGCATGTTTTTAATTTGAATAGGTAGAGATATCCATTGAATCTGTGTACTTGATTGGATTATTGTAAAATAAATATAAAGCCTCTTGACGAGATGTTTTGTTTTAGTGTTTGTTTCCAATAGGATTGCCTCCTGAAATTGTGCAGAAATTGCAAATTTGTCTGTCTTTGATAAATGTTCAAAACTAGAGAATACTACAAAATAGCAAAGGAGTGATGTTTATTTTTATGTTAGAAAAAAAAGGATGATGCTTATTTATGTTGTATTCACTCTATTTTCATCGAAGTTACATGCAAATTTTCTTTCAAATTTTTATGCATGATACTAGCTAGAGCTGGGTAGGAAGGAAACCGTGCTTTTTATTCATATTCATTCAACATAATTACTTTCTTTCTTCAATCTCACTTCCACATAATCAAGAATTCTCTACAAGGCAAATGCTTCTGCAAACTTCATCATCTTCAGCTCTTCTATAATATAGCTTTATCATTAGTTTTAAACTATTGGAATATTGATTATAGTTTTGAACTCATTAGAATACTTATGCTAATTTTTATTTTATATGGTGTAGTAGTTTTCAACTCATTAAAATATGCTAAATTTTAATTCATCTTTTTATTATACCGGAAGTAACATACTGATTTTCTTACTAACTATTTTGACGTTTCAGAATCGTACAAACGTACATGTAATACACTAATACCGTGATCAATTTTTATATTTTCTCCGAATTGATTTTTTAGAACTCAAATTTATTTTAAATCCGTGTATACTTTGTGTTTTGACAGAAACGCATTATACCGTTTTGTGCCCTAATTAGTGTTTTTGTTTAACTTAGATAATAGTTAAAACCATGGATAAAAAATGGATGTGTGCCGATCGATTGTCAAAAGAGTACGAGAATGGGGTATTAGAGTTCGTTAAGTTTGTCGTTGAACACGCTGGAGACCCGAATAGAATGAAATGTCCTTGCTTGGGTTGTTGTTATGTGGGTCGGGTTGACGCAGATGGATTGAAATCGCATTTACTAATGCGTGAAATTGATCGAAGTTATACGTGTTGGATATTTCATGGTGAGAAAAGCATCGAGAATGTTGAACCGGGGGTGAAAAGTAATGCGACCTATGTTTCGTACGATAATGCCATGGATACATATGATTGTGATCGAGTCGAAGAGATTGCAGAAGCACTTGAAGAAGATCTTCAAGATTGTCCCAAAATGTTTGAGAGGTTGGTAAGCGATGCGGAGAAACCGTTGTATAAAGATTGCCCTAAATTCACAAGATTGTATGCGGTATTAAAATTGTACAACTTAAAGGCGCGCAATGGATGGTCGGATAAAAGTTTCACACAATTATTAGCCCTTTTGAGAGATATGCTTCCTGAGGATAATGTTCTTCCTAATCGAACCTACGAGGCCAAAAAAATGTTGTGCTCTATTGGCATGAGCTATGATAAGATACATGCATGTCTAAATGATTGTATTTTGTTTCGAAACGAATATGCATCGTTGAATGAGTGCCCAAAGTGCGGTTTATCTCGATATAAGAAAAAATTATCTCCAGCGAAAGTCTTATGGTATTTTCCTATTATTCCGAGATTTAGACGCATGTTTCGTAGTGAAACCGATGCTAGACACTTGACTTGGCATGCAGATGAAAGAATTATCGATGGAAAGTTTCGACATCCGGCAGATGCACCACAGTGGAAGAAAATTGATAATGGTTATCCTGATTTTGGAGGATAAACAAGAAACCTTCGCTTGGCATTATCTACGGATGGAATGAACCCGCATGGTCTTCAAAGTATCTCACATTCCACATGGCCTCTCCATGGCTATGTATGAAGCGCAAGTACATGATGTTATCTATGTTAATTTCTGGGCCTAAACAACCAGGGACATAAATGTATACTTGAAATCTTTAATCGAAGATTTGAAGATTTTGTGGGAGAACGGTGTGGAGGTTTATGATGGATATAGGAAAGAAAGTTTCAATTTGAGGGCGATGTTGTTTGGCACAATTAACGAATTTCCAGCATATGGAAATCTATCCGGGTATAGCATTAAAGGTGAAAAAGCCTGTCCTGTCTTAGAAGATGGAACCGATACGACACGATTGAAACTTTGTCAGAAGAATGTCTTTCTCGGTCATCGTAGATTCTTAAATTCAAAACATCAATATCGTGGATGGAGAAAAGCGTTCAATGGAAATACCGAACAACGTAGAGCTCCACCTGGATTGTCAGGTGATCAAATTTGTCAAAAGGTGAAAGATATGAGTATTCAGTTTGGCAAGCCTTTTGCACATAAAGTTGTCACAGGTGGGTGGAAGAAGAGGTCAATTTTTTTAAATTTCCATATTGGAAATCTTTGTACGTAAGACATTTTCTTGATGTTGTGCATATTGAAAAAAATGTATTTGAAAGTGTTATTGGTACGTTACTCAATATAAAAGGAAAGTCTAAGGATGACCTTAAAGCAAGAGAGGACATGGTAGAGATGGGAATAAGAACTGAATTAGGACCCGTGAAGAAAGGAAGACGAACATATCTACCACCTGCTGCTTATACTCTATCTAGAAAGGAAAAGAAAATATTGTGTAAGTTTCTGAGTGAAGTTAAAGTTCCAGAAGGTTACTCCTCAGACATTAGAAGACTCATGTCCATGAAAGACCTCAAGTTAAAGAGTATGAAGACACATGATTGCCATGTCATAATGGAAAATTTTCTACCAATAGGTATACGTTCTATTTTGCCAGAAAAAGTAAGAAGCGCTATAACTAAATTGTGTTTTTTTTTCCAGGTCAATTTGTAGTAAGGTGATCGATCCTGAGATCTTACCAATATTACAAAAAGAAATCGTTATTACTCTGTGTGACCTTGAAATGTATTTTCCTCCATCATTTTTTGACATTATGGTACATATTGTTGTTCATCTTGTGAAAGAGACACAATTATGTGGACCAGCTCATATGAGATGGATGTACCCTGTTGAACGTTATATGAAAATATTAAAAGGGCACGTGAAAAACTGAAGTCGTCCAGAGGGTTGTATCGTTGAGCGATACGTTGTTGAAGAAGCGGTTGAGTTTTGTACTGATTTTTTGTCCAATGTGCAATCCATTGGACTCCCCAAATCTCATTTTTTCGAAAAAAAAGAAGGTAAAAAATTAATTGGAAATGAAATTGTGACAATATCAAGGGATGAACGAGATCAAGTGCATTTGTATGTTCTGCACAATGACACTGAGGTTGAGCCGTTTGTTGAAATGCACAAGGCTATACTCCGAGGTGAGAATCAAAGTAGAAATGAAAATTGGATAGTACGAGAGCACAATCAAAGTTTTATACAGTGGTTTAAGGATCATATATATTCAAAGTTTCATTCAGATCCCGCTTCAATATCAGACAGGTTGAGATGTTTGGCATATGGTCCAAGTTTGATTGTGTTCTCTTGTAGAGGATACATAATTAATGGATACACATTTTATACCAAAGAACAAGATGAGAAAAGTACTATGCAAAATAGTGGTGTCACGGTGGTATGTGAAGCAATGCACATTTCTAGTATGAAGGACTTAAACCCCAAATATGAAAATTTGTCATATTTTGGGGTTATCAATCACATCTGGGTGTTTGATTACGAGAAGTTTCAGATTCCTATCTTTGGTTGCAAGTGGGTACATACTAGTGGCATACGAATGGATAAGTCAGGGTTTTTGCAAGTGGATCTTAGTAGGGTGGGGTACAAAGATGAACCTTTTATTCTAGCCTCTCAAGCTAAACAAGTGTTCTATGTCACAGACTCGAAGAGTACGAAATAGTCTATAGTGCTTTTATCTAACAAAGTGATTGATGATAAAAGTGTGGATCAAGGTGATGTTGATGTTGAGAATGAGTCGTATATTACAAACGATCGAGATGAAAATACTACAGCGGATGAATCATATATCATAAAAGATCATGATGAGGGAATTTGGATCAATCCCTCCATCCGCGTTCTTAAGAGACAAGTAATTCGGAATCCAACCAAGAAAAGAAAGAGATGTTAGTGAAAGAGGTAATATATATTCCTCCATACCTGTTAACACTTAGCAAACTTCTAATAAATGATATATTTGTCATTTTATATACTCAATTGATATTTGTCATTTTATATACTGAATAGATATTTGGAATTATATATTTGGAATTAAATATTTGTCATTAGATACTAATTTTTTTCTTTATTACAGGTTAGATGGCTAGTAACGAGGAGCACCCACACGATGATTCTATTAATGATGGAGACAATGATGGAGGAAAATCCAGTAAGGGAGTGGAAAAAGAAATTAAAAGAGGAAAAACTATTATGAAGAATATCATTCGTGATAAAGATAGAGGTATAAAATACGATGTGCATTGGAGTCCAAATGACCAATTAATTGAGCCTAACGGTTCTAAATTGACAAGTTACATTGGTACAATTGTAAGGAGAGAAATTCCAATAACTTGTGATGAGTGGAGAGATGATAAGCTGGATGGTGCTAAAAACAAAATCTGGAGTGAGATACAGGTACTTTAAATTATGTCTTTAAATTATGATCATGTACTTTAAATTATGTCTTTAAATTACTTATACTAACGCACTTTGTGTATGTTTTTTGTAGAGGTCTTTCAACATTGATGACACAAGAAAATATTATTGTCTTGGATTGGCTGGCAAAATACTAAGAGGGTTTAGAACATATTTAAACAGAAAATATCTTAGAGATGCCGACATTTTTTTTGTTGATGCAGAGCGTCCAGCAGAATATGCAGATGTGATTTCAGTTAAAGAATGGGATGTTTTTAAAGCCAAAAGGAAAACCCCAAAATTTCAGAGTGTAAGTGACGTAAATCGTCAAAGAGCATCATCTCCCGCATATCTATACAAAAAAGGGCGTTTGGGATATGCACGATTAGAACAAAAAATAGTAAGTATTTACAAATTGCAATGATATACTTGTTCATCAAGAGTTATAACTGAGCTTGTTTTTTGTGTTAATGTGTAGTTAAAAGAGGAGAGTAGTTATGAAACATCTCTTCCGGAGCATGTTTTTTGGAAGGTTGCCCGTGTGGGTAAGGATGGAGTTCTTAAAGAAGATGTACAACAAATTTTTGAAAAATGCATAAGTTTAACATTAATTCTAATTAAATCAAAATTTTATTAACATATAGTATTCATGTTTTTCTAATATTCATATGAATTTCAGGAGAGTCTGTCCCAGTCTACATCTCCACCAGATGATTGCAGGAGCATACTTAGTCGAGCATTAGATGTTCGTGAGTATTCTGGTCGGGTGAGGGGTAAAGGACATGGGGTTACTCCAAGCTCCTTGAAAAAGAACAACCCAAAGACAAAATCTGCTAGCAATAAAGAACTGCAGGCAAGGTTGGATGCATTAGAAGCTGAAGTTCTTGAATTGAGGAAGGAAAAAGCAAGACAATACCAATCAGAAAAGGAAGCTTCGGGTGTTAAAGAAACCAGTGTCATAGCTAGTGTCAATTGTGCAGCTCAACCGAGTATTCCCGAGGTACTTACATATATTATTATGAAATTAAATTAGTGTAGTTTATTTAACTGACATTTATACACATTAACGATGTCATATTTATTATTGATTTTAGGGTATTTCACCTTGTCAACTCTTTTTAGAGACACCAACTTATCGCATGGTTGGCAAGGGAAAAGTCCATAAAACTCTGGGAGAAGTACTTCATCATAAACCGCTCCCTTCTGGATATTTGAAAGTGTCGATTGATATTGCTTTAGAGGAGGGTGCGTTATTACCAATCCCATATGAAGTTTCGGATGCAACATTGGTGGGAGAGGCAATAGGAGCGTTTGTTGCATGGCCGTAAAGACTCGTTTGCATAGATGATGAGGTATAATTAAAACTGTTATGAACCTTTTAGTACTCAAATTTTTTACGTTCGTTTTACTTGCATTTTTTTTGCATGGTAATGTTAGACTCCTACAAAACGCAAACCAAAAGATAAAGGGATTACGCGGCCAAAGGAGTCAGTGACAGCAAAAAAAACAGGTACAACATAATTATATGATATTTATGCTTAGATAATGTTAATTTGTCGTCCTATACTTGACCACTCTAATTTTATGATATTTAGATTATTCCTGCTAAAGAGATTGAAGCTGTAAGTAGGGGTAATGAGCCTGTAATTAGCAACATTCCCACAGAAACAAAGAGTGTTGCTAAGAGGACCGGGGCTAGAAAGAAAACTACTTCACAATATAGGTCGTGCCTTCATACATATATAAGCTTTACAACTATTTCGCAAGGTGGTACTTCTCTTATACCCCTGGATGAAGGGATTTATGGTTCTGAAGGCATGACAGCAATTGGTAAGGAGGATTTGGAAGAAGTTTTTGGACACTTGACATTAGGCATCGCTGTTATCAATACATACATCAGGTATACTCTAATCAACTTTGTTTAACTAATTGCATAATTTATTTACTCATTTCAATGAATAATTAATATTAATGATGTTTTTATTTAAGGTTTCTGTATGACAAGTTGATTTGCCCGCGTGGATTGGAGTCCAGATTCGCCTTCATAAATCCAACATTGTCCACGCAGGGTCAATCATCTCAAAACCAGATGAAGTAATAGCATTTGTGCTCAGTTTATTTATGGCCAACAAAGATATAGAAAAATTGTTCTTTTTACCATATAATACTGGACCCAAGTAAGATTTTCATTCTAAATTTCCTCTATTATAATTTTTCATTTTTTAACGTTGTGCATAAAATTTCCATCTAACCTTTGTTTAATATTCCAGTGGGCACTGGTTATTGGTTGCAATTAATCCTGTGAGAGAAATTGTATATTATCTGGATTCATTGGGCAATGATTGGACAACATACCCAAATATGAAGAAGACGATTGACACGTAAGTGAGATTGTTCCAAAATATTACTGTGTATATTTAATTATTTATGTGCGATAGTTCTAAATATTCGTTATTATTTTATTATAGCATTCTACAAAGTTTTCGAGCACAAAGAGATATTCAAGTACCAAGGAGTAGAGTCAACAATATTTCTTGGATCAAAGTGGAGGTATAGATTTTCACAATTTTAATTATATAGCGATGATACTTGATAAAACAAGTTAAGGTGTATATCTTGATGTATATCCGTATTTTCTTTCCATGTGTAGTGTCCTCGTCAGCGTAATGGTGTAGATTGCGGTTATTTTATGTTGAGGTTTATGAAAGAAACTATTCTTTTGGACTGATTAGAGATTCCATCCACGGTATGAATTTCTAACTTAGGAATTATTTTAATATTTCTCATAAAATGACTTAGTATTTTAATTAAATCATACTATGTTATATTATTATGTAGTACTTTGATGAATTCAAGTGTGCTTCATACTCAAAAGATCAATTGGATGAACTTATGGAGGATTGGTGCCAATTTGTTATAGAGTTGAGAGTTCTATTATAAGGTATAACTTTGAGTTTTAAAAATATAATATATGTCGTTATAGTTGTGTTACAATATTATTTTTTTGTTGTTGTTATTTGGTAACTTGTATGAATTTTGATTTTTTGATTTTGTTTTAGGTTATATAGGTGCAGCTCGATGTAGAAGATAAAGTTATTTTGTAATTCATTGTTGATTTTGTTTCATTATTGTATATACTAATGTTGTTGTTGTGTATATTATGCAAAAAGGATTGAAGAGATGAATATTGATGTTGTTATAATATTGTTTCATTGTGGTATATTGATGTTGTTGTTGTTTAAAATGTTATAATGAAGCTATAAATTCTGGTGCAAAAATGGTGAGATTAAATTTGATAGGCAGCGTTTTGTTTTAAATGAAAAAAAATTATATTTAAAAAAATAATAAGCAAAAGCGCTGCTAAGGGGGGGGGGGGAATAGACAGCACTTTTAATGAGAAGTGTTGTCTAAAGTGTTAGAAAAAAAATTATATTAAAAAAATAATAAGGAAAAGCGCTGCTAAAGGGGGAGGGGGGGGGGGGGGGGGGGGGGGGGGGGGGGGGGGAATAGACAACGCTTTTAATGAAAGCGCTGTCTAAAGTGATTGAAAAAAAATAATTAAAAAGTAATAAGGAAAAGCGCTGCTAAAGGGGGGAATAGACAACACTTTTACCAAGCGCCGTCTAAAGTTCCACATTAAAAGCGCTGCTAAAGGGGGGTACCTATAGCAGCGCTTTTGAAATTACATAAGCGCTGTCTATACCTTTAGCAGCAGAGGTTTTTAAGCGCTGTTAAAGGCCTAAAAAAGCGCTGTCTAATCCCTTGTTTGGCATAGTGTATTTTGAGGTCGATCAATAGTAATTTATGCACCTCATATTTTGAGATATGATATGTAAATCATGCTTTAACAACATTTAGTACAATAAGAATGGGATAAGATAAAGAGGGAAGGGGAAATGAATAAACCACATTTGAACCAAAAAATTAATCAAACTATTATTAAAATTATTCATCCATTTTTATGGAGTTAGACTCAACACCATGGATCTAATGATGTTAATAAAGTTCATGATCAAAATTTCAATCCAAGATCAGCCATAATATATATAGAAATAAAATTGTATTTAAAATAAAAGAAGAGTATTTTTTTTAAATGACCAAAAATGAAAATAAGAGAGGAAAATAGCAACTATGTTCAAATTAATCATGAAAAATAAAAAAAGACCCTAGAAAAATCAAAAATGAACTCAAATATTTTTATGAAATTTTTGGTAATTTTTTAAAGTCAGAAACTATTTTTAAAATTAAAAGAAACAGACAAAATAAACCAAAAAATAAAGAAAAATAGTAAAGCCAGATATAAAAAATAAATGAGGTCACAAATATTTGTCAAAATATCATTGGATCCTTCCCTATTTTTTCAGAATTAAAAAATGAATAAAAATATTTTTAAACATTTAAAATAATTCAAATAAAGTGAAAAATTATAAAAAAATGTCAAAACACAAAATAAGAATTGTAAAAAAAATAAAAATCAGAAGGAGAAAAATCAAAAGTATTTTTCATAAATTTTCAGATTTTTTGGAGTTAAAATGAATTTTCTATGAATTTTTAAAATTTAAAAAAATTAAATATAAAAATCATAAATAAAATAATAAACCAAAATAATGTGAGTCATCTGATCATTTTCAAAACGCGTTAGTAAACAGATCCAATGGATCTGGCGCGTTGTGCATGTCATGGACTTTATTGGATATCACACCTGATCATTTATTTTTTAAAATAAAACAACTTAAAATGTGGCACATTGGATGAAGTCTGACTCACTAAAGTAATCAGATCTAAGGGATCCTGAGGCACGCGCATGGTAAGGTAAATATACTACATCTGTTTAAAAAAACGTGGCTACATGTCATTGGTTGAAGACGAACATGTCATCGTCTTCAACCTCCAGCCAACCCCAAATCGTATCCCACAAACTGTAAAATTAACAAGCCAGACCGATATCATTAGATTCGTCTCTTCAAGACGATTTTAATGGTACCATCGCACCAAATTTATATAAACTGTGCAAGGTTGTGTTTGAAGGAAGCTAGAAAAAATAGTGAGTACGAAAATCTGGGATATCTCACTCAAATCTCAATGAAATTGAAAATTATAAAGAGCACGAGGATCAGAAGGATACAGAGAGTAGATTAGTCCTTTATTTGGATCAATTTGGCCAAGAAATCTACCTGAACGAAGTAGTGAGAAGATGCTCTGAAACTGGACTTCTGTAGATCAATATAGGTCACGATTCTTGAGGATAATTGTATGGTTAGCTTTAGAGAAGTTCAATGAAGCTAACTGAATGGAGCTTTTGGTGTTTGAAGGTGAGAATGTAAAAAATCAGAAATTCAAATTTCGAGTTCGTATGGGATCTGAACAGGGGTCAATTGGCTATCAAAAACTTGTGAAAATAGGTGGGATATGCATCTTATTTATAGGAGAGGATGAAGCAAAGTTTAAGCGTGCGAATGAGGGTGTAATTGAGTGAATTCGTGTGGATCTGCATCATGAGGAATATGTGACTTGTTTTGCACCAAAACTCGGCCAAATAACGTGTTTTGTGATGCTAAATGCTTTTGGAAAGTTGTTAAACATGATTAGAAGCAAAAGTGGGTGCAAACTTGGTGATTAGAAGCCATATTGTGAATTTCTAATTCTGACTTGAGAGGAAACTTAACTTTCAAGATACCATTTTTGAACCAATGGCATTTTCAATTCAAGGGGTCTTAAAGCATGATTCTTGAAGCTTTAGAAAGAGGAAGTTACAAGCTTTACAATCTGAAAAGAATGGATCCAAATGGATGCTTGAGCAAGAAGTTGTGCTGAGTCAAAGTTGAAAAAAAAAGGCTAACTTTTTGTACTTAGAAAAATTTCAAAATTTTCTTCAAAAGTGACCTATAATGTTTTCAGCTCAAACAAGACTTTCATCCAAAATTTTGCCTTAATCAATGATACTAGCTTGAAAGAGACTTCTTAAAGAGAATTATGGAACTCAGATCACTCAAAAATACCAAGTACTGAAAAAGTTATGGTCTTGCAAAATTTGTGAAAATTCATGAGATGGCGTATAATCTTTTACATCCTTGAGGAATCTTCCATCCATTTTTCAAGCTTTTCAAACAAAAGAAGAATTCAAGTTCACCTCCTTGAGATCATTATGGAAAAGGAATAGACTCAAGGGGATAAAAATTGATCAAGTTATGATCATTTGAAGTCACACAAGGGAAATTGAGGGTTCATCTAGAGGACTTGTAATCTTTCTTCACCATCAAGTATCTTCCATACAAAATTTCCATGAAACTTTTGAAGTGATTTTTTAAAAACCCTTTTAAGAAAAGGATTTCTTTGGAATCATTCAAAAATTCCAAAAGATGAGAAATATATACCCCTTTGAAGTTCAAAACCCTAACTCCCAGAGCAAGAAAATGCTTTGGGGAACCTTTGCAATTTTGACCAACCTTCTTGAACGATTACCTTTGTTATATGATTCTAAGTTGTTGAGGATGATAAGTATAAACCATTGCAACGAAAAACACTTCCAAATCTTGGGAGTTGAAGGAGATATGCACTTGTGATCATTGAAATCAAAGACTTGTTCATTTGAGTCAAATTTCTTCAATCAACCCTTGTACTTTTGAACTAAATTTGACAATTTGAGTCATGATGAATCATAAAAGACTTTGTCATGACATTACTTCAAAAAATCTTTAATGTTGAGGCTTGAGCCTTAATGAAGCATTGTTGAGGAAGGCACAAAAATGAACTCATGAATCCCTATATCAATCTTGATGGAGTGCATTGTGCTTTCACCTACAACATCACAATTGGGGCAAACACTCATTGCATTTATTAGTTAAAGGATAATCAATACAAAACATAAATGGTCATAAAATACAAGTCAAGGTGCTTGGTGATTCCTCCTAGAGAAAAAGCTAAAGATAGGGAGAAAAACCAAACCCTAATGTGAAATTGTTGTGATTGAATTGAGATGATATGATGAAGGGATCTTAGGGGCAAAAATTGGGGTACAACACCCTCCTCTTAAGTAGTTAACCTACAAATAGGTTTTGCTTATCTAAAGGAAAATTGGACTTATAATGCCTCAAGTGGATTTAATGGTTTCTCATATGTCTCAAAGAATCCTCATGCCAAATTCCAATCCTTGCAACACAAGTTTGCTCAGTCAATTAGTCAGGTGATTGAAAATCCCCTGTATTGGGCAAAAAGTCAACATTGACCAATTTACAGTCAAACTTCAAGATTTTTGGTCAACATCAACATTTCTAAGTCACATTTATCATTTGACCAAGGGTTGATCATGATTCATCAAGAAAACTCAAGATTCATCAAAAGTCAAAAGTTACTAAATTAGGGTTTTCTTAAGGAGAAGTCAACTGAACTTTGACCAAGCGTAACTTTCACGTACTTCATCAGAAATTTCTCAACCAATGATAATTTTGTAGGAAATTCAATTCTCTACGAGTTTTTCTCTCTAAGCTCAAGGCCAAAAATGCTTCATTTGAGAGATATGGGCCAAAATATTACATGTCATTTTAAAGTCAACAAAAAGACACTTTTTGTCAAAGCAATTTACATCAAGATAAAGGCTTCAAATGAAAAAATAACCAACATGAAGATTGTAGGGAATATATCGAGCTTTCCAAAGAGTCCAAGATAACCTACATATAATAGAAATTGAGTGAGATATGATTTATGCAAGTTGGACAATTTTGAGAAAATGCATGAAATCTAAATTAAGCAAATTTGAATTTTTGGGCTAATGGGCCTATCTTTTAAGGTCCAAACGTGTTTCTTACCTCATAATAGACTCCTAAATCTATTAATTTATTTTTGTGGTTTTTATTTCTTTTATTTTTGATTTTATTCAATTAAAAGAAAAATAAATCAAATAAAATACCAAGTGAATGAATCAAGGCATGAAGATTTATTTTTGAATCAAATCATAAGTCTAAAAAGCTGGTGACAACTCACAAAAAACGTGTAAAGATTGATTGGTACATAATTTGGCCTAAAAAAGAAAGGTTTCATGCAAAACTTCAATCAAAGATTTGATCATGAAATACAAAAGATTAATTCCACTTTTGTTGACCTAAATCTTCCATTATAAATAGAGAACACATTTAGACCAAGGGACACAAATTTTTTCTCAAGAACACCCTATCAAAAAATCTCAATTTTTGTCAAAACTAGGGCAAAGTCAAAATCAAAGATCCAGCCATATTCAGTCCAAGCCCTCCATTGATGCTTGAGACAAGCATACTCATCTTCTCTGATTTTCTTTTCTTTCAAACATTCATATAATTAATTTCTTGCATTGCTAATGTTTATTAACTGCCCAAATGAGTTTCTGTTGTTACTTAGAATAATTTTGAGTCATAAAACATAAGATCTTACGTGAGAATCATGTTTTACCATGGCTAGGGCAATTTGAGATGTCTTCTTCGAAACTCATGATACATGTCTTTTCAGGCCAAACAAACACCACCATAGAATTCGCAAGGGTCAAATTAGGGGGATATGGTCATTTTTATGGTCTAACACATGTTATTTTGCAGGTTTGAATATCCTCTCACCGGAGAAGACGATCGAAGCTAGGGCTCCGGTGCTTCCCTAGTTCACTTTCTTTATTATATATTTGTTTGCTTATATTTTAATAAAAGAAACGAAGCGCAGTGCAGTTGGTTGAGACAGAGGCATGTAACGTGAAGGGCGTGGGTTCGATCCCTGTGTCTTACAGTTAGTTTTTGTTATTTTTCAAACTAACGCGCAAGTTTTATATATATATATATATTAATCAATTCCTATGTCTCAAACACCAACATGCGCTTGGCCTAATGGCAAGCAGTGTAGTTTATGAATCCAGGGGCGTGGGTTCAACACCCACCCCATGTAGTTTTTTTTAACCCTATTTTTCTAACCTAATTTTTCTATTTTCTTTCTTAATTATTCCTTAATTATTTTTTAATTAACAATTAACTAACCTAATCTTTTTTATTAATAATTAACAAATTAGGATTAGGGTTTTAGTTAGTAATTAATTTTTTCTTATATTTTTTATTTACTAATTAATTAAATTGGTTTTTTTCATAACATTAAAATAAATTAGGATTTAGGTTTTAATTACTATTATTAACTTAAATTATTTTCTACAAAAAATCATAAAACATTTTAACATTCCTTTTCTATTTTCTTTCTTCTTGCTATTTAATTTTCATAGAAAATTGTATAGGTTGAGTTCTTTAATTGTAATAGCGTAGATTTCTTTTCTCGCATTTTTTTCTAATTATGTAACTGCTCACAGGATGTAATAGCGTAGGTTTACTTTCTCGCGATTTTTTATACTTATGTACCTCTCCCAAAGCCATGTAATAGCTTAGGACTATACATTCCGCACTTATTTTTCTGTACATATTTACTGCTAGGAACTAGAGTTTGCATGGCAAGACTAAAAACAATATAGAAAACCCTAATATTCAAGATAAATAACTGAATCAATACACTTCGCACACTTGCACCTCTAGGGTAACCTCTCTTGTTTCCTTATGATATTGGTCACGTCCCTCAAAAGTGGAGATACTTTAGCAAAAGACCCTCAATCAAATCATCTTGTCCCTTTCGAATAAAGATCATAATCCCTCGATAACCCTTTGAGCTGCCTACAAAATGATCTAGTCCCTGTGAGCTGCCTACAAAATGATCTAGTCCCTTAGAGTTTCCTACAAAATGATGATAGTCCCTTCGATACAATTGCTAAAGTATCCTTACTTGTTACCTTCGATGACCATACAATAACCCTACGTCTGTCCCTTCATATCCAATAGATAGGGCTACCTACCAACTAATGGTATGGATAGTACTATCTCTAAAGGAGAAGGAAAAGAAAAAGAAAGAATTTAGTGGGTAAGAAACTCTTAATTGCTTGCT
Source organism: Vicia faba (assembly GCA_948472305.1). Taxonomy (NCBI): domain Eukaryota; kingdom Viridiplantae; phylum Streptophyta; class Magnoliopsida; order Fabales; family Fabaceae; genus Vicia; species Vicia faba. The sequence goes on from CATIWC010001676.1 coordinate 107,189, forward strand.
CACAACTTTTCTCGAGACTTTTTTTCATGCTACACTTTCAAAATTTTTTTTTCAAAAATAACACTTTGTATACATTCTTGAGGACTGATACAATAATTATTACAAAGTCAGCCTTACATTGGTGATAATATATTTTCGAACAAATCATACACACAAAGAAAGATTTTCAAAAGTGAGCTAAGAAATTAAGAGCCCATAGATAAATAAGGATGAAAAGGGTACTAACACCTTCCCTTTTCATAACTTACTCCCCGAACTCAAAATCTATCAAAGGTCTTTCCCGTTCTTTTCACCTTTCCTAAATATTGGATAAAAGAAAAGTCGGTGGTGACTCTAGCTATCCGCACATTTGGATAAAACCAAAAAGTCAATTCTCCCACCGTATTACAGAACTGGCGACTCTACTAGGGATTACTACTTCAAAAAATAGGGGTTTCCTTAGAGTTTAAGATCGCTTTACTTGCTTTTAATTGTATTCTTTGCTTGCTTTACTTTAAGTGTTTGTTTAGGTTTAATTGATTGTAAGATCCTACAACCGAATCTAGGGATGTTGTTGTACCCCAAAATCCCTCTCATTCATTCATAAAAGGTCCCCTCATGCTCCTAGGGTTTTCAATCGTTTTAGGCTACCCAGGCTTTCTAGGCCTCAGGATATCGCACTGATTCTTTGTTTCATCAGAGAACTAGAACTGCTGGTATTTTGATCTTGAACCGTGTCTCTCCCATCTATTGGCTTTTATGCTAGGGTTGTTGATTATTGAATCTGTGACGTCTTTCTTGACAAAATCTCGAAAACATTATCATCCTAAATTTCATCTCAGTACACCTTCGACATCAACTGAGGTTCATTAAAGATGTTCTTCTATGATCCAAATATTACTTCCACCTTCAAAGTCAAGGCATTATTGTTGTGGTGATTGGACGCAAAGCATGATGCAAGACATGAGGCAAGGGATTCATTATGATCAAATCTTATTTATTATCATTTGTTTGTTGCTTGCTGATACAAGTTGGTGTGGAATTTGAGAACTGAAGAATCATTTGATTAAGTTCAAGACTATTTTGGAAGAGAATCCATTTTAAATTTTTGGTTAAGTCCATTCATGGTCATTTCTTTGAGATTTATGTCACATTTTCATTATCACTACACATGAGTTAAACATTTATCGATGTTCACATAGCATCATCATACATTTCAAAGGAAAACAAAGTGAGATAGAGAAGGCTATTTAGGATTGGCTATCATTGGAATTCAAGTTCTACTCATTCAATTTGGTACCAATTTCTACAAGTCTAATTTGATATAAGTTTCATCCAAATTGTTCATCAAAGTTTCTTATACCATTGCTCCTTGCAAGACATTCAAATTTCTTAAATTCTCAAGACTACAAAAAATTTCAAATGCCTAAGAATACATCAAAGTTAAAGAGGAATGTTTCTAAGTTACAAAGAAAACCAAGTGAACATTTGTCCTAATAGAAACTAATCCATGACCAAGTTATTTGAAGATCCAAATTGAATCCATCCCTTTGAATTTTCTCCAAGGCTTTTCTACTCTTCAAGATCTCCTCCAAAACTCCTCCAAGTCATGTTAAGCCACACCTTCTTCCTATTTCGGATTTGCCTTTGCCATCAAATCACCATTGTTCATGAAACAGTGAGACAACTAATTCGTTAGCAAACAATGAAACATAAACAAGAACAAGATTTCAAGCAAGTTTTTTCGTGACTTCATCATTAGGGTTCGTGCAAGGAATCAGTTTATTTAGGGAATTTTATCATGCGCCAAAAGCCTCATACAGAATTAGATTTAATCATAGGCCTATATCTATTGCAAATCATAAACAAGTTGGTTCACAAAAGACCGAAAATCAAAAAAAGAGATTCAAAACTCAGCGAGTAACAAAGTCAGAATCGCAAACTCCAGCCCAACAGCAAAACATACACAGTTGGAAAATAGCAGGTAGCAAAGAAACACAGTCTGGTTATCAAGCCCAACAAATTCCAAAGCCTCATATTGTTTTGCTTCATAACAACAAAGTCAGATTTCAAGTGAATAATCATGGGCATGATTTCTTTACTACAAATCACAAAAGACAAGTTTGGTTCACAGTAAAGACAGTAAAAAGAGTTTCACATATCAACTCAACAAACAAATGATTGCATTAAAGTTCAAATAATTAACAATAATAGAATCACAACTTTAGCCCAAAACAATTCAGTGACTCAGAATTTCATCACAGTAATTCAGTAAAATCACAGTTTCACAAAAGAGTCAACAATAACAACAAGCAGAATTCATAAGGGCCCAATATAGAAAATCAACAGGCTTGTTATTAAAGTTCAGAGTAACACAATCACAACAAATTAGAAAATTCTTGAATAACTGTTTTGGGGACACAAAAGAGATCCCACGAAATCAGGGCTGCAACATACACAATATTATTACATCCACAATCAAATATCATGGAATTCACAGATTATTCCCTCGCTCTCTAACCAATTATCTTCAACCTTATCCATTCTCTCAATAAATTCTTCCCAAAGTTTCCTCTTATGCCCCTCTCAACACCTTTCTATAATTCAACACCTTTTCTCTCATCACAGGGGGGAACCACACTAAAAAATCCATCAAAACCTCTCTCTACCTCACCAATACTCCACAGAAAATCACTTTTCCATAATACCACTCAACCTTCATTCTTCAACCATACAAACTTCAATCTCTCTTAAAACCTAACCTCACAGACCCTCAATTTCTCACCTATCTACACCATTCAACAACAACTCTTCTCTCTGACTTCACCTCAACCTCAACTCCCAACAACCTTCGTTTCAGAAGCATAAAAAAGAAGGGAATATTGTTCACAGAGAAACACAAGAGCTGCGCAACTATAACCAAACCTTAATCTCATCATCCTCCTTTACAGAATCCCTTCAGAAATCGAAAAAAAATAGAAGGATTGTTCGCTAAAATCACACAGCCATAACAAGCAAACACAAAACCCTAAAAAGTGTTCATCATCTTCCCATACACAAAAAACGCCTTTAGAAAATATAAAAATCACAAGATCTGAATCACACAGAAGAAGAATAGGAAAAGTATTTCGTAAGTACAAATGCAAGGATCTCAGAAAGATCTCACCAGAAATATCAAGGGAAATCACATCTTAGTCCTAGGGTTTCCGAAAATCCCTTCCAGATCTACGCTCCATCGTTGATCATCTGCAAAAACAAACCATAGATTAAGACAGAGGAGAGAAAGACGAAGAGATTGATGTAAAAGTTTTTAAATCTGGAACTTTCATGACTGCACCGCCATGGAGATACTTAGCCGTTGTCGCGATCTTCATCGTCTCCGTCACCATGTTCATATGCTCTACCGCGTCAGATCGCGAGCCACCACCCTTTAATTTCTTTTTATTGTTTGCATTTGAATGAAGACAGAGAGAAATGAGAGGATAATAATGTTTAGTAATTTGATTTAATTTATGATTAACATTCATTTTGTTTATTTAGATTTAATTGAGTAGCTAATCCGGCGGTGACACTTCTCACCGCCCTTTTCGTTACTTTTTGACAGTTCCCTGCAGTCGCTCCACCGCTCCTAATATACACCCTCATTCAACGTTGTTAGATTATCATCATCTCATCATCTTCTAGCATTAACGCATGGATGCGCCAGTCCACCATAAACCCTTCCTGGAGCAATGTACAGAATCGGGTGGATCATGATGTTGGGCCTGGACGCCCAATTCCTTTCAGCACCCCCAGATTTTGCTTCAATAACATGCCCATCTAACTTTATTTCTATTTCTCTTGTTTATTTATTTTTACTTTCACTTTATTAAAAATACAAAATGTAATTGATTGGATGATTAATTAAATTAAGAATTTATATATAATATTATTAACTAATTTATTGATTAATTTTATTAAATAAAATTATTTAATTTAATTAGTTATTTAAATTATTTAAATCGGGTTATATTGTTTGATTATTTAGACTTTTAATCGAACTTTCGATTCAATACACCCACATTCATAAATTTGTACCCCCATTCCCGAAGTGTTGTAATTGCATAGGACATTTAATTTCCGCAATTTACTGCTTCTCTTATTACTGTTAGTTTAATAGGATTGTATGGCAAGATCTAAAACAAAACTCTAGATAACCATAAATCCAAGATAAATTAACTGGAATCAAAATACTTTACACACGTGCACCTCTAGGGTGACCTCGCTTGTTGCCTTCAGATGAAACAATCATGTCTCTCAAACGTGGGACGCTTTAGCAAATACCCTCGATTAAAAAAATTGTAGTCCCTCGATGACCCTTTGATGTTGCCCTTGGTAAACAATCTTAGTCCCTTGCTAAAATTGCTAAAGTGTTCTACAAGTTGTCTTCTATGACTATGAGATGACCCGCGCCTGTCCCTCACATCCAATGATAAAGCTTCCAACTAACTAATGGTAGGGTAGCACTATCTAAAGGAGGAGGAAAAAAAATACCTTTTGAGTAGGTAGATCGTTCGTAATCGCTTGCTCACAAAACTAAAACAATTTCCACACCTCACACTTTCAAAACAATTACTTTCAAAATGCTTTATAAACACTCTTGAGGACTGATACAAGGGTTATTATAAAGCAAACTGCCTTACATTGGCATCTTCAAAACATTTTTCACAAGACAACACTTTTCCAATAAATATTTTCAAAATAAACATTTTGTATACATTCTCAACGATACGAGAATCATTACAAAATTTCCGTACCTAGGCCTTTTTAAAATACTTTCAAACACACAAAGCATTTTTCAAAAGTGAGCTAGTGGTTAAGAGCATGTAGATAACTACGGATGAATAGGGTGATAACACCTTCCCTTTTCATAACCTACCCCCTTACTCAGAAAAATTCTCAAAGGTATTTCCTGTTCTTTTCACCCTTTCCTTTATTGGATAAAAGAAAAGTCACTGGCGACTCTTTCTATCCGCGACATTTGCGATAAAATGCAAAACCAAAAGTCAGTTCTCCCACCGTATCACAGATGCCTTAGGTAAGTAGCAATAGATCATAAAGGTTGTACAATATATACCAGTATGTTTAACATGATGGCTACAATTAGTGTGACACTTTGGTTTGTAATGATGTTCCTTGAGTCAGTCAAGGATAACATTAGGCTTCCGCGTGGTGTCGTTAACACTAACTTACTTTTAGAACCTTAATTGACCCATCTTGGCCATTAGAAGGTAGTGATATAGCCAGCTTTGGTGCAGTCCAATGTTGGTTGATACTCGAAACTACGCTCATTGAGATTTGACTTTCGAGATGTTTTGGTGGCTAGCCAGTTGCTGTGTTAAAATAAAGCCTGCGATAAAGATCGGTGATATGATATTCCTAGAACCCGATTACTATTTTAGGACAGGTTGAGCCAACTTAACTTTAATGGGGAAGGGTACTTACCTATGGACTTCATGCACGCCTTTAAACCTAAGGCTCTTGTGTGACTTGTGTGTGTTTTCTACTTATCTAACATGAACATGATATCATAAAATCATATCATCATAACATAACATTTTCACTAACCATTTCAAGGACCTAGGGATTTATCTTTGTTCTTTATTTTAGGTTATGGCCTCCGCTTGCAAAAACACTATCCTGATCAACTTTATAAGGGTACCTTCCCAGCTTAAGGAGTTAGTCTCAAAGGTTCCCAAAAACTCTCAATTCACCAAAAGGTATGGTTATCTACTCAGTTTGGTTACCTCAGGTTTTGAAGAAGACATGATGAGTGTTCTGTTCCATTTTTTTGATCCTGAGCATCACTGTTTTACCTTTCCATATTAACAGTCGGTACTCATAATGGAAGAGTTCTCTAAGATACCCGGAGTACCTATTCTTCATTAGACACCCTTCACCAGTTTAGAGAAAGTTCCAAAACCTAAAGATATTGCAGCAGCCTTACATCTGAAGCGGTACAACATTATATCTAATTGGGAAACAAGAAGTGGAGTCAAGGGCCTTCTTGCTAAATTTCTGATAGAGAAGGTTCAGTTGTTTCCGGATGCTATAATTTTTCATGCTTTCGAGGAGATGTTGGCTCTGTTGATCTATCGTTTGGCACTATTCCCTAATCCAGACTAACTCATAGATGTGAACGCCATCAAAATATTTCTTACTCATAATCCCGTGCCTACTTTGCTTGGAGATATTTTGCATTCTCATCAAACTCGTACTATGAGGAAGCGAGGGACTCTTATATGTTGCATACCTTTACTATCCAGGTGGTTTATTTTGCAGCTTCCCCGATCAGTGATGAAGAATGAACAAGGTTTGAGGTGGTCTCAAAGGATGATGTCACTCTCTCATTCAGATATCTATTGGTGTTCGCGATCTCAGGAGGATATCACTATTATTGACCACTGTGGGGAATTACCTAATGTGCCACTCCTTGGCGTAAGGGGAAGTATCACTTACAACCCTTCCCTAGATCTACGTCAATTTGGTTATGCTTGAAGAGACGGTCCTTATGATATGCTCATCCAGGGTATTGTATTCGATTACAGGAACAATCCTCAAGGTTACCATCAAAGGTTTATACGTGCTTAGGGCATGGTGAATAAGATTGATAACAAGACTTTGGGACAGAAAAATTCCACCCCCTGGAGACCTACCCTAGATGGGTGCGATCTCGTGCTCAAAATCTTATAATGCCATATCCCGCCGTCTGACTAGTAATTGTGGAGCCTGTTACTGAAGGAGATATTCCTCACACCGTTCTTCATCCAAATATGCCTACTGACCTTGAAGAGCTACAAAAGTCTTAGATTCAACTGAAAGAAGAAAGGGACACCTTTGAAACTCATTTCTATGCTACTGAGAAGAAAGTATTGGAGCTGACCGAATGGCTTCACAGAGAGCAGAGCCTTAATGCATATGTCAATACAAAAAGGAAGCGTCCATGGGAGACTTTAGTCATAATTTATTCCATTGTAACCCTTATTTTTTTCCTTGTAAGCCTAAAAGGCATTTATAATCTGATTTTACTAACAAGAATCTTTGTTGTTGTTTCCTTTTTATTAACAAATTTAAATCCCACAAGGTCCTTGAAAACATTGCATATGCATCTACATACCATACATATCATTACATGACTAGTTTCTAAGATAGGTTTTCTCATCTTCTTGCTGTTTATTTCAGTAGAAAATGGCTCTTGAACAGACAATCAAAGATCTCCAGGCTCATAATGCCCAGTTCCAACAGATGTTCCTAAAATTAGCCAAGGAGCAAGAAGAACTGAAGAAGCTCATCGCCAATACGAAGAAGAAGAATACAAAGAAACCAATCGACACCCTTAACATGGGGAAAAGGTTCAGAGGTCCAGTCAAGCGAGCTCAAGATCTTGGTATTCCATCGGACGAAGATGACAACCAGGATGAAGATGGTAAAGTGTTAAAACTTAAAGAAACAACCTTGGTACTAACAAGTTTCCTGATGAAGAGGATTATTTAGATGAACAATATCCCCTTGCTGACGAGAAGTATAAGCTGTTAGAAGAGCGTATGAAAGCTATGGAGATCCAGAAGGTGCCTGGCTTAAACTTTGAAGTATTGGGTTTAGTCTCAGAAGTCACCATTCCTCCTAAGTTCAAAACTCCTACCTTTGCCAAGTATGATGGAGTTTCTTGCCCGAAGCTGCATTTGACATCATATGTTTGGAAAATTCAACTACACAATGCTGACAAGAAATTATGGTTGCATTTCTTTCAAGAGAGTATGTCTAGAACACAACTAGAATGGTATTATCAACTTGAAGGTACCAATATCCATACCTGGGAAGATTTGGCTACAACTTTCTATAAACAATATCAATATAATTTTGATTTGGCACCAACCCGCATGCAACTACAGAGTATGTCCATGGGTTATGAGGAAGGCTTTAAAGAGTACGCACAGAAATGGAGAGATCTTGCAGGCAGAGTTCAACCTTCTTTGGCTGATAGGGAATTGGTTGACATGTTCATGAGCATGCTAGCAGGTCCTTCTATAATCACCTACTTGGAAGTTCTTCATCTAGTTTCACTGAATTGATATTAACAGGAGAACATGTTGAGAATGGAATCAAAAGCCGTAAAATTCAGGTGGCTACATCTTCGAATACTGTGAAGAATTCTTATAATGGCAAGAAAGAATCCAATGCTGTGTACAACCAGAAGGGTCGTAGTAAGAGTAACCACAACCAATCTTTAGGGGAAGTTCTGATCTCTGATCCCGCTCCAGTACCACTACAACAACAAAATAATCAACATAGGCATGATGCACCAAAGAGACAGTTCACAAGAATCAACATGCCATTGTCTCAAGCATTGCAACACATGTTAAAGGCGAAACTGATCACATTGAAGGACCCTCCTCAGAATCCTAATACTTCCTCTCCCTGTTACAATCCCAATGCAAGGTGTGCATATCACTCCAACAGTCCCGGACATGACACTAACAACTGTTGGGCTCTGTATAATAAGATTCAAGACATGATTGACACTAAGGAGATTTCATTTCATCCTCCTGAGACTCCTAATGTGATCACTACACCTATAACTAATCACGACATGGGAATTAATGCTATTGATGACGTTTCTTATGTTTCTGCTATAAATGACTTGACTACTCTTCTGATGATTGTTAAGAAGAAGCTGCTACAAGCCAATTTATTTTTGAGTTGCATTGAAATGTGCTACTACTGTGTGTTCTAATCTAATGGATGTGCACTGCGGAAAGAAGGTGTTAAGCGTTTGATGGATGACCGTGTAATTCTATTTTAGAATACTCCTTCTGTGGAGAGTATGTGTCAAGACCTGAAACTTGAAGACATGTCTACAATTTCCGATACTCCTGTAATGATCACTTCTAAGGGTCCTGTGAAGATTATTTTCGAACCTAGGGTTGCTCCTCTGATCATTATCGCGTCTGGGCTAATTCCATATTCCTTTAACAAGGCTATCCCTTGGAATTATGGAGATGATTTCTACTACCATGGTGTCAAGCAAGAACCGTTTACTGTCGAAGATAAAAATACTGAAATTAATGATCCTGATGTTAGCAATATTGCTGGGACTAGTAAAGTTACTAGAAGTGGAATGGTTTTCTCTCCAGAGATCTTTCCAAAAGCTGTTACTACACTAGTTCATATCACTACCACTGAATCAACTATTGAAACTCGAGGCAAAAAATATATGACTGAGCCTGCCCAGAATGAGGCACCAAAAGAGGTTATTGTTGAAGATACCTCTAATAAAGAGATGGAAGAAGTACTGAAAATTATTCGAAAGAGTGACTATAAGATCGTTGAACAGTTGGGGCAGACCCCCTACAATATGCTATCTCTGTTGTTGTGCTCTGAAGCCCATGCTTAGGCTCTGGTAAAGTTCCTGAAATATGCTCATGTACCATAGGAAATCTCTGTTGATCAGTTCGAAAATTGTTTTTCTAGCCTGACAACCGATAATGGGCTAGGCTTTTTTGATGCTGACTTAACTCCCGCAGGAAGGAACCATAATAAGGCTCTGCATGTCTCTATTGAATGTAGGGGAACTACCTTATCCCATGTATTGGTGGACACGTGTTCCTCATTGAATGTATTTCCAAAAGTTGCTTTAGACAAACTTGACTATGGAGGGATTGTGCTAAAACCCAGTGACATTGTGGTAAGAGCTTTTGATGGTTCAAAGAGAATGGTGCACGGAGAGGTTGATCTTCCAATCAAAATGGGTTCCCAGGTCTTCGACTCTACTTTCTATGTGATGGACATTCATCCAACCTATTCCTGTTTGTTTGGATGCCCTTGGATTTATGGGGCAGGCGCTGTTACTTCTACTTTACACCAAAAGTTGAAGTATCCCATAAAAGGAAACATTGTTACAGTTTGTGGCGAAGAAGAATACATGGTGAGCCATTTGAATTCCTTAAAGTATGATGAGATAGATGGTTAATTCTCCAATACTCCTTGCCAAACCTTTGAATTTATTCCTTAGACAACCCTTGTTGACAAAGCTACTCATATCATTCCTAAGGTTACCAGGATTCCACCAAGAATGGCTTCTCTAAAAGACGCTAAGGATGTGGTAGAAGAAGGTGGTGGCACTGTTTGGGGTCAGTTTCCCAACATCCCTTACAAGTCCAATAAATTTGGTTTGGGTTTCACCTCAGAGGCTCAGAGGTCTGTCCGTTGTGCTCATGCTAATTCATGGAGACCGCCATTCCGCATCAACAACAATAGAGTTCACAAAAATCAAGTCAACATTGTAGAAGACACTGATAGCGAATGTGACATAGACAATTAGATATTCCCTACTACCGGCAATGGGCTCAACATTGGAAGGCTGGAGACTTTATACCAACCTCCTTTAGTCAGGAGTAAAAGTTATTTCCTATTTTCTTGTTTTCAAGTTTTTGGTTATGTAATTTGGACAATAAACTTTGTGCCTTACCCGAGGCACAACGGTTCATTTATTTGGGTTGTCATATTTCATTCACATAGTTTCATTCAATAAATCATAGGACGTTTACACTCAAATTTTATGCTCTTTGTCTTTCTTTTACTTTATTGCTTTCAAAATAGCTATGTGTTCTTACGCACACCCACATAACAAATTGCAGATCCACATCCACTTTGGGTCCCATTAATAACAATTATACTATTGCCAATTATGACTTCAAAAATCCGCTCTACTAAGCTAAAGACGAAGGTGAGGAAGATTGTGAAGTACCTGGAGAGCTTGCTAGGCTGTTAATCAGGAAGAAAGAGCCATACAACCACATGAAGAGTCAGTCGAGCTTGTGAAATTGGGTACTAAAGAGGACAAGAAAGAAGTCAAGATAGGTGCAAACCTAGAAGAAAGTGTCAAAAATAGATTAATCCAGATGTTGCATGACTATGTTGAGATCTTTTCTTGGTAGTACGAAGACATGCCAGGGCTTGATACTGACATCGTGGTTCACCGTCTGCTGATGAAGGAAGGTTGTCCTCCTATAATATAGAAGGTTCATCGTATGTGTCCCAAGATGTCTGAAAAGATCAAAGCTAAGGTTGTGAAGCAGTTCAATACAGGTTTCTTAGCTGTCACGTCATATCCTTAGTGGGTTGCAAATGTGGTTCCAACACCTAAGAAGGATGGAAAAGTGCATATGTGTATAGACTACATGGATTTGAACAAGGCGAGCCCGAAAGATGACTTTCCGCTTCCGCATATTAATGTTCTGGTTGACAACACCGCTTAGCATAAAGTGTTTTCCTTCATGGATGGTTTCTCTAGTTATAATCAAATCAAGATGGCACCTGAAGACATGGAGAAGAATACCTTTGTCACACAGTAGGGAACTTTCTGTTACAAAGTTATGCCTTTTGGTTTGAAGAACACCGACGCAACATATCAGCGTGCTATGGTAGCTTTGTTCCATGACATGATCCATCATGAGATAGAGGTTTACATTGATGACATGATAGCCAGGTATCAGACTGAATAAGAACATCTTGACAACTCGCACAAGCTGATTGAGAGGTTGAAGAAATACAAGTTAAGGTTGAATCCAAACAAGTGCACCTTTGGGGTAAGATCTGGTAAACTCCTAGGTTTCGCCGTCAGTGGTAAAGGTAATGAAGTTGATCCTGCCAAGGTTAAAACCATTCAAGAAATGCCAACTCCCCATATTGAGAAGGAAGTCAAAGGTTTCTTGGGACGATTGAACTACATTGTCAGATTTATTTCCCATTTGACTGCTACTTGTGATCTAGTCTTCAAGTTGCTGAAGAAAGATCAAGTAGTGAAGTGGAACGACGATTGTCAGATAGCCTTCGACAAAATCAAGGAGTACCTCCAGGAACCTCCAATTCTAATGCCACCGGTTGAAGGAAAACCTCTGATCATGTACCTGTCAGTATTAGAGAACACAATGGGGGTGTGTATTGGGGAAACATGACGAGTCTGGTCGAAAAGAGCATGCAATATACTACCTTAACAAAAAGTTTACCAACTGTGAAACAAGAACTCACTGCTCGAGAAAACTTGATGCGCTTTGGCATGGGTTGCTCGCCGACTAAGACAATATATGTTGGCTCATACTACTTTGTTGATCTTTAAGATGGATCCAACAAAATACATACTCGAGAAACTCTCTCTCCGGAAGAATAGCAAGATGGCAAATGGTCTTGACAGAATATGACATTAAGTATACTATTCAGAAGGAAATCAAAGGAAGTGCACTGGAAGATCATTTGGATCATCAAGCTGTAGATGACTATCAGTCTATGAATTTTGATTTCCCATATGAGAATATTATGCTATTTACTGATTATGAAGAGCCTGGACCATATAAAAACCTGAATCGGGACCGCGATGGACAATGGTTTTTAATGGAGCTTCCAATGCGCTTGGAAATGGATTCAGTGTTGTGATTATCTCTCCCAGAGGTTTCCATACACCCTTCACTGCCAGGTTGTGTTTTGATTATACCAACAACATGGCCGAGTACGAAGCATGTATCATGGGTATCAAAGCTTCCATCAATATGAGAATTAAATTCTTGAATGTATATGGGGACTCAACCCTAGTGACCAGTTATATTAAGGGATAATGGGATACGAAGCATCCAAATCTCATTCCTTATCGAGATCATGTGTTGACATTAATTCCATCCTTCGAGGAAATCACTTTTGAACATATTCCACGAGAAGAGAATCAATTGGCAGACGCATTAGCTACCATGGCATTGTGATCGGTGGATCTGGAACTGACTGTTTAACGCTGGTTCGCGAAATGTCGCGGTAAGAAAGAGTCGCCACCGTCTTTTATTTTCTCCAAATGGAAAGGACAAAAGCACAGAAAAATTCCTTATAGAGATTGCTCTCGGTTCGGGAGGTAGAATTATAGAAAGGGAAGGTGTTAGCACCCTTTCTATCCATGGTTATCCATGGGCTCTTAGATACTTGCTCATTTATGTTTTCAAAATTATTTGTTTGCTTTTCAACTGTGGGTTTTAAAAAGTTTCTTTGAAAATTCCAGTTCGACTCTTGTATCCGTCCTCAAGAGTGTTTGAAAAGTTGCTTTCGAAAGCTTTTTGAAAAGTGTCGGTGTGAAAAGTATTTTTGATTTTGTTTTGAAATTAGAGCAAGTATCTTTGAATTCTCTACCTACCCTAAGGAATTCGTCTGTGTAAATGTCCTTAAAGTAGTGCCATCCCACCATTGAGAGGTAGGTAGCACCACCGTTGGAGGTGTTCGGGTCAATTCGAGGATTCGGGACATGGTGATCACCGGAGCAATAGGAAGACACATTAGAAGCTACCCTCATGCCATGTTCATGGACATGAGGACTTACTAAAACGTCCTCTACTCGACGATCACCTTTCGAGGGGCAAAGCAATGATGAGGCGTACCCTAGGGGTGGTGTGTGATTTGTGTGTCATGTTCATTTATGTTTATCTTGTTCATACATCGGTGATCTACGCGTTGCTTTTATTTTGGCATTCATTCTTTCATGCAAGTTAATTAACAGTTTAAAAGATGCGGAATTAAAAGATCCTACGCTATTACAAAGGCGCGGGTCCACATCGCCAAATAAAACCAGGACCCGATTTGAAATAAAATAAAAATGCGGAAAAGATAAATATCTAATTAAGCTATTACATGGCTTTGGGAGAATTACATGAATATTCACAAAAAGAAATAAAAATGCGAAGAGAATTAAAGTCGGGAATGCGTGGGCGTTGGACCCTTTTAAGGAAATTAAATTACAATTATGAAATTAATTAAATTTAATGAAAAAAATAGAAGTTATTTTTTGAGTTTTTATATTTATGGATTTTAATGAGAATTAAATTGGAATTAAAACCTAATTCTAACTATTTTTAATTTATTAAAAAAAATGTTAAAATTAAACCTAAAATTAACCTAAATATTTACATGGCAATTTATTTACAAAATAATTATATATTGATAATAGTAGAGAAAAAGACAAAAAGATAAAAGTGTTTAAAACCCTAATTCTACATTTTTTAATTTATTAAAAAAAATATTGAAATTAAACCTAGAATTAAAAACTAAATGAATAAACTTTATTTACAAAAGGTATTAAACAAAATATTTTTGTTTTTTAGTCTTTCTGATTTTTTATTATTTTTTATGTGTATTATAAATATTATTTTTAAGGAGTTAAATAAAATATAGAATATAATTGAAATAGATGATAAAAAAAATATAGAAAAAGAAAGCAAACATGGGGGGTATTCAGGCCCCTTTGGAGGTTGATTTGAAGGACTTTGGCCCATGGAATGCAGGCCTGTTTGACTTTCAACGCTTATGTGTGCAAGGTTGACTGAGGGTGTTCTCTGGACCTTGGATCCTGGCCATTGGATGGATGTGGTGGGACATGTGGCAATCCATTGATGAGAATGCATGGTGAACCCCTGGGGTTGAAACTGCATGGAATCATATTGAAACAAAATATATTAAGAAAGTGAGGGGACCTGGGAATCGAACCCAGGTCCCAGTACCTATTGGACAACGCACCAACCAACTGTGCCAAGCGCTTTCTTTGTCATTATAGCGGAAGATAAATAATATATAGCAAAACAAAACGCTAATGCTGTTAATTCAAAAAACACGCTAAACTTGGATTGTCCAATCACCGGTTGACAACACACCTTCTTCTTCGTTGATTCGTTTTGCCCTGAAAAAAAATAGTTAGATAGCGGGGGTTTTAGACCCCCACTAAATGAAGAACAGGATAATAGCGATTAGCATATGGTGGCTCATAAATTGAGCGCGACTAGTGTAATCGATTCATGTGAAGCTTCTGGTTCTAATGGCCCTAGTTTCGTGTCTCAATTTTTCCTGAACGAGGAAGCCCCAAATTTAAAGTTCTGAAACCCTAGCAAGCTTCAATGGTGGATTCACCTACTGGGCACGAAAACTCAATTAAAGTACATGGTTAGCTTTAGAATGAATAAATTAACACAAATCAATCATTAGAAATTGAAAACAACGCATGAGTCATGAGATACGAATATGCAAAAAGTTTGACACCGTTTGATCTCCATATACCAATTCTTGATGCTGTGGGCGTGGAAAAGGATTCAGTCAGGTTCAGTGATGCCTCAGAAAGCTTTTTCAATTCGTTAGGAGCCTTGAATCGTCCTCTACTGTAGTTTTCAGTTTTGACTTTTTTCACAAAAATTGCAAAGTGTGTTTTGGTTCTTAGGCGCAGCTTTCTGGTTCTTTCCATTAGGTTTTGCATCTGACTTATGTATGGGATGGATTAGGGTTGAATCTTGAGCAAAAAGATCAATGCATTGATGTATGAGATATTTGATTTTTCATGCATATTTTTTCAAATCTTTTCCATGAATATCATGCCAATTTGCACCAAATCTTCCCTTTTTTGATGTGCACGAATCTTCAATAACCAATGAGAGCAAATGCTGCATAAAAAGATTCACATACATTTGTTTTGGTATTTTTTTCATATTTTATTTTATTAAATGAATTAATGGTGATTAAAAATTCAAATAAATAATAAAAAATGATGAAATAAATCCCCTTTGGGCCAAATGGTCGTGCATAGCCTTTGGATGATGAATCTTGGAAGAAAATGTGGCCCATTAGCAATTTTGAGGCATTTGAAGTAAAGTTGACTTTTCAAAATTCCCAAAAATTTCCCAACTTCCACAAGGCATATCTTGCTCAATTTTTAAGCTTTGCTCATGTTCTTGGACATTTTGGAAAGGTCTTGAAGTCCTCTAACCAATGCCTTTGGTCCCATGTCATTTTGATTTACCAATCTCAAGTTATGGTCTTTGACTTAAAGTGCCTTTTTGTTAACTTTTGAAAATGACCTATAATGTTGAAATTGATAACTTTTTGTGAGAGCATTTCTTGGACTTGAAGTGTGAAGAGGAGTTGTAGGAAATGTCTGTCTCTTCAAAATGAGCTTTGGATGGAATTTTTCTGATAAACCATGTGGAAGTTATGCCTTGGTCAAGTTACAGTTGACTTTTTCAACAGTCCAAATATGGAAACTTTTGCATCTTGAGACTTTTTGAGCCATGCCTTGAAAATCATGATCAAGAATTGATAAAATGATGTTTGTGGCTTCAAAATAAGATGTTGACCAAAAATTTGAACTTTTGACTGTCAAATGACCATTTTGCCCCTACAGTTGACTGTAGGGCAATTAGGGTTTTTGACTGTGCAATTTTGTGCTGTAAGTCTTGAAACTTGCCATGAGGATGGTTGACCATGTTTGTAGGCATATGGGACTTGATTGGGCCCTTGGAAACTTCAATTTCTTTGACAGAACCAAAACCCTAGTTTTTGACTGTTAGGAGGCCCTTGAACTGTTCAACCCTTGGGGAGATTTTGAAGCATGCTCTTTGCAAATCTTGAAGAATATGAGAGGGCAAATTTTGGGGTACAACAGTTGCCCCTATTCAATCTTCTTAGACCTGAGGATGTAGATTGGCTGACGTGCCTTTCGTAATCCGAAGGTGGAAGATGATTGAACACTAGAGTGCCCAGAAATTTGCGCTCACATAATAGTGTGATGATGGGAATGGGCTTATAGATGCCATTTGGAGCTTGATGGATAAGAAGATGGGCTTATAGATGCCATGCTGAGAGATGATGGATAGGTGGATGGGCTTATAGATGCCATCTGGGTGTCGATCGCGTAAGAGATTCCTTAGCGAGAACCTGCGTACCTGCAAAAGAAAATGATTACCTGACCTGTTACTGGAGCTGGTCTTCAAATCCTTTGTGTAGACGCACCCTGGTTGGTTACAGGAATCAGATCTGGAGCTTCAAATGGTGATGAATGAATCAAGGATGGTTACTATCGGGACGGTGAGAGAACCTTGGGCGATTATTACCTCAACAGGAACACTGAGAGAATCTTGTGGCGATTACTACCTCAACAGGAACGCTGAGAGAACCTTGGGGTGATTACTACCTCAACAGGAACGCTGAGAGAACCTTGGGGCGATTACTACCTCAACAGTAACGCTGAGAGAACCTTGGATGTCTTCTACTGGGATAAGAATTAGGGAGATCTTAGGGTCGATCTGAATGAACCAGAGAAGGCCTTTGACTGGATAAGAATCAGGAAAATCTTAGGGTCGATTTAACTGAACCGGACTAGGTCTTGGAATATCTTCAACTGGATAAGAATCAGGGAGATCTTAGGGTCGATCTGACTGAACTAGAGAAGGCCTTTGACTGGATAAGAATCAGGAAAATCTTAGGGTCGATTTAACTGAACCAGACAAGGTCTTGGAATATCTTCAATTGGATAAGAATCAGGGAGATCTTAGGGTCGATCTGACTGAACTAGAGAAGGCCTTTGACTGGATAAGAATCAGGAAAATCTTAGGGTCGATTTAACTGAACCGGACAAGGTCTTGGAATCTTCAACTGGGTAAGAATCAGGGAGATCTTAGGGTCGATCTGACTGAACCAGAGAAGGCCTTTGACTGGATAAGAATCAAGAAAATCTTAAGGTCGATTTAACTGAACCAGGCTAAAGTCTTGAACATAGCTGAGAACTTAACTGGATCTTTTCCTGAAAGGTAAAGGTCAGTCATATGCAATGCGTGGTATGGATCAAGCAATGATGTTCTCAACATAAATGAGATCGGTAAGATATGATGCATATATGCATGCTATAATGTATGAAAATGTGATGTTTATGAATGTATGTCTTCGTCCTAGGAAAATAAATCCTTGACGGGTGCCGGGAAGTCACTCCTGGGCTGATGTTGAAGAATAGATCTTTGCTTCCGCTGGGGATGATAGTTGCAAGAATACCAGTTAGGAGAAGATAACTCCGTTGGGGAATAGACTTGGCGAATGGATTACTCTGCGGGGAGAAAAGTACTCTAGTGATCTTGCTGGGGAGCAATACTCTGTGGGGAGAGATGTACTTTGCTGGAATGTTGATGGTAAATTGCTGGGGATACCATTGTTGTATTCGCTGGGGATAAGAAGACTTCGTCGAGAACGATTTTTCCGTGGCTTTTGGCTGAGGATAACCCAGTTATATCCTGGTAGGGAAATAACTCTTTGAATAAAGCCGGGAGACGCGTTCGTGCTCTGCGAGGATAAGCTTCCAGAATCTACTGGGGATAAGCTTACTGCTTGGGGAGATGGTTTCCAATTTTCCTGGGGAAACTGGATTGAACTCTCCTGGGGACGTTTTGAGATGCTGGGGAAGTAGCTCCATTGAATGTTTGATATACTGCCGGGGAGCAATCTTTAGGTTAAGACTGCCGGGGATGCTTGTTAAGAATACATGTATGTTGCTGGGGAATGTTGAGATCTGCTGGAGGATACCCAACTTCCTTAAGGCTGAAAATAGCTTTGCTTAGGGAGAGTGTATGGACTTGCTGGCTCACTCTCTGGGAATTAAGATATGCCGGTTATGTTCTTCAGCTGAACCTACCTTGATACCTTGGAGGACGGGACAATTAGATTTCTTGGATAACTCTTTATTGCCCCTGTTTCTACTGCTACCTGTAATTAATCCTTTGTTTCGTGTGCAAATATTCATGAGTTAGCAAATTATTGTCAATGCATATATCACAAATTGAACCTTGGACGTTCTTCGCAAAACAAAACAGAAAAAAGAAAAAAACAAATGGCAATTTTAACTAAAAAGTGATTTTTGTATTGATTTTTGAATTTGCCTGAAAAATAGGCGTTTATGTACAAGAGGCTGACGTCCTAGTAGGAGAACGTCGCCGAACAAAAGAGTTTATACAAATTTGTACAAAGAAAAATAAAACAGCTGTGTGAATAGAATGATCCCACTGGGTTTCAACTCTGCTATCGCCTTTATATCTCCGAGCGTCTCATCACTTGATGACCTTAGTTGAAGATGAAGCTGATTGATTAATGCCGTCTGAACTTGATATAGATATCGGATTCTGGATGCAAGGTGATCCAACGAGACATAATATTACGCTTTATCCCTAACTTTTTCCTGGACCGCCCTTTCGGGTTTTCAGTCCACCGGGATACCCATTTTTGCCCAAGCCGCCTTTTCAGGTTTTCGACTTGCCGGGTGTACAGATTTTTTTCATTTCATCCCTTCATTTTGCCCGAACCCTTTTGGTTCGCCGGGAAGCCCTAATTTTTGCCTAGGTATGTCAACCTAGCGGGTCTTTTTCATGCGTAGTATCTTTTTACTATGTCTGCATTGGCGGGGTGAGGGAGGTCGTCACCATCCATGTTGGTTAGAATCATGGCTCCTCCTGAGAACACATGTTTAACCACAAATGGCCCTTCGTATGTAGGGGTCCATTTGCCCCTTGGATCACTCTGAGGAAGGATGATTCGCTTGATTACCAGATCCCCAACTTGATATTCTTGTGGTCTGACCTTCTTGTTAAATGCCCTGATCATCTGTTTCTGATACATCTGACCATGACAAATAGCTGCAAGTCTCTTTTCGTCAATAAGGTTTAGCTGATCAAGTCGTGTCTGGATCCAATCATCTTCGTTCAGATCTGCATCCTTCATTATCCGGAGAGAAGGTATTTGCACTTCGATCGGTAAGACTGCCTCCATACCGTAGACTAAGGAGAAAGGAGTTGCCCCGGTTGACGTCCTGGCTGAGGTACGGTACCCATGTAGAGCGAACGGTAACATCTCGTGCCAATCTTTATAAGTCACTGTCATCTTCTGCACGATTTTCTTAATGTTCTTATTTGCTGCTTCTACAGCCCCATTCATCTTCGGTCTGTAAGGAGAAGAGTTGTGGTGTTGTATCTTGAACTGCTCGCAGAGCTCAGTGATCATCTTGTTATTGAGATTGGTACCATTGTCAGTAATGATCCTTTCTGGGACGCCGTATCGACAGATCAGATTATGCCGAATGAACCGTGCCACAACAGTCTTGGTTACCGTAGCGTAGGAAGCTGCTTCAACCCACTTCGTGAAGTAATCAATCGCTACCAGGATGAAGCGATGTCCATTGGATGCTGTAGGTTTAATCTCGCTGATCATATCTATGCCCCACATTGCAAATGGCCAAGGCGCAGTCAGAACATTTAGAGGAACTGGAGGAACATGCACCTTGTCTGCGTAAATCTGGCATTTATGGCATATCCGAGAGTGTTGGTAGCAGTCAGCTTCCATTGTGGACCAGAAATACCCTGCCCGAAGGATTTTCTTCGCCATAGTGTGTCCACTGGAATGTGTTCCGAAGGTCCCTTCATGTAACTCTTCCATGATCCTTTCTGCTTCTGTCTTGTCCACACAACGCAGTAAGGTCGAATCATGGTTTCGCTTATACAGGATGTCGTTGCTAAGGAAGAACTTCGCTGCGAATCTTCTCAGAAACTTCTTATCATTGACAGATGCACCCTCAGGGTATTCCTGAGCTTCCAAGTATCTCTTTACCTCATGGTACCAAGGCTTGTCAGTCACCAACTCAGTTTCAAGATCACAACAGTATGCCGGTTCGTCCAGTTTCCAGATGATGATCTGGGGAGCCTCATTGTCCCATTTGACCTTGAACATGGAAGACATCGTAGCTAACGCGTCCGCCAAATGATTCTCCTCTCTCGGGAAATGTTCAAAGGTTATCTCTGTGAAATGGGGGATCAATGTCAACACACATTCTTTGTAAGGAATAAGGTTCGGATGTTTCGTATCCCACTCTCCTTTGACCTGATTGATCACGAGAGCGGAATCTCCGAAGACACTCAGAAACTTGATCCTTAGGTCGATCGCAGCTTGGAGACTCATGATGCATGCCTCATACTCCGCCATGTTGTTGGTGCAGTTGAAACATAGCCGGGCAGTCAGTGGAGTATGAGTGCCTTGAGGGGATATGATTACAGCGCTGATACCGTTACCCAAAGCGTTGGAGGCTCCATCAAAGTGCATAGACCATCGGGATCCTTCCTCAGGTCCTTCATCCGGTCCAGGTACTTCACAATCAGTCACTATCAAGATGCGCTCGTCAGGAAACTCAAAGTTCATTGACTGATAGTCGTCTACTGCCTGATGTGCCAAGTGGTCTGCCAATACACTTCCCTTGATAGCTTTCTGGGTCGTGTACTGGATGTCGTATTCCGTCAAGATCATTTGCCATCTTGCTATTCTCCCAGACAGAGCAGGCTTTTCAAATAGGTACTTTATAGGATCCATCTTTGAGATCAACAAGGTAGTGTGAGTCAGCATATACTGTCTCAGCCGGCGAGCAGCCCATACCAAAGCGCAGCAAGTTTTCTCGAGCAGTGAGTATCGGGTCTCACAGTCGGTAAACTTTTTGCTAAGGTAATAAATGTCATGCTCTTTTCGGCCAGACTCGTCATGCTGCCCCAGTACACACCCCATTGAGTTGTCAAGCACTGTCAGGTATAGTATCAGAGGTCTCCCCTCAACCGGTGACATAAGGATGGGTGGTTCTTGGAGATACTCTTTGATTCTGTCAAACGCAGCCTGACATTCATCATTCCAACGTACTACCTGATCTTTCTTCAGCAGCTTGAAGATTGGCTCACAGGTAGCAGTTAGATGTGAGATGAACCGAGCAATGTAATTCAGGCGTCCTAGAAAGCCTCTGACCTCTTTCTCTGTCTTAGGAACAGGCATCTCTTGAATAGCTTTGACCTTGGCAGTGTCCACTTGAATACCCTTGTCACTTACAACGAAGCCTAGCAATTTTCCAGATCTTACTCCGAAGGTGCACTTGTTCGGGTTCAACCTCAGCTTGTACAACTTCAGACGGTCAAACAATTTCTGCAGATGATCTAGGTGTTCTTCCTCAGTCTGAGACCTTGCAATCACGTCGTCAACATACACTTCTATCTCATGATGGATCATGTCATGAAATAAAGCAACCATGGCACGTTGGTAGGTTGCCCCAGCGTTCTTCAGTCCAAAAGGCATGACCTTGTAGCAGAAGGTGCCCCACTGAGTAACAAAGGTAGTCTTTTCCATGTCTTCCGGAGCCATCTTGATCTGATTGTAACCCGAAAAACCATCCATGAAAGAGAACACCTTATGCTGAGCAGTATTATCAACAAGGACATCAATGTGAGGTAGGGGGAAGTCGTCCTTGGGGCTGGCCCTGTTCAGATCCCTGTAATCGACACACATTCTGACCTTTCCATCCTTTTTGGGTACTGGCACCACATTAGCAACCCACTGAGGGTAAGAAGTCACTGCAAGGAACCCGACGTCAAACTGTTTCATAACCTCGGCTTTGATCTTCTCAGACATCTCTGGACGCATACGACATACCTTTTGCTTAACCGGAGGGCAGTCTTCCTTGGTAGGCAAGTGATGGACCACAATGTCAGTATCCAACCCGGGCATGTCTTCGTAGGACCAGGCAAATATCTCCACATAATCATGTAGCATCTGAGTCAACCGTTGCTTCACGCTGAGTTCTAGGTTGGAACCAATCTTAACTTCCTTCCTGTCCGTCTCAGTACCCAGATTTATTGTTTCCACCGGCTCTTCATGTGGTTGAATTGCCCTCTCTTCCTGAAGTAACAGTCTTGCAAGCTCGCCAGGCACTTCGCAATCGTCTTCACCTTCGTCTTCGGCTAAGTTGATCGGATTTTCGAAGTCATAACTGGCAGTAGCAGAGTCATTACCAGTGAGATCCAGAGTGGATTGAAACCTATATGAGTGAGTGTGTGTAAATACAGCTGTTTTGCAATATATAAAGAAGGGAAAGAAAGAAAGAGAGCATAAGATTTGAAATGCGAGAAGAAGTCCAAGATCTTTATTCATGAAATATGAAATGACAATTAATATACCCTCACAAATGAAGCCAACGGTGCCTCGGGTAAGACACCGGGCCATAGAGTTTTAATTGTTTATTACAAATAACGAAACAAAGAAGTTTATTACTGCGTAACAAAAGTAACAGGAGTATGATCCTTAGCAGTCCAATTGGTCAATCCCCCATCAGTCGTCGGATAGATCCAGCTTTCAAACTCTGACTCTTCCACTTCATCTTCGTCCCCAACAACATTCACTCCTGGATTGGTAATGAGCACATGAGGTCTTCTGATCTTTGCTTTACGCATAGCCTTCTGACCCTCTGCAGTAAAACCCAGTCCAAACTTGTCAGTTTTTTGTGTAAAGTCAGGGAGTCTGCCCCAGTTAGCACATTTACCTTTCTTGATCACAGCCCGAGCATCCTTCAAGGAAGCCATCTTCAAAGGAACATCCTCTTCGACCACTGTTTCCGCTGCTGCCAATGTCGGAGGTACCTCTTCGAAATGCTGAAAGGGGGTTTCAATAAACTCCCCGTCCATCTCAATATACCTGAAGGAATTCAAATGGCTCACCATATACTCCTCCTCTCCCTGCACAGTGACAATCTTCCCTCTGACGGGGTACTTGAGTTTCTGGTGCAGGGTAGAGGTCACTGCCCCAACTTTGTGGATCCAAGGTCGACCCAGTAGACAAGAATAAGATGGACGGATATCCATCACATAGAAAGTAGAGTCGAATACTTGAGAACCCACACGAATAGGAATGTCCACCTCTCTATGAACCATCCTCTTAGAACCGTCAAAGGCTCTGACGATGATGTTGCTAGGTTTCAGCTCCAGGCCTTCACAATCCAAACGGTCTAAGGCCTTCTTGGGTAGCACATTCAGGGAGGAACCAGTGTCCACCAACACGTGCGCAAGAGTAGTGTCCCTGCATTCAATAGAAACATGCAGGGCGTCCTTGTGGTCCTTTCCCTTGGCAGTAAGGTAAGCATCCGAGAAACCCAAACCATTGTCCGCTGTCAGATTGGCTACGCAATCAGTAAACTGGACAGCAGATGTCTCCTGTGGCACATGGGCCGTCTTGAGGAATGAAATCAGGGCCTTAGCATGGGCCTCTGAGCACAGTAGCAAGGAGAGCATGGAGATCTTGGAGGGGGTATGCCCCAGCTGCTCACCAATATTAAAGTCACTCTTCTTGATTATTTTCAGAATTTCCTCCATCTCTTGTTGGGAGGCCTCAGCATTCACAGATTTTGGTGCCTCCGTCCGGGCAGGCTCGTCTTCAATCCCTTTGCCCCGAGCATTAGATGACTCGGCAGCAGGGGAAACAACTTGATCAGAACTGGGAACAGGTACACTTGCAGGTGTTATAGTGAGGGGTCTTCGAATAGCGGGTGGCGCAATGTTAGGCGAGAAGAGCCTGCCACTGCGGGTAACTTTTGCTGGACCAGTGATATTGCTGATGCTGGTGCCAGTGTTAAACTCTTGCTTGATTCCATGCACATACACGTCTGCCCCGTAGTGCCAGGGGACAACCTTATCAGATTCATAGGGGAGAGGCCCCGGAACAGTAATAACAACGGGTGCGACAATCATGATTTTAACCGGCTTCCTCGGGAGAGCCTTGATCGGATTATTAAAGATTGTAACAACAGAAACTTCTTCCATCGGAACAAACTGAACAGCAGTCTTCTTGAACAGAATCTCTTTGCTGTCCATCAGGCTTTGGATGCCCAACTTCAGCAAAGGACAACCAGAAAGGGAAACAGCACAGAAAAGGCAACCCTCACTACAACCCGGAAATAAACCGGCTAGCAGTAGGTTCCTCTTAACAGTCATTAAGGGAGTAGCTACATCATTCACAGAAACGGCGTATACATCCTCATCAACGGAATTCACTCCATCCAGGGGCATAGGAGCAGTCACCACATTTGGCCTCTCAGGCGCTTCAAACTGTATCTCTTTTGCGTTAATAAGGTCTTGCACCTTATTCCTTAAGGCCCAACAGTCATCAGTGGAATGCCCCGGGCTATCGGAGTGATAAGCACAACGGGCATTTGGATTGTATTTCGGAGAGGCAGTATTCACCACTTCCGGGGCCTCCCTGACAGTCACCAAGTTGGTGGACAGCAACTGCGGCAAGATTTGTGATAGAGTCATACTTAAACGGGTAAACTCTCTCCTGGGTCTTTCACCCCTTGGAGGATTGGTTTGCCGAGGAGCGGCAGCAGGTTTAGCAATCATCACCGTGTTGACAGACTGGCGGCGCTCGGGTTTCTCTTGTCTTCTAGACCCATATACTGCACTGGCCTCCTTCTTAAAGGGCTTCTTCTCAGAACTTGCAGATGCACCCTTCTGAATTTTACCAGACTTCATCCCAGCCTCTATTCTCTCTCCAGTCAGAATGAGATCAGTAAACCATGCAGATGAGTTACCGATAAGATGATTGAAAAATGGCCCAGATAGGGTCCCCAAGAACATGTCTACCAACTCCCGGTCAGTTAACGGAGGCTGCACCCTGCCAGCCAGATCCCTCCACTTCTGTGCATACTCTTTGAAACCTTCGCTTGACCCTAGCGACATACCCTGGAGTTGGGTACGTGTAGGAGCAAGGTCGGCATTATATTGATACTGCTTGTAAAAAGCAGTAGCCAACTCCTCCCAGTTACGAACTTTGGTCCCATCCAGCTGATAAAACCATTCGAGATGAGTCCCTGAAAGACTCTCATGGAAGAAGTGGATCCACAAATTCTTGTCCACTGTATACGGCTGAATCTTCCGCACATAGGATCTGAGGTGTAGCTTAGGGCAAGACGCCCCGTCATACTTGGTAAAAGATGGTGCTTTGAACTTATGAGGAATAATCACACCAGTAGATAGGCCCAAGTCTCCGAAATCCAGCCCAGGCACTTGTTGGATCTCCATTGCATTCAGTCTGTCTTCCAACTGCTTATACCGGTCTTCAGCAGGAGGATACTGTTCCTCATTGAAATCAGTCTCGTTGTCAGAGACTACCGGACTAGGACCTTTTCCCCCTTGGGGACTGCTCTTGCCTATAGAAGAACCAGCCTCTTCATTCTGCAGAGTGTCGCCAAAACTTCGGCCCGAGTTGAAAAGAATAGTTCTCTTCTTCTTCTTCTTCTCCTTCTTCAGGAGCAAAGCCTTCAGCTCTTCTTGGCCTTGAGCCAAACCCATGATCAGTTCCTGAAATTGCGCGTTCTGCGCCTGAAGAGCCTTGATAGACATCTCGGTTGATGATGAGTCAGGATTCATGATGCTGAAATAAACAGCGAAGAACAGTAAGCAACCTGAAAAGAAGAAAACCTGCTATGCACATGATGAATGATATGTGTTTATGCAATGCATTCAAGGGTTCGAAAGTTCAAATTTGTTGTAGCCAAAAAAAGGAACACACGTTATTATTAAGGAAACAATTGTTTGGTACATCAAAACCTCATGGGCACATATTACAAAGCAAATCAATCCCAAAAGACACTACACATCCTCTTTGGAGCTATGTAGGTGTTGAGATTCCTCTCCTCGTGCAACAGGCGGGTGAGCTCCAAGACCTTCTTTTCACTAGCATGTAGACTGGTCTCAAGAGAATTCCGTTCTTCCTTGAGCTGGATCCAGCTCTTCTGCATCTCTTCCCAGGATGTGGGCATGTCAGGATGCTGAATGGTGTAGGACACCTCTCCTTCCAAGACTGGCTCTTTGATTACAGGGAGCATATGAGGATAAGGCATTACTAACTTCTGGGAGAGGGCGCGTACCCACTTGAGATAAGGTTCCAACGGGATGGAGTTCCTGTGCCCCAGTGTCTTACTGTCTATCCTACTTGGCATCCTCCAAGCTCTGATAAATCTCTGGCGAAGTCCTCGTGCATCGTTGTCGAAGTCAAAAACTATGTCAGGAATTAACATGTCATGAGGACCATCCCTCCGAGCATAACCAAACTGTCTCCAAGCCAGGCATGGGCTGTAAGTAATACATCCTCTGATTCCAAGTAAAGGAATATTAGGGTACTCCCCGCAACGACCAATGATAGTGACATCCTCTCTAGACCGAGGGCACCAATGTATATCTGCATGTGTAAGAGTCATCAACCGTTGTGACCATCTCAAACCCCGCTCGTTCTTCAAAGCTGATTGTGGAAGGTGCGAAATAAACCACCTTCCCAGGAGAGGAGTGCAACACATAAGGACACCTCTTTTTCTCATGGTTCGAGTGTAACATGAGTGAAGGATGTCCCCCAGCAACGTAGGTATAGGATTCCTGGACATGAAGATTTGGACAGCACTAATATCTATAAGCTGATCTGGGTTAGGGAACAACACCAAACCATAGACAAGGAGGGCCACAACTTCTTCAAAAGCTTGTAAGTCAAGGGAGTTCCAAAATTCATGGGCCTTTTCAAACAGAAACCTGGCTAAGAACCCTTTGATACCACTTCTAACTTCCCAATGTCCCTTGAGGTTAGATGATTGTAGGTGCAAGGCTTTAGCAATCTCTTCAAGCTTGGGTTCCTTTTCCGTACCGTTGTAGGGTAGTTGATCAAGGATAGGGATCTTCAGAAGCCGGGAGAACTCCTCCAATGTAGGTACCAGTTGATAATCCAGGAAAGTGAAACAGTGATGCAGAGGGTCAAAGAACTGGAATAGGACCTTTATCATATCTTCCTCAATGTTGGTATTGACCAAGCTGATGAGTCTTCCATGTCTTTCACTGAATGAAGAGCTCTCGGGAATCCTGGATATAAGCTCCTTAAGCTGAGGAGGGATCCTTACAAGGCTGATTTGAATTGTCTTTCTGCGAACAGTTTCCATGTCCTACAAAACAAGAACAAAGATGAAGATTCGAACCCCTGAAATGGTTAGTCAATGCATATGATGCTGGATGATGTCATGATGCTATGATTAAACACACCACAAATATTTACAAAGGCAAACATGTAAGGCACACAAGTCACACAAGACAAGCCCTTAGAGTTTAGGCCAGCATGGGGTCTGGGTATTACCCTCTTGAAGTTGGTGGGCTCAACCTGTCCTATTAGAAGTAACCGGGTTCTAAGGGTCCCAATATCACTGGATTGCTTTCATTGTTCATCGTTTCGATTTAGCCACTGAACTGGCGACCGAAATATTCCAGGAAAGCAACCCTCAATTGAGTGTAGTATCGAGTATCAACCAACCTCGGACTGCACCAAAGTCAGTTATCTCACTACCCTAAAGAGGCCAAGATAGTTCAACTAAGGTTCCTAAGGTCAGTTGATGCTTCACGACACCACATGGAGGCCCCGTACTCTCCTTGACTGAACTCAAGGGTTACCGGTACACACCAAAGTGCCACATCAACGTAGCAGACTGTTTCAACCATGTCGGTATACCCCGCACAGTTCCCTCACAACCTTGTTGCTACTTTCTAAGAAGGTATCCCCAGATCCGGGTTAGGATCTATAGAACTCCCGAGACAGTCCACAATTTAAAGCAAACAGGTCAAAGCAATTGAAAACACAGTTATGAACTATCCTAAGGTACACCTCACTTTATAAGATTCCCCAGCAGAGTCGCCGGTTCTGTGATCGGTGGATCTAGAACTGACTGTTTAACGCTGGTTCGCGAAATGTCGCGGTAAGCAAGAGTCGCCACCGACTTTTATTTTCTCCAAATGGAAAGGACAAAAGCACAGAAAAATTCCTTATAGAGATTGCTCTCGGTTCGGGAGGTAGAATTATAGAAAGGGAAGGTGTTAGCACCCTTTCTATCCATGGTTATCCATGGGCTCTTAGATACTTGCTCATTTATGTTTTCAAAATTATTTGTTTGCTTTTCAACTGTGGGTTTTAAAAAGTTTCTTTGAAAATTCCAGTTCGACTCTTGTATCCGTCCTCAAGAGTGTTTGAAAAGTTGCTTTCGAAATCTTTTTGAAAAGTGTCGGTGTGAAAAGTATTTTTGATTTTGTTTTGAAATTAGAGCAAGTATCTTTGAATTCTCTACCTACCCTAAGGAATTCGTCTGTGTAAATGTCCTTAAAGTAGTGCCATCCCACCATTGAGAGGTAGGTAGCACCACCGTTGGAGGTGTTCGGGTCAATTCGAGGGTTCGGGACATGGTGATCACTGGAGCAATAGGAAGACACCTTAGAAGCTACCCTCATGCCATGTTCATGGACATGAGGACTTACTAAAACGTCCTCTACTCGACGATCACCTTTCGAGGGGCAAGGCAAAGATGAGGCGTACCCTAGGGGTGGTGTGTGATTTGTGTGTCATGTTCATTTATGTTTATCTTGTTCATACATCGGTGATCTACGCGTTGCTTTTATTTTGGCATTCATTCTTTCATGCAAGTTAATTAACAGTTTAAAAGATGCGGAATTAAAAGATCCTACGCTATTACAAAGGCGCGGGTCCACATCGCCAAATAAAACCAGGACCCGATTTGAAATAAAATAAAAATGCGGAAAAGATAAATATCTAATTAAGCTATTACATGGCTTTGGGAGAATTACATGAATATTCACAAAAATAAATAAAAATGCGAAGAGAATTAAAGTCGGGAATGCGTGGGCGTTGGACCCTTTTAAGGAAATTAAATTACAATTATGAAATTAATTAAATTTAATGAAAAAAAGAGAAGTTATTTTTTGAGTTTTTGTATTTATGGATTTTAATGAGAATTAAATTGGAATTAAAACTTAATTATAACTATTTTTAATTTATTAAAAAAAATGTTAAAATTAAACCTAAAATTAACCTAATTATTTACATGGCAATTTATTTACAAAATAATTATATATTGATAATAGTAGAGAAAAAGACAAAAAGATAAAAGTGTTTAAAACCCTAATTCTACATTTTTTAATTTATTAAAAAAAATATTTAAATTAAACCTAGAATTAAAAACTAAATGAATAAACTTTATTTACAAAAGGTATTAAACAAAATATTTTTGTTTTTTAGTCTTTCTGATTTTTTATTATTTTTTATGTGTATTATAAATATTATTTTTAAGGAGTTAAATAAAATATAGAATATAATTGAAATAGATGATAAAAAAAATATAGAAAAAGAAAGCAAACATGGGGGGTATTCAGGCCCCTTTGGAGGTTGATTTGAAGGACTTTGGCCCATGGAATGCAGGCCTGTTTGACTTTCAACGCTTATGTGTGCAAGGTTGACTGAGGGTGTTCTCTGGACCTTGGATCCTGGCCATTGGATGGATGTGGTGGGACATGTGGCAATCCATTGATGAGAATGCATGGTGAACCCCTGGGGTTGAAACTGCATGGAATCATATTGAAACAAAATATATTAAGAAAGTGAGGGGACCTGGGAATCGAACCCAGGTCCCAGTACCTATTGGACAATGCACCAACCAACTGTGCCAAGCGTTTTCTTTGTCATTATAGTGGAAGATAAATAATATATAGCAAAACAAAACGCTAATGCTGTTAATTCAAAAAACGCGCTAAACTTGGATTGTCCAATCACCGGTTGACAGCACGCCTTCTTCTTCGTTGATTCGTTTTGCCCTGAAAAAAAATAGTTAGATAGCGGGGGTTTTAGACCCCCACTAAATGAAGAACAGGATAATAGCGATTAGCATATGGTGGCTCATAAATTGAGCGCGACTAGTGTAATCGATTCATGTGAAGCTTCTGGTTCTAATGGCCCTAGTTTCGTGTCTCAATTTTTCCTGAACGAGGAAGCCCCAAATTTAAAGTTCTGAAACCCTAGCAAGCTTCAATGGTGGATTCACCTACTGGGCACGAAAACTCAATTAAAGTACATGGTTATCTTTAGAATGAATAAATTAACACAAATCAATCATTAGAAATTGAAAACAACGCATGAGTCATCAGATACGAATATGCAAAAAGTTTGACACAGTTTGATCTCCATATACCAATTCTTGATGCTATGGGCGTGGAAAAGGATTCAGTCAGGTTCAGTGATGCCTCAGAAAGCTTTTTCAATTCGTTAGGAGCCTTGAATCGTCCTCTACTGTAGTTTTCAGTTTTGACTTTTTTCACAAAAATTGCAAAGTGTGTTTTGGTTCTTAGGTGCAGCTTTCTGGTTCTTTCCATTAGGTTTTGCATCTGACTTATGTATGGGATGGATTAGGGTTGAATCTTGAGCAAAAAGATCAATGCATTGATGTATGAGATATTTGATTTTTCATGCATATTTTTTCAAATCTTTTCCATGAATATCATGCCAATTTGCACCAAATCTTCCCTTTTTTGATGTGCACGAATCTTCAATAACCAATGAGAGCAAATGCTGCATAAAAAGATT
This sequence comes from Vicia faba, assembly GCA_948472305.1. Lineage (NCBI taxonomy): Eukaryota > Viridiplantae > Streptophyta > Magnoliopsida > Fabales > Fabaceae > Vicia > Vicia faba. Next base: position 138,278 of record CATIWC010001676.1, read on the forward strand.
CACATACATTTGTTTTGGTATTTTTTTCATATTTTATTTTATTAAATGAATTAATGGTGATTAAAAATTCAAATAAATAATAAAAAATGATGAAATAAATCCCCTTTGGGCCAAATGGTCGTGCATAGCCTTTGGATGATGAATCTTGGAAGAAAATGTGGCCCATTAGCAATTTTGAGGCATTTGAAGTAAAGTTGACTTTTCAAAATTCCCAAAATTTCCCAACCTCCACAAGGCATATCTTGCTCAATTTTTAAGATTTGCTCATGTTCTTGGACATTTTGGAAAGGTCTTGAAGTCCTCTAACCAATGCCTTTGGTCCCATGTCATTTGGATTTACCAATCTCAAGTTATGGTCTTTGACTTAAAGTGCCTTTTTGTTGACTTTTGAAAATGACCTATAATGTTGAAATTGATAACTTTTTGTGAGATCATTTCTTGGACTTGAAGTGTGAAGAGGAGTTGTGGGAAATGTCTTTCTCTTCAAATTGAGCTTTGGATGGAATTTTTCTGATAAACCATGTGGAAGTTATGCCTTGGTCAAGTTACAGTTGACATTTTCAACTGTCCAAATATGGAAACTTTTGCATCTTGAGACTTTTTGAGCCATGCATTGAAAATCATGATCAAGAATTGATCAAATGATGTTTGTGGCTTCAAAATAAGATGTTGACCAAAAATTTGAACTTTTGACTGTCAAATGACCATTTTGCCCCTGCAGTTGACTGTAGGGCAATTAGGGTTTTTGACTGTGCAATTTTGTGCTGTAAGTCTTGAAACTTGCCATGAGGATGCTTGACCATGTTTGTAGGCATATGGGACTTGATTGGGCCCTTGGAAACTTCAATTTCTTTGACAGAACCAAAACCCTAGTTTTTGACTGTTAGGAGGCCCTTGAACTGTTCAACCCTTGGGGAGATTTTGAAGCATGCTCTTTGCAAATCTTGAAGAATATGGGAGGGCAAATTTTGGAATACAACAGGCATCTATGTTCAAAGTCAGATGGGATAATGAAGCTCCTCGAATTACTATTGAGAGACTAGAAGAACCGGCATATTGCTACAAAGTTGATACTGATGAAGTATAGGAAAATCTGTCCATGAATGAGAACACTTTAAATTTTGATGTGCTATTAACCAACATATCAATATGTCGTAATGGAAAATTATCTTTCAGACTTGCTTTATTTATATCTTTATAATTAACGCACATGCAGACTTTTCTGCCTTTCTTTGGTACTGGAACAATATTGGAAATCGGCTGAGGGTACACTCATGTTACAAGAAAACCAACATCAATTTGCTTCAAAACCTCTTCTTTAATTTTCACTGCCATGTCAGGATGAGTTCTTCGAAGCTTCTGCTTGATTGGTGGACATTATGGCTTTAGCGGCAAATAATGTTCCACAATATTTGTGTCTAAACCAAGCATGTCTTGATAAGACCAAACAAAGATATCCACATACTCTTTCAGCATGTCAATCAACTTGCCCTTCACATCGAGATGAAGCAGTGCCCCAATCTTGACTTCTTTCAGATCTTCCTCTAAACCCAAGTTAATTATCTCTAACAACTCTTTATACGGCTGGATGGTATTTTCTTCGCGCTCAAGAAAACGTAAAACCTATTTTTGGATTTCATCATATTTTTCTTCTTCAGCCACATACACAGGATATTCAAAGTTGGGAGAGGATGCAAGGTCATTGAACTCAACGGATTTTTTAATTAGTCTGCACATATGATTTATGCTTGATTTTAGAAACTGACACATGTAACAAGTGATTATGCATATTTATTTACAGTTATTATTTATTTCGAAAGGTTTTTTTTTATTACCATTTTCCAAGAAAAATCAGAAAATAAAGACACAATTTTAGAAATCAAAAAAAACTTTTAATAATGATTTTAAAATTCAAAACAACAGACACGCCCATACAACAACATTACTTTCACCTTGGGCAGAGTGAAAGATTTTTTAAAAGACAAACAAAAAACAAATTACTTTGAAATGTGAATACAATAAGGAACATCAACAATGATCCAATTCTGGATTCTAACTCCATGTGTCACAAAGTTTGACACCTCTTGTTCTGACTGACCTTCGAGAATAAAATTGATCCTTGGATTAGTCAAATGGAGATATCCCAAATTGTGAAAGATGTATTGATATTTACTCAAAGCGGACTTCAACTTCACAACTTCATTCTTCACGGAGAAACACAAACCAGTCCCATTTATGTTCAGAGGTGGATTAATAAATTTCCCTCACACCTTGCTAGGGCCTTTCTGCACTACATGCACATCCTTAAATGAGGTCATAAAATCTTCATTCTTCCTTATATTATCAATAGACAAAGCTTGGAACTGAGTTCCAACAGCGGCTTCATCTACTTATACAATTCTATAGGAAGACAAATAAGATATCAACATAGCTTGATCACCATTCACAATAACTACCTTTCTTTCATAGAAATTTTTTAACTTCTGATGCAAGATGGAAGTAACAACTACTGCTTCATGGATCCAGAGTCGTCCCAATAAATATCTATAAGCTGAGACAATATCCATAACCTGAATGTGATTTGGAATAAGTGTGGGCCTATGTGAATAGGTAAATATACCTTTCCAATGGCGGATTTTCTTGAACCATCAAAAGCTTTTACTATAATTACACTAGGGCATATAGAGTCCCTTGGTACTTAAGCTCATGAGAGTGCTTCTTGGTATGACATTCAAAGAAGATCAATTGTATATCAGTGTTGTACCCCAATTTTTCCCCCTAAGATTCCTTCATCATATCATATCAATTCAATCACAACAAAGTCACACACTAGGGTTTGTTTCCTCTCCCAATCTTTGGTTTTTCTCTATGGGGAATCACCAAGCACCTTGACTTGTATTTTCTGATCATCTATGTTTTATTACGTATCCTAATTTTTGATGATGTAGGTGAAAGCACAATGCATTCCATCAAAGTCATCTTTTGGATTCATGAGTTCCTTCTTTATACCTTCCTCAATAAAGCTTCATTGAGATTCAAGCCTCTATGAAAGATATATTAAAGTAACATCACGACAAACTCTTTCATGACTCATTATGCCTCATGTTGTCAAATTTAGCTCTAAAGTACACGGGTTGACTAAAGAAGTTTGACTCAACTGGACAAGTCTTTGATTTCAATGATCACAAGTGCATATCTCCTTCAATTCTCAAGATTTGGAAGTGTTTTTGATTGCAATGGTTTCTCCTTAACATACTCAACAACTTATAATCACGTGAAATAAGTATTTGTGCAAGAAGGTTTATCAAAATTTCAAGGATTTCCCAAGGCATTTTGTTGCTCTAGGAGCTAGGGTTTTGAACTTCAAAGGGGTATATCTTGCTCATCTTTTGGTATTTTTAAGTGATTCCAAAAACGTCATTCTCTTCAAAGGGTTATTAATAAATCACTTCAAAATTCTCAAGGAAATTTTGTGTGTAAGAAACTTGACGATGAAGAAAGATTACAAGTCCTCCAAATGAACCTTCAAATCCCTTTATGTGACTTCAAATGATCATAACTTGATCAATTTTCATCACCTTGAACCCATTCCTTTTCCAAAATTATCTTGAATGTGTGAACTTCAACCCATATTCAAAGTGAAAAGTGTGAAAATGGATGGAAGATGCCCTAAGGATGCAAAAGATTATAGGTCATTTCATGAAATTTTGCCAACTTTAACAAGTCATAACTCTCTCAATTTTTGGATATTTTGAATGGTTCAAGTCTCAAAATTTCATTCAAGAGATCTAATTCATTCCATTTGTTTTGGTCAAGAGCAAATTTCAAGTGGAAGGCCATGTTTGGATACAAAACATTATAAGTCATTTTTGAAGAAAAACTTAGAAATTTTCGAAGTATGAAAAGTCAACTTCTTTTTCCCAACTTTGACTCATTGCCACTTTCACCTCAAGCAACCATTTTGTCCCATTATTTTTCCATTACAAAGCATGTTACCTGATCTTTCTAAATCTTTAAGAATCAGTCCCTAAGACCCCTTGAGTTGAGAATGCCATTGATTTGAATTTGGTAACTTGAAACTGAAGTTTCATCACAAGTCAGATTTTGAAATCTTTGTTTTTGCCTCTAATCACATATTTTCCACGTGTTTTTATTTCTAATCATGTTTAGCAACTTTCTAAAGGTGTTTAGCATCTTGAAACACATGATTTAGCTGAGTTTTGATGCTAAATAAGTCACACTTTGTTCATGCTACAGACCCACACGATTTCCCTCCAAATTGAATCATTTCACACGCTTAAGGATCCCATTCATTCTCCTATAAATAGAGGATCATCCCTCATTCATTTCTTCAAGCTTAGACAACCAAGATCACCCTGCAAAACTTTCTCTTAAATCCAATTTCCAGCTACTTCGAATTTTCTTTTACAATATCCCTCAATCATTTTTCTTTGTTAGTTCATCTTCATTGAACTTCCCTGAAGCCTACCATACAATTACCTTCAAGAATCGTGACCTATATTGTTCCACAGAAGTCCAATTTCAGAGCTCTGCAACTTAACTTCAATAGGTAGATTCCTTCACCAATTCTATCAAACTTTGATAATATTGTGAAGCTCTCATCACCCTGGTTCCATTTGCAACATTTCAAATCCCTTTTCAAAACTTCTCTTCCAAATTGCTTGAGCTACAATTTATATAAATTTTTCGCGAAGGTGTGGTTATCTTCGTCTTGATGAGATGAAGCGAATGGTACCGGTCTCGTGCTCTAATTTTAGAGTTTGAGCGACCTGGTTTTGAGACTGGATGGAGGTTGAAGATGACCAACGTGTCATCCCTCAACCGATGAAACAGTGCCATTTGGAATTTTTGATTTTATATTGAATCATGTGCTTTATTCAGTAATGACCATGATATGCACAATGCGCCAGATCCCTTGGATTTGATTACTAACGCGTTTTGACTCTCATCCAATGGTCCACATATTTTTAGCTTTATTTTTTATTACTGATTTTTATATTTGATTGTTTTAAATTTCAAAAAATTGATAGAAAATTCATTTTAACTAAAAAAATCTGAAAAAATTATGAAAAATACTTTGGATTTTTCTCTTTCTGATTCATTTTTTCACATTTTTATTGTGTTTTAATTTTTTTATATAATTTTCCACTTTATTTGAATTGTTTTAAATGTTTAAAAATACTTTTATGCATTTTTAAATTCTGAAAAAAATAGGGAAGAATCCAATGACATTGTGACAAATATTGATGACCTCATTTCTTTTTTATTTCCGACTTTATTATTTTTCACCATTTTTTTGTTTGTTTTACCTATTTCTTTTAATTTTAAAAATAGTTTCTGACTTAAAAAAAATTACCATAAAATTTATAAAAATATTTGAGTTCATTTCAGATTTTTCTATGGTATTGCATATTTTTTCTTGATTAATTTGAACATAGTTAACATTTTTCTCTCTTATTTTCATTTTTTTAATCATTTTTAAAACCTTTATTTTTATATGTTAAATACAATTTTTATTTGTGTATATTTTCTAGCTGATCTCGGGTTGAAATTTTGATCATGAACTTTGTTAACATCATTGGATCCATGATGTTGAGTCTAACTCTATAAAAATGGATGAATAATTTTAGTAATAGTTTAATTAAAATTGTGGTTCAAATGTGGTTTGTTCATTCTTTTCCATTCCTCTCCATCTTCCCCCTAGTTATTGTATTACATATTATGGGATAATGATCTCTATATCATTGATCCAAACATGAAGTACATAGATTGCTATTGACCGGCCTCAAAATAGGTGCAACTTCTATATAAGTCCACTTACGATTGCTTATCATAGCGCTAAATTTTGTCCCGATTTGAGAAAATGATCACTTGTGGCTCAAACCTATGTTTGCAAGCCCAAGTATGTTAATTTGAATCCTATGATCCAATAACCTTGAGATCCATTGTTAGGAGGCTTTGGTTCTACCAATCCTCTAATGGAACTTCATCAATTTTGGTCAAAGTGGATCACTTAAACATCACTGATCATTAAGTTACTTTGAGAATCTTAAAATGGGTGATATACTTGACAAAAAGCAAATGCAACTTGTTGTTGAGAGAATTTGGTTCTACCAATCCTCTATGAGTTCCAAATGAAAGTTTCAACATGGTCGTCCAACTAACCAATAATTCCTGACAATTGACTTTATTTTATGCTTTTACTTTTTATGCTTTTACTTTAAGTACCATTTACTTTAGCATTTACATTTCATGATATTTTCATCTTTGCTCGCTTGAGCATTTACTTTTATGTCATTTTTAATTTTTTGCTCACTTGAGCTTTTCTTTTGTTTTTGAAGATACTTAATAATCAACATGAACCATAAAAGACATTAATGATACTTGGACTATTTGGTTACTATCCTTGGCATTATGGAGTATTGGACTTCTTGGACTTAGGAATAGAAACCTTGGCCTATGTCGGAGACCTTGTGACCTTAATTGATATTTTGTTTGGAGTTCTTGAGGTTTACCTCAAGACATTGGGTTGTTTGTTTGTTTTGTGTGTAGGTTATTGTGATCACATACTTTATTTGTAATCTAGAATTCACCCCGTATACAGCCATTACTCTGCCCAATATTTGTGAAGACTTAATATGCTTGAAGTTTGGTTCTCTCAAAGGGTCTAGTATCTTTGCTTGCTTGGTTTTAATTCAAAGAATGAGAATTGTATCTTGACTCATAATGTCAAGTGTTGGCTTCTTGTTGGTTAGATGGTTCCTTTCCTTAACTTTTACCTTATGCTTTAGGATAGCTTCTTCATCTCCTCCCATCTTCTTTAATTTCAAAAATCTCCTCCCTCCTTTTCAAAACTCTTCTTGTTTTAAACTTGAACCATTTTCATAATAAACTTGGACATAGGTCCATGCATTTTCAAAAATAATTTTCTTAATCAAACTTTAATCAATTTAATAATACCTTGAAATTTTTGTGAGAAGATTATAAGTCAATCAATCTCATTCAAACCACTTTTCCATCTTGGCTTTCATCTTTAAAACTTTTATCAAAAGACTGGACTCTTGTCAATCCTTGTAGTGATGCAAATAACTATACTTCTATAATAAATAGTGAATTGAGATATTTTCCACTTGGGTGTTGAGTGAGTAATTGTTGATTTTAAAATCCAAGCCATATCCTCCACTTTGAGAGGACAAAAATTATCCTTTCTTATAATTGTGGGTAGTAAGTATGTTTTCCACACGGACAATGACGATGATGTCTTATCTTATAAAATAAACCAACAAACTTTTTTTTTTAATTTTTTAAAGAGGAACTACGTGTACCCTGATCCCCTATTGCATAGAAGTTGGTACGTAGGAACTAAAGGTTCACAACTGCGGAGGGTGTAAAAATAATAAATATACTTCTTTTCTCACCTTCACCATCTATTTTATATAACATTTGATAGCCAAAATATACAGATCTTTCAAAGAGGTTCCTGCGGAGTACCGTAGATGTCTAGGGTGATAATACCTTCCCTTTGCATAACCAACCCCCTTACCTAAAATCTTTCCCCCTCTTTTTGGGTTATTCGCTCTTTTTTCATTCCTTTGGAAACAATAAAGCGCGGTGGCAATTTTTATTTTGATCTGTACAAGTTAAGTCAATCCAATGGCTTAGTCTTAAACATTTCTACCGCTACAATCAACACATTGGACAAAGAGTTATTCTCACAATTCATAGATATATGCAGATTCAGGTTATGGTTTCTCCCTTCATCAGGCAACTCGTCATGACAAAAGCTCAGATTGTTACAAGATATAATATTCCCTACAACACCGCTGAAATAATCCAAAGACATATCGGTTTCAACAAAAGCTTGATCTAACACCCCCATCAAAGATTCCCGATGAACAGAAGATTTCATTAACAAGGCTAAAATTGAAATCTTAGACGGAGTTTGCAACAATTGATCCACAATCTTGCAATCGCTCATCTTAATGATTTTTAATAGATCATCAACATCCTTTTTCAAGGCGACGCCACTAGATTCTCCTACCACTTTCTTAGGTTCAACATTCTAAACAAACTTCTTACCAGAATTAACATTTCCTCGAAAGGTAGGGGTGAAGACACGACCACTGCGAGTTACCAGACTAGCTTCAGCAATATTCTTAACATGGGACAAAGGTTGGATAGGAATTTCCACACCATCTTCCGGGATAGTTGCATGGTACTTATAAGGCACAACTTTGTTTGATTCATATGGGATATGACCCAGTAGACATATAACTACAGAAGCAACAACGGGCTTTCCATGGTACACAATCTCTACATGAGCGAGAACACCAAAATATGGCATAATAACATTCGCCCATGTATCTTCAGCATACTCAGGAATCGCAGAATCATTATCAAAAATTATACCTTCATCAGAAGAAAAGAACTCATCAGCATAAACATATTCATCATCAGACATGGCATCAACAAAGTAGTCTTCAATTATATTAACTCCATTATAATTATCTCTATTGCTTGTGACTCTGATAGTATCATTATCTAACAATAATTGAACACCAATTCTTACAATAAAACAACCACGAGAATCCCTACATCAGATCTGACATTACCCATAATGATGTACCTCCTGGCCATCCATGTGAAAAAATGTGGCGTGAAGCTGTACCAGATCATCATCCACATAACTTACATAAAAAATCTGGAATTCACCGAGATAACCATAAACCATATTCACTTCTTCTTCATATTCAGCCTTTGGTCTAATTATATGGATAAGACCTTCATCCATCATTTCTTGAAGATCAACTCTCACTTTATCACATCCATGGACATTTTTACTCCAAACACTACAAGCGGCATGGTCGTGTGTATCATAGATGAATTCACAGAGATCTATACGCATATTCACTAAATCACCTCTGACCATATTGATATAAAAAATCCTGAAGTCACCAGGACAACCAACAACCATATTCACAACACCTCCACCTCCATGTTTGGGTAGTGGATTATCCTTCACATTAGGACCAACATCTTTAAAAGAAAAGAGACTAGATCTTACCATCTTTTGCACCTCATACTTCAATGGATAACAATTTTGAATGATGTGCCCAGGGGATCCTTGATGAAAAACACAAGTCTGGTCGGCCTTTTAATACCATGGTAAATTTGAAGGTATAGCAGAGGGAGGCCTAGTCTGCACCAATTTCTTTTGAATTAAAGTCGGGAACAATTATGCATAACTCATCAGAATAGGATCAAAATCTTCTCTCTTCTAACCTTGCCCTTGATTACCTTGTTGAGGTGCTCTCTGATAGGCAACAACAGTCGGAGCCACGTTGACAACCGGAGTTACAGAGGCTACCTGTTGTTGATGTTGATGATATCTTCTTGGAGGTCTAACCCTTCTTTCTTCAGCAACATCATTTGTTTCACTTTCTTTCTTCCTAGAAAACCCATATGATGATTTCCTTATTCTACTAGAACCTTCATCTTTTGTCAATTGTCCTTCCCCAACAGCTTCCTCTAGACGAACACCTATACTTATCATCTTAGTAAAATTACTCAGTGCACTTGCAACCATCCTTCCATAGTAAAATGAACATAAGGTTTTTCAGGAAGACCTTAGTAATTTCTTGCTCTCCCATTTGGGGTACCACTTGGGAAGAAACTCGCACCAACACCGCGCATGCTCCTTAAATGAATCCTTATCTTTCTGAGCCATCGCTCTTAATTGGTCACGGTCAGGCGCCATAAACATGTTGTACTTATACAGTTTCACGAAAGCTTCACCCAAGTCATTGAATATACGGGTGTTGCTACTATCAAATCCCATATACCATTTCAAGGAAGCACCAATCAAACTATCCCAGAAGAAATGAATAAGCAAGCATTGGTCATCAGTATGCATGTACTTCCTTTTAATATACATCACCAGGTGGTCACGAGGACAAGAGTTACCCTTGTGCTTCTTAAATTATGGAACATTAAACTTTGTTTGCACTTTCATATTATGAACTAAATAAAGACCACTGACATTCTATCTGAATAACTCTTTCCCTCGGAGAGCCTTCAGTTCTTTCTGCATTTCATTGAATTGATCCTAAAAGTCATTCATTCGGTCATAAAATCCCAAACTTTCACTTGGTGGAGGATAAGGATGATAAACTTCATCAGTAATAACAAGCATAGTATTCATTTCAGGATGTGAAACATGATGAATCTCATTATTAGAAACAGGAGCAGCGTGCGCCATAGAAGGTTCAGAAACAACAACAGTTTGAGTAAATGGAGCAACTTGAGCAGCAAAATTGTAACTTTATGGCATAAAATTCTCAGGAATTCCCCACGGGTAATTGCAAGGCATACAATATTGAGTATCAGTAATTGGAGTAACAATGATGGGAACTGACAAATCCTCTGAAATAATAGTTGTCTGATGTGGTTGAGTAGCGTGAGGAGATGGAGGAGGAGGAGGTGGTGGCTGATTCTGAGAAGCCATCAATGACTCTACCAAAGTAGTCAGATTAGCCATATCGGTTCTCAAAGCAGTAACTTCTTAGTGCAGCTCACGATTCTCTTGTTCAAGGTTTTCCATCTTCTTTCTAGAATTAGCCCGAATATTATAGCGATGAGACAACTTACCGACTGAACGAAGGATAGAAACAAGTAAGACACCTGGGAATGAAAATGAATGCAAAAATATGTGCAAAATGATGCATGATATGCAATGCATATGATTTATTTTGTTTATTCAAGTAACTCAAAGAATTATAAACAATTGCAAATATTTAAGTACTAACACATTTGGAAACACTGAAAATTCTTATTTTAATAATAACTTTGGAATGGATTACAACTTTTAGTACAAGTTTCAATTATGCTAAGTACAAGAGAATAAAGATAGAATTTAAAAATCTTAAGGAGACAAAGTTGATGAATATCTCTCCACACACTGACGATTTCCCTTGAGTCTTGCAATCTGATCCTTCAACTGCTTATTCTCTCTTGCATATTTGTCGGTGACTTCTTTCCATCCACCATAATCAAAAAATGGGTAATCGGGACCTGGCTGAATTCTAGAGGAAAATAAATCCTCTTGCTTCTCAATTATCTCCACAACACGACTCTCAATAATATAAATCAAGTCATCATTCTCTTTCAATTATGTTGAATATGACACCTGCAAAGTCTAGTACTTGTTCTTCCATGCTTCCTTCTCTTGTTGCATCCTAACCAAGGAAATTTAAAGTTCTCCCACATCATCTAAGAGAGGAGGAGTAGTCCTCATAAAAATATTACGTATAGGTTCTTCACGAGAATAAGGCATCTTCAACTGAATTTCCATCGCTTATACCCAACAGAGATGAGGCTCCAAGGAAACAGCTCCTCTTGGTCCCAAGTCTTTTCTACCATTTCTATGAATATAGCGCCAAGCCTTTTCAATCACTTCCTTAGTTATTTATGATCTTTTCCTTCTTTGAGAAAGAAACCACTTAGATGAATGTTGATTTGCTTGTCTCTCATTGGATATCCAAGCTGACAACACGCAAGAACGAGATTGTAGTTAATTCCTCCCTTTATACCAAGAAGAGACACATTGAAGAAACTACCACAACTATAAAAAATCTCCACAATATAATAAGCCTGATGATACCAATCAATTTCAGAATGAGGGATAGCCATAATCTCTAGGGCCCACCACGGTTCCTTCTTGCTATCCCAAAAAGCAACAGACCAAGGTAAGTGTGAAATAAACCACTGATATAACAATGGTGTGCAACAGATGACCATCCCCCTGATAGAAATTCTGAAGATGGGTGGAATGATAAGTATCTACTAGCAGTGTAGGACCTGGATTCCCAATCAGAAAGATCCTAATGGAATTAACATCCACAAATCTGTTGATGCTAGGAAACAAGAACAAACCATAGGCAAGCAAAGAAAAGATAGCCTCAAAAGCAATAGTACTCTTCATTTTGGCGAAGTAACAAGCTTTCTCCAATAGAAATTGAGAAGGTATACCTATGATTCCTCCTTTGGTAGTCATGTTAGCCTTAATCTTAAACTTCTTCAAGTGAGTTATGGTAGTAATCTCATGAGACTTGGGCTCTCCTTCTAAGTCGGATAATGAAACACAATCAGTAATATGTAAACCAAGTAAGTAAGAATACTCTTCCAATATGGGCATTAATTGATAATCAGGAAAAGTAAAACACTGATATAACAGATCATAGAAATGGACCAATGTAGAAAGAATACCCTCCTTCATCTTGAGTTTCATAAGGGGGACAATAGATCCATACTTCTTCTGGAAATCTGTAGAACTCCCAACCTCAAGAATCAAACTTATTAGTTCCTCTATTTTAGGATCCTCGAAACTATACTTCTGAGTATTTCTCCTTCCAAAATCCATGGTCAAAAGAGTACCTTAGATATTTGCAAAAGTCAACCTTAAGTTCCTTGAATCATTTGTTTAAAGAATGCTCATGGGTGCATGAATGCATGATAAAGCAACAATCACACACAAGATCACAAACATGGGGGTTCATAGGTTCGACGTCACGAGCATAAAGTCAAAGGTACTACCCACAAGGTAAGGACTAATGGTCTATCACCATCCAAACAAGGTTCTAAAAAGTTTCCAGATTCTGCATCATTCCTTCGGATGTTACCAATGTCCCGATTAGCTCGATAATTAATAATATTCTTAGGAAAAACTCGTCTGAGTGCAACATCGCGTGATAACTACTTATGGGTTACTCTGTTATAGTCTTCGCACTACACCTAAAAGGCCAAGATGGTTTAAGGGTTCTACGATCCTCAGCTTCCCAGGCTCCCAGGTCAAAAGCAGCATGTCTTCCTGATTGCCCGGTAAACAAATATTACAGTCAAAGGGGCCTCCACTGAGTGAGGGATCTCATGTCTTCTTTTTTTGGGATTCCTCCCCCAAAGTTCACATGACTATACCACCCTTCCTATCTTAAGTTTTCCCAAGTCTGAGTAGAGGACTTATAAGAGATTACCAAGCACCCTGAAAACCAGGAAAATCTAGACATACATATATACAACACATAATATACAACAAATAATAGCACATACACAAATAAACAAAGATAGGCTCAACCCACTTAGAGATGTATTCCCCAGCAGGGTCGCCAGTTTTCTGTAACAGTGGAAATGTTGAGACTAAGCCATTGGATTGACTTAACTCGAACAAATCAAAAAAATCACCACCGCTCTTTATTGTTTCCAAATGAAATGGGAAAAGAGAGAATAAACCCAAAAAAGAGGGGTAGAATCTAGGTACGAGGGTTGGTTATGCAAAGGGAAGGTATTAGCACCCTAAACATCTATGGTACTCCTCGAGAACCTCTTTGAAAATATGTGTATTTTGGCTATAAAAGTGTATACAAAAATAGGTGGTGGAGATGAGAAAAGAAATATTTTTTTCATTTTTTTCACCCGCCAAAGTTGCGAACATTTAGTGCCTATGTACCACCTTTCATGCAATTGGGGATCATGGTACTCATAGTTCACCTCAAAAATTTTAAAACACAAGTGTGTTAGTTAATTTTAAGAGAAGAGACATTATCGTCATATCCGAGTGGAAAACATACTTACTACCCACATATATGAGAAAGGAGAATTCGCATAATTTCAAAGTGGAGGATATAGCTTAGATTTTAAAATAAAAAATGCCTCACTTAACACCCAAGTGGAAATATGTCAGTTAACTACATATAGTAGAAGTATAGTAGCTTGCATCACTACAAGAATCGACAAGAGTCTAATATTTTGAGAAAAGTTTAAAGTAAAAAGCCAAAGTGGCAAAATGATTTTAATGAGGTTAATTGACTTTTAGTCTTGAGAAAAATGTCAAAGTATGGTTAAATTGATTAATGTTTGATTAAGAAAATATTTTTGTAAGTGCATGGACATAAGTCCAAGTTTATTATCAAAGCGGTTCAAGTTAGAAAACAAGAAGAGTTTTGAAAAGGAGGGAGAAGATTTTAAAATTTAAGAAGATGGAAGGAGATGAAGGGACTATCCTAAAAACGAAGGTAAAAGCCAAGGAAAAGAACGTTCTAACCAACAAGAAGCCAACACTTGACATATGAAGTCAATGTAGAATTCTCATACTTTGGATTGAAACCAAGAAAGCAAAAATACTAAACCTCTGAGAAATACCAAGCTTCAGATGAATTAACTCTTCACAAAAATTGGGCAGAGCAACGACTGTATACAGAGGAATTCTGAATTACAGACAAAGCATATATTCAGAATAACCTACACACAAAGAAAATCAACCCAATGTCTTGGGGTAACACCTGAGAACTTCAGACAAAATAACAACAGAGCAACAAGGTCCCCAATTATCAAGGCTTCTAATCCTAAGTCTGAGAGATCCACAACTCCACAACGTCAAGGATAGTAAACCAAGTAGTCCAAGTAACCTTAGAGTTTTTGATTGTTCCAGTTGATTATTATGTGTCTTTAAAAAGAAAATAAAATCTCAAATGAGCAAAGATAAAATGGCATAAAGTTAAATGCTCAAGTGAGCAAAAGAGAAATGGCATGAAATGTAAATGCTTGGTACATAAAAATAAAGGCACAAAATAAAGGCATAAAGTAAAGTTAATTGTTAGTGAATTAGAAGTTACAAGGTTAGTTGAATGACCATCTGGAAGCTTGCATTTGAAAACTCATTAAAATATTGATAAAATTAAAGCTTCTCAACAATAAGTCTAATTTGTTTTTGTCAAGTATATCATTCATTTCAAATGCTCAAAGAAATCACATATGATCAACGATGTTCAAATGATCTACTTAGACCAAAATTTATGAAGTTCATTAGAGGGTTGATAGAACCAAAGTCTCCTAACAATGAACTTCAAAGTTATTGAATCAAAGTTTTCAAATTAAGCATACTTGGGCTTGCAAACATAGGTTTGGGTCATGAATGATCACTTTTTGAATCGGGACAAATTTAGCGCTATGTTAAGCAATCGTAAGTGGACTTATGCAGAAGTCATACTTTTTTGAGGTTGATCAATAAAAATCTATGTACCAACATATTAGAGAAATGATATGTAGATTATTCTTCAAAAACACGTAACACAAGTAAAAACAAGAAAGGGATAAGATGAAGAGGGAAGGGGTGTATCAGATGAAACTAGGGTTTCAAATATCATCAACATCATTCATCCATTTTGGCGGATTTAGTTTTTCAACCTATCAATATCCAAGACCCAATGAGGTAGAGGAACATATCCCAAAATAACATCAATTGTTTCCAAATCAGAACCAATAAAAAAATAAAAAAAAATATATTTAATATAAAAATATTTAAATGATTTAAAAGGAAATAATTGGTAAAATACACAACATGTATTAAAACACCAAATAAAAATCCTAAAAAAATATTATAAGTCAAATATGAGTCAACAAGTGTTGACAAAAATTTTTTTTAGAATTTTTTAAAGTCAAAAACTATTTAAAATTTTAAAGTAATAAAAAAATAAACCAAAATTTGTGAAAAATCGTAAAATTAAAAAATAAAAATTAAATGAGGTCACCAATATTTGCCAAGAGGTCATTGGATCCTTCCATAATTTTTCCAGAGTTTAAAAATCAAGAAAAAGTATTTTTAAACAATTAAAACAAGTCAAATAAAGTAAAAATTCATAAAAATACCAAATCTCAAAATAAAATTGTGGAAAAATAAAAATAAGAAAGAGAAAAATCAAAACTATTTTTGATGATTTTTTCACAATTTTAGAAGTTGAAATGAATTTTTTATGAAATTTTGAAGTTTAAAACAATTAAATTAAAAATCAGAAAATAAAAAAATATCAAAATAATGTAGACCATTGGATCAATATCAAATCACGTTAGTAACCTAATCCAAATGATCAAACGCGTTGTGCATGATATGGACATTTGTGAATAAACCACCAGATCATTTATTTTTTAAATAGATTTAAAAAAAAATGGCGCCTTGTCATTGGTTGAGAGATAACACGCTGATCATCTTCAACCTCCGGCCATGCACGAGTTGCAGGTTCCATGAACTTCAAAAATCAGAAGTTTAGACCGGTGCCATTCACTTCGTCTCATCAAGACGATTCCAATGGTACTCTCGCGAAAAATTTATATAAACTATAACTTAGTCGATTTGCAAAAAACCAGAAGAAAAAGAATGAAAAGGGATTTGAAATTCACGAGCAAAACTCACGTCCAATTAAAAACCAATGATGCTACGAGTATCAGAGTGATGAGAGTTGCATTGTAGTAACAAGTTTGGAGAGAATTTATTAAGGAATCTAGCTGATGAAGCTGAACTTCAGAGCTCTGAAACTTGATTTGGTTAGCATGATTTAAGACACCTCAAGGATTTGTTCTTCTTCTGTTAGCTTCAGTGAATTTCAAGGATGAAGAATGAGCAAAGATTTTGGATTGAAAAACAAGGGAAGAGTAAATTCGAAATATCAGAATTGTGAGCCATGGAGAGAGTTTGGCAGGGTGATTCTGGCTATCTGAGCTTGTGAAAATGAGTGGAATGTGGTCTGCATTTATAGGAGAAGTGAATGGAATCAAGCGGATGGGTGAAATGATGCAATTTTAGTGGAAATCATGCACACCTGTGATCATGAAGAAAGTGTGATCACATGTGCATCAAAACTCATCCAAATGATGCGTTTTGACACTTTAAATGTTTAAGACATCTTTGATAATCATGTTTAAGTGAAAAACACGCACAAATTTGGTGATTAGAAGTCACATTATGGAAATTTCAATATGATTGTGAGTGAAACTTCAGTTCCAAGGCACGAACTTTGAATCCATGGTGCACACAGCTCAAGAGGCTTTATTAAATGACTCTTGAAGCATTTGAACGACAAGGTCACAATCTTTGCAATGTGTCAATAAAAACTCCATTTGGGTAATTGATCTGGAAGTTATGTCCTCTTGAAATCATGAAAAATAAACTGCTTTTTGTACTTAGAAATATTTTAAGTGTTGAACTTCAAAATGAACTATAATGTTCTTCAAAATTATATGACCTTCTACTCAAAATTTGATCTTGATTTCTGAATATGAAATGAAATAGACCTCTTGAATTGAACTATGGAATTGGGACCACTCAAAAATCATAAAAACTGAAAGAGATATGGTCTTTGGAAGATGATGAACAAATTTGGGAAAATTCACAAAGACCTATAATCTTTTCAATTCTTCAACAACTTCCTAAGCATTTTCAAGTCTTGCAAATTGTAACAAAGTTATAGTAGACATCCCAAAGATTATTGTGGAAAAATAATGGGCTCAAGGAGATAAAAATTGACCAAGTTAGGATCATTTGAAGTCAAACCCTAAGATTCAAAGGCTTTTCAAAGAGACTTGCAATCTTTCTTAACCATTAGTGATCTTCCATTCAAAATTAGCCTTAGATCCTTAAAGAGAACTTGTTAAGGACCCTTTTAAGAGAATGATGGCATTGGAGTCAATAAAAAATCTCAAAAAATGATCAAGATATGGTCCTTGGAAGTCAACAAACCCTAGCTCTGAGAGTGTCAAAAGGACTTGAAACCCCTTTCAACTTTTGATGATTTTTCTTACACAATTGGATCTTGTCATGTGAAGAAAAGTTATTGTATATGGTGATAAGAATCCATAGAAAAAAGAAGCAAACCAAAATAATGAAAATTGAGAGAGTTATGCACTTGTGATCATTGAATCAATCACTTGCTCAACTAGGTCAAACTTTGATCGCGACTTTAGTAGTCAGTCGGAATTACCGACTGCAGATGAATAGTCTAATCACGTCGTTTTAAAAGATATCAAACCCATATGGAATGATAATTAAACTAAGTCTATTTGATGTTACTATGTAATCTAAGGCTGAAGATAATATTAGGTTTTTGAGAGAAATAAGGAGTAAATTCAAGTTTAATAAAATATTCGAAATAAAGGATACCATCATGTAATTTGTCATACTTCAAGAATTCGACTAACCATTGGCTTTGTTTTTAAAAAAATTCAGTAGAAAATATTAATTTAAAAATCCTTATCTCACACTCTCGTGTTTATTGACTCAGACTATATTCCTAAATCTAAATGCTTGCTCTCGTTGTATTTAAAATCAATGCTCAGTTACTACTATCCGATTAAAAATCTAAAATCCAGTTGTATTGATTTTAACCTGTTTTTTCCTTTTACTCTCGTAATAAAACTGTCTTAGTATTTAATTAGAAACCAACACCAGAAAAGTAGTTTGAAATTATTTAAGCAAATAGATTTCCAAATCCCTTCTGCTCGATTAATTTTACATACATGTACCAAAGGATTTAGCTGAACATAGTTTTGAATAGAAACATGCTATAACAATAGTTAATCATAAAACAAAACATGATTTCTATAAGGTAAATATAATAAAAGATTGAATTAAAAACCTGGAAATAGTCTCGAGTACAAATAGAATTTGGCTGCAACTTGAATGAAAATTAACTTCACGATCCTCCACAAATGTCGGCGGGATTCGCTTTACCAAAAGTATTGAATGAAAAACTAAAATACGTCTAAAACTAATATTATGATAGTCCCCCGATGTGGAAGACTATCAATTTTTATGGTGATTTTTGTGCTTAAACTCTAGAAGAGAAAGTGCTATGAACAATCGAAAAATTGGACTTCCCTGTAACTGTCAATCCTTTCCCTTTTATAGATCTCTCGCTATATTCTTGTAACTCCCTTGAGAAGAATTCGAAAAAACTTTGTTCGTGGAGAGATTTTCGCCTGGCCTAGTCTTGCATAGAGAAAACAACATAAACGATCTTGTGGCCCAGATGTGGGAGAGTCAACATGGGCCTGTTATAAGATGCATGTGGTGGTGGCCACAGGAAGTGTGGCGAGGGCCACATCTTTGAAATGCGTGGCGAGGGCCATAAAAGGTGTGGCGAGGGCCACAACTTTTTGTTTGAAGATTTTCTTTATCTCTTCTGTTACTTCATGTTTCCTTGCGTTTTCTTTTCCAATTCCTCTTCTTTTCTCATGCAAGCTTCTTGGAGGAAAAACACCCGAAATACAGTAACACTACCAGCATAAGATGACATAAATAACTAAAAACGGTAAAATAATTTATGCGAGTCGAGTCGAAAATACAATGAAGTTTCGTGTTATCAAACTTGTTGAATCAACCTTGAATATTTTGAACTTTCTTGGCAAAAATAAAGCATGATAAACCATAATAGGCCTTAAAAGGATGTCGTCTTGAAGCACACTGAATGATGGAGCTTAAGTCTCAAAGAAACTTGTTGAAGAAGGCATGAAAATAAACACATGAACCTATGAATCTTCATGATGAATTCGACCACCAACCTTTAGGATAACTTGACCCAAATAAAGTGAGTAAGTCCTTTGAACCATAAATATTTAATATCATAGACATAGCCTTGAAGCATGAACTCTTGCAATCCATTCAAGAAGCATTTAACTAAGGACCACCCCTTAAACTGTATGTTAGATGGTGAGATGAATGCAATTGTGTCATCACCTATAATATGAACATTCAAAGAGGAATATATACACATTTTGATGTTATTATAAGAAAACATGTACAAGATACACAATTCAAGGTGCTCGGTGATCCCTTAAGAGCAAACTTAAATATAGGATAAAGTAGAAAGAGAGAACTAACACTAATGTATGTGTCTTGATGTATTGATAATATGAGATGATGAGGGATCTTGTGGATAAAAATTTGGGTATAACAACGGTCATAATGAGAGTGGTTATAGTATAGTACAAAAGGATTGTCCTTACTCCCCCTAGAGGGTAGAGGTTACAACCACTTTATGTACCTTTTGTACACCATCACATGCTAACCATTTTGAAATTCTTCTATTCTTCAGAGGTTTCAGATAATTTGAATGTTAGAAGCTTGTTGTATAAGAATTGCCCTTAAGTCTTAGAACCTTAGTCTTTGAGTCTTCAGAACTTGTCCTATTAGAACCTTGTCTTCAGAGTCTTCAACACTTGGTCATAAGAAGTCTCTTTTCTTCAGATCATCAGAACTTGCTCAGTAGAACATCATCTTCATAATCTTCAAAACTTATAACACACAGAAGCAACACTTTAGAAGGCCTCCAAAGCTTAACCACCAAGTCACTATCATAACCACTTGTACTAATGTTCCTAAGAACCGTTGCATAAGATGAATTCCTGAATCTATACTTTAACTGTAACATGTAACCACATGTTTTTTCTAGTAGTGTTTATGTTCAGAACTTGATGACGTCACACACATTGATTCCAGGGTTAGAACGTTACAGCAGAAACTACATACTAGAATAAAACCATTAGAGTATACAATTGTTCTATATGATATCATGTAAAGTTATCATCAAAATCTTAATGCCAGATGTAGAAACACTTCTTGTTCTTACGTTATCCCCTTTTTTGATGATGACAAAACCATGTATTTTGATAGAACAATTTATACAGGGTAATTACCATAACCGAAAAATTTATAGTTAAGCTCACAACTCCCCCTGAATTTGTTAATCCCAAAATTTCATTTATGCTTGTGCATAGTCTTCCCATGAGCCCAAGATCACAAAATAAAGGGTTAATACCTATTTTCACCCCTGACATATGGGGTGTATTTGAAAAACCCCCTGCCAAAAAAAAAGTTCCAATTGTTACCTTGACAAATTTTAAAAGTTTCAGTTTTTACCTTGAGGATGCCACATCACCTAAAAGGCTGATGTGGCTTATATTTTTGTGGCATCCTCAAGGTAAAAACTGAAACTTTTAAAATTTGTCAAGGTAAAAACTGAAACTTTTAAAATTTGTCAAGGTAACAATTGGAACTTTTTAGGTGATATGGCATCCTCAAGGTAAAAACTGAAACTTTTAAAATTTGTCAAGGTAACAATTGGAACTTTTTTTTTGGCAGGGGGGTTTTTCAAATACACCCCATATGTCAGGGGTGAAAATAGGTATTAACCCCAAAATAAATTTTGAGTTTTTAAAACATATAGATAAAGAAGTAACAATTCCTTACAATAACTCATTAGAGTCTGACTAGAGCACCTGAACTTCATCTCAGAACCTGGTTACTATCAACACTTGATGAAGAAAACTTGACTTTAATCCCAGCTGAATAATGACACGTATCATGTATCAACACTTCTATTTCTTAATTCTTATATATTAAACAAAACACTATACTTCTGGATAAGTTCACTACTTCTCAAGCATCAGCGTTTGATTTGATATATTCCAATATATCACACATTCATAAAGTTCATAACTTCTGGATAGAACATATGTTGCAGAAGCACATGTATCAGAGCACATCTTCTGAGTGGCATCTCTATATGAGAGCATGCATCATAATATAGACTTAACTTCCTTTCAGGAGAGCACAACTTCTAAAGCTTTAAGTATGAATTCCATACTTTCATAAAGTTCACAACTTTTAAACACTATGATATCAAACAATATTACCTTACTTTCAGTAAGTTTATAACTTATGAATTGTGTTTGGTATATTTGTTTGAATATTCATATATTCATAAAGTGTACAACTTCTTATATATGAAATTAGAGTTGATTTCATCCATAAGGTTCTCAACCTTAGACATCAGAATATTCATATTCAACCTGCCTTTAGAATACTCACTAAACTTATCCAAAGTTCCTAGATTGAAACATCAAACACACAGTTAGTAGCAACAACGTTACTTTCTCCCCCTTTGTTAGAAATAAAAAAGGTGATAAAGTGATAAAAAAATGAGATTGAAGTTCTATTGTTAAAACTACAGGATCATTTGAGATCTTCTAAGTAGAATATTGATCAATTATACATTGCTTAAAATCAGATATTCTTCTTTAGAATTGATTTTCCTTATTAGAAGAACTGGTTAAAATATGATTTAATCATTCTAAAACATTTAGTATCATAAAGAATTATGTCTAGGAAATTTCACTCAGTGTTGTTGCACAATATTAGATACCTTGTGGTTTTCCTTTGGGTATGCTTGAAAATTTTGCTCCTGAAGGTTATAATCCAGCTGTTGAAGTTCCTAATCATATTCATGCTGTTATAGTTACCTCACCCACTATCGTGCACACTACACCTACTATTGATGATCATATTTACCATGATGATGTTGCACCATTTGAGAGCTTGGGTATTTCTGATCATATGGGTGATTTTCAAGACCAGTTCTTGGAAATGCAAAAGGAAATGAAAGCTCTCATGGGGAAAGAGTTATTTGGTAAGAATGTAAATGATCTCTGCCTTTTTCCTAATTTTAAGGTGCCAACTAAATTCAAAATTCCTAAATTCAAGAAATACAACATAAATCTTATCTTCAGAGTTGCCTTGTGATGTATGTCAGGAAGATGTCTACCCACACTGACGATCAGTTTCTGTTGATCCATTATTTCCAATATAGTTTAACTAGAGCTACATTGAAATGGTATATAGGCTTGGACTATTCTAACATTCACTTTTTCAATGACCTTGCTGAAGCATTTGTTAGGCAGTATAAATACAACGTAGGCATGGCGCCTGATCATGATCAGCTCATGGCTATGGCTCAAAAAGATAAGGAGTCATTTATAGAGTATACGTAATGCTGGCAAGATATTGCAGCCCAGGTAATTCCCCCATGGAGGAGAATTAAATGGCCAAAGTCTTCCTAAAGACTCTTAGTTCATTTTATTATGAGAAGATGGTGGCCAATGCGCCAAGTGATTTCACAAAGATGGTCAAAATGGGTATTCATTTGGAAGAAGCTGACTATGAAGGCCGTTTGTAAAAGATGAGAGTTATGGAAGTTTTGCTAAGAAACATGCCTAAGGGTTTTCTAAAAAGAAAGAATGAGATTCTAATTCTATTTCTCAGGAAAGGCATGGTAGATATCATGGAAGAAATCACTATCATTAGCAGCACGTGCATGAAAGGCATGGTAGATATAATGAAAGAAATCACTCTCAAACCTTTCCACTTACCTCTTCTTTCTCCAAAATACATGCAGGTTGCATTGGAGTCTTTGCTACAGTGTAGCCTGTCATGTTGAATTTCTTCAGAAGTTCTTTGGTGTACTTACTTTGATGTATGTAGGTAGCCTCTGGTTTTTGATCAATCTAGATTCCCTGAAAGAACTTCAGTTCTTCCATCATGCTCATTTCAAACTCAGCCTACATTAGCTTAGAGAATTCCTCGCAGAGGGATGGATTAGTAGAACCAAAAATAAATCATCAACATAAATTTGATGATTAGAATGTAATTTTTGAATGTTTCGCAAAAGAGTGTAGTATCAACCTTTCCTCTGGTAAACTTATTTTCTAAAAGAAAATTGCTCAATCTGTCATACCAGCTCTGGGAGCTTGTTTCAAGCCATAAAGAGAATTCTTTAGTTTAAAAACAAGGTCTGATTTCTCAGATTTTTCAAAATTAGGAGGATGTTTGACATACACTTCTTCTGAAATATAATAATTCAGAAATGCAATCTTAACATCCATCTGATAAAGGATGATATTATGATTTACAGAAAAGGAAAATAACAACCAAATAGCTTCTAACCTGAAGATTGGTGCAAAGGTTTTTGTATAGTCTATACCTTCTTTTTTACTATAACCTTGTGCAACCAATCAAGCTTTATTTCTGACAACTTCACCCTTCTCATTGAGCTTGTTTCTGAACACCCATCTGGTTCCAATGACGTGGACACCTTTAGGTTTCTGAACAAGATCCCATACATCATTCTTTGAGAATTGGTTCAGTTCTTCTTACATAGCCAGAATCCAATCCTTATCCAGAAGGGCTTCCTCAATTGATGTAGGTTCTATAAAAGAGACTAAACCCATAAGTACTTCATCAGAAGGTTTGAGAGTCGATCTTGTTCTAACCGGAGCATCTTTACTTCCAAGAATAAGATCTTCATGATGAGAGGATTTGATTTTGTTCTTCCTTGGTTGAAGTTGATTAGAAGGACTATCAACATCATTAGAAGGAGGATCTTCTGATTCTTTATCTTCTTGAATCTTTTCCTTTGGTTCAGTGAATGTTATAGTCACATCTGCAAGCTTTTCACACAGATTTGACTTTTAATAGTCAAGCTTATCATCAAATATGACATGGATTGATTATTCCACAATTTGTGATTCTGTGGTATAGATTCTGAAGCCTTTAGAGCATTCATAGTATCCTAATAGTAGACACTTTTGTGCCTTGGAATCAAACTTATCCAAATTGTCTTTAGTGTTTAACTTATAACAAATACATCTGAATTGATGGAAATAGGAAATGTTGGGCTTTCTATTCTTCCAAAATTCATAAGGAGTCTTACTCAAAATAGTTCTTATGGAGATTATATTTTGAATATAGCATGTTGTATTTACTGCTTCTTCCCAAAAGTGCTTAGCCATCTGAGTTTCTTGGATCATGGTGCAAGCCATTTCTTATAGAGTTCTATTTTTCCTTTCTACAACCCCATTTTATTATGGAGTTATAGGGCAACAAAAATCATGTACTATGCCATTTGAATCAAAAAGTTTTTCAAAATCTTTATTTTCAAATTCTCCACCATGATAACTTTGAACTCTGACTATTTTGTAACCTTTTTCATTTTGCACTTGGGAACAGAAGGAAGCAAATATAGAGTATGACTCATCCTTCTATTTATAGAATTTTACCCATGTCCACCTGCTATAATCATCAACGATGACAAGTCCATATTTCTTTCCATTGACAAAAGCAGTTTTCACTAGTCCAAATTAGTCAATGTGAAGAAGTTCTAATGGCCTAGAAGTAGAAACAATCTTTTTAGCTTTGAAAGAGGTTTTTGAAAATTTTCCTTTTTGACAAGCTTCATAAAGGGTATCTGAAATATACTTCATATTGGGAAAGCCTCTGACTAATCCAAGTTTATTTAATTGAGAAATATTTCTCAAGCTAACATGACACAGACGTCGATGCCAAACCCACTGCTCTTCTTGAACAGTTAGAAGACATTTTACATTTTAATTTTTCAAATATGATAATCTTATTTTGTAAATATTATTCTTCCTCTTGCCATTGGACAAAACTGAGCCATCCTTCTGACTAACGGCTTTACAAGATATTTGATTAAATATGACGTCATAACCATTGTCACTAAGTTGACTGATTGGCAATAAATTATGCATCAGACCTTCAACTAAAAGAACATTGTTAATAGAAGGAAATTCACTATTACCAATCGTTCCAGAGTCGATGATCTTTCCCTCCAGATTTCCTCTGAAACCAACAACGCCTCCAGACTTAGGTTCCAAATCTTGGAACATATTCCTTTCGCCTGTCATATGTTACGAGCATCCACTGTCTAGGTACCATAACTGGTGTTTCATTGGCGCCATTAAGGAGATCTGTAATGTAGATTATTTGATCCTTGGGTACCCACTTTCTGGGTCCTCTTTTGTTAGAAGTTCCAGAGGTTCTGATCTCTTTGGACTTTCGTGCAATAGGATAATCATGTGAAATTTATGCATGATACTTTGGTTTAAAAATTTTCTTGTGTGTCTCTGTTCGTGCTACAAAAGTATAAGAACCTTCTTGTTCTGGACATTTCAAGTATGTCCCAGTAAGCACGAAATGTTCAGAAAAAGGTTTTGGTTTGACATTCAGAGTTTTATCAATTTTCTTTGGTGGTCCTTAATACCCCAAGCCTTTACTTCCATTTCTACTAACACCATATATCATTGAAGCCATTTTGCTTCTATCTATGCTTTTAGCAAGGAAGTGTTGAAAAGCTCTAGCATATCTAATTACTTCATCAGTAATATATGTGTTAGAGAAAATATCTTCTTCTAATCTAGACACTTTGCTTTTCAGAGCAATGTTTGATTTTTTGTAAAACAAATATTTTTTCATTTAAGTCCGAAATATTTTGCTCATCCATAGTAGTGTTCTCAGAAGCAGCTACAAAACTCTTTTTCAATATTTTGTGTTTACTTAAAAGAGATTGATACCTTTTCATTAATTTAGATAGACCAATTTCAAGTTCATAATGAGATAAAGAAGAAAGTACCTCTTTGTCGTCATCAGAGCCTAACTCATAGTTAGTTGTCAGTTCATCTTCTGATGCTGCTTCTCCCTTGCTGGTTCTGGCCATGAATGCCACGTTTGCATGTTCTTCATCAAAATCTTCATCTTCTGATTCTGAATCATCCTATGTTGCCATGGGACCCTTCTTGGCTTTGTAGGCCTTTTTAGGCTTCTTGTCTTTCTTAAGCATCCCATGTTTCCATGAGACCCTTCTGAATCATTTTTGTAATGTCCAGGCGCGTTGCATTCAAATCAAGTAACTTTTTTCCCAGAAGCATTTCTCTGACTGGAAGTGGATTAACCTCTTCCATATGACCTTCCTTGACCTATGAACTTGCTTTGTCTATGCTTCCATATTTGACTTATCCTTCTGGATATCAGAGAGAGTTCATCATCATCTGAATCTTCTACAGATTCCTCTGATTCTTCCTTAGCTTGATAAGCCTTATGTTTCCCAGAAGTAGACTTTAGAGCAACTGACTTTACCCTTTTCTAAGGTGCATCTTGTTCTAGCTCTATTTCATGACTTCTTAAAGAGCTAATCAGCTCCTCAAGAGAGGTGTTGTTCAGATCCTTTGCTAATTTTAAACTAGTTACCATTGGTCTCCATTTGACAGGCAGACTTCTGATAATATTTTTAACATGATCTGTAGTGGAGTAACCTTTATTCAGAACCTTAAGTCCTGCCACAAGAGTTTGAAATCTTGAAAACATCGTTTTCACATATTCGTTGTCTTCCATCTTGAAGCTTTATACTTTGGAATTAAGGCCAGAGCCTTTGTTTCTCTTACTTGTGCGTTGCCTTCATGTGTCATATGGAGAGAATCAAAAATAGACTTTGCAGTCTCTCTATCTTTGATTTTCTCATATTCATTATATGAAATAACACTTAGAAGAATGGTTCTTGCTTTGTAGTGATTTCTACATGCTTTCTTTTGTGCTTCTGTCA
Organism: Vicia faba; assembly: GCA_948472305.1. Taxonomy (NCBI): domain Eukaryota; kingdom Viridiplantae; phylum Streptophyta; class Magnoliopsida; order Fabales; family Fabaceae; genus Vicia; species Vicia faba. Next base: position 165,352 of record CATIWC010001676.1, read on the forward strand.
TTGCACTTTGTGATGCGGTGGGAGAACTGACTTGAGGTTTTGCGTTTTATTACAAATGTTGCGGTTAGCAAGAGTTGCCACCGACTTTTCTTTTATCCAAAAGGAAAGGTGAAAAAGCACAGGAAAGATCTTTAAGATGCTTTCTTGAGTTCGGGGGGTAGATTATGAAAAGGGAAGGTGCTAGCACCCTTTTCATCCATGGTTTTCCATGGGCTCTTAGTTACTTGCTTAGATCACTTGCTTTGGTTTGTTTCAAATGGTGTTTGATGTGGTTTTGAAAGTATTTTGTAAAAGAGGCCATTTGTTTAGGCAATATTTGTAATGATTCTTGTTCGTAAGAATGTATGCAAAGATGTTTGTCTTTTGAAAATGTTTTCAATGTTTGTAAGATGTTTTTGAAATGTGTGTGTGTTTGTTTTTGAAAATAGCAAGGATTGTTTGAAATTGAGCAAGTAACTTAGAAGCTATCTACCAACTCAAATGTCTTTCTTATGCATTTTCTATTCCTTTGACATTGTTGACTTACCATTGATTTGGTAAGCAACCCTATCTTTGGATGTAAACGGGACGGGTGTAGGTCATCGTATAGCCATGATAGCAATGTCGCAAAGTATCTTAGCATTTTTGAGGGACCAAGATCATTTTGTTTATGAAACTTTTTGAATAGCGTCATCGATGGGCTATGATCTTATATTTGTTTTGTTTTGCCAAGATACTTCGCATGCGTAACATGGCCATTTTGTTTTAGGCAACCAAGTGGGAGAAACCCTAAGGGTGCTTGTGTGCAAAGTTTATCATTTTCATGCTTTGGATCTTGCATTTAGGGTTTTCTATTTGTTTTGTTTTGTTCTTGTCATACAAACCCTAATTACTAATCATGGCATATGAAAGCAATAAATTGTGTAATGTAAATATACTAAGCTATTACAACAATTTTATGGGAGGGGGAAATACAAGTTTGAATGGGGATTTGCACAAATGTAAAGTTAAATACATTATTATAACCAAATCGAATTCGCGCGAATTAACATAAATATAAAAAAATATTTAAAATGTAATGCAATATGTATGTAAAGAAAAGATATTTTATGTCTTGCTTTTGTATAAAAGAATATTTAATTTAAACCTAAAATATATAAGAAAAAAAAGATTTAATTTTTGAAAGGGGTTAAACCCTAATTTTTTACTTAAAAGAAATAATGTTTCGATATTATTATTTTGTGCATTTTTTGTATAAAAATAATAAATAATATTGTATATAAATATTAAAAATTTAATATGTGCAAAAAATAAGTATTTGTAAATATGAAATGTAAAATAAAAATATTAAGTATATTTAATTATATTTATAAGTTTATTAAGAAAATAAATTATATTTTATTAAAATAAACTATATTTTTTATGTGAGAAATAATAAAATAAAAAAAATAAAAGTGTAAAAAAAAATAAATTATTTTTTAGGATTTTTATCATTAAAGAAAATAATTGAATAAATTAAATATAAAAATGAAAAAAATAAAATATGAAAAGAGTTAACATGGGGTGAGAAAGCAAAATAGTGGTGATGATGCTAGCAAAAACAAACAACCCAAGAAGCAAAAAGCCCAAGAAGCTTCGTCCCTGTCCTGCCTTCTCCTTCCTGACGCCATAACCAGTTCAACCTGCAACTTCCTCATGCTTGCATAAAAATGAAAACTTATAACATGAAAAATGTAGCATTTGAACTCACGATTTCAACCATATAAATGATGTAATCTAACTATCAAAGATCAAAGATAATTTTGAAATCCCTAAATCCTAACCTAAAATTTTCATAGATTTCAAATTCCAAATTCTCTTAGTACAAGTAATATAAATGCAAGATAATGATATGTACAGCTTTGTTATGATGATTACTACATTTTTTATTCACATATCTTGGCCTGAGGTTGCCTGTACAAAGAGATAGAGTTTGAAAAATTACCTCCTTCAGCTGGAATCGTGTATGGAAATGCAGGGACTTTAATGGAGGGCTGATGATTGCTTGAGCTTCCTTGAGCTTCCCTGAATCTATTCCAACTCTTACCTTACTCTGAAAGTGGCTAGAACTCCCTGACCAAGTCCAACTGCAAGCTTCAAAATTAACAATGGCAGATGGTGAAACAGAGGTTATAGAACAGGGATGATGGTTTGGATTGACTAGGTATCAAGTACGTAATGTGTTTGAATGATCCAAACTCAAAACGCATGAGCCAAATGGAATATGGGGATGCTTGTGCAGAATCTGCAGTTTTGGACAGGTTTTGGGTGTTTTTCAGCTTGAGAGAGTTTCAGGTCCTTGCCAAGCATGTTATATGTTGTACATTGTTTGCATATTAGTATAGAAATGATCTAAAGTCAGCTCTCTATCAGCCGTACAAGCCCTAGCCTTTTTGCAACTTTTCTTGTACTTGAAGCAAAGTGACAAGACAAAACTCTCATGCTTGTACCAGCTTGCTTTAGGGTTGGTATGAGTTTGTAAAACTTTCTTGAGACCTGTGGTACTTGCTTGTATCAAAGGGACGGGTCCAATGCTCAAGATCACAAAGTTTGCAAAAGTTGCTCTTTATGAAAATGGCAATGGAACCTTTTTGCCATAAGTGGAATTATCAATTGGATAAAGGTTCAAAAGCATGGATAAAGGCTTTGTCAACTGAGTAAGCATTTAATTAAGGAGTTTGTAGCAAGTTTAGGACCTGTAAAGCATGAAATAACCAGCATAGGATTGGTTTACAACTTGGTTCTTCATGAAAATGGCTTGAACAAAAAGTGAGAAAATGCCAACTTCCTCTCTTCGATTCTCTCTACTAAAAAATGATCTTGGAGAGTTCTTGGACATTTTGGAAAACTTGCAATGTTCTCTATAATCCATCTTTGAAATGAATTTTGAGATACCACTTGGAACTAGGTGAAACATTGCCATGAATTTGGGTCCAAAACCTGCCTAAATTATGGCAAAATTTTACTAAGTTAATAAGTTCATGGCCATGTATTCAAAAATTTATATCTTGAGATCAAAGCATATTTAGTGAAATGTTTGTGAAGAAAAGTTGTAGATTTCATGGATGTCTACAACTTTCATGTTTGGAACTTTCTTTGAATCAAAATGCATCATGGTGAAAAAGTGGTGTAAACTTGAGAAAAAATAAGAAAATTTTTATACTTTGAAAATTTCTAGGTTATGAATATTTTCAAATTCAAACCCTAATTTTCAAATTTGGTTTTCTTGATGAAAAAGTTTCACATTTTGACATATCTTGATGAATTATGACCTTTGGTACTTGATTTTGACCAAAAAGTCAAAGTTTGACTTTTCAGTGTACAGTTGACTGTAAATTTCATCTGTCAATCCAATGAACTTGAGATGTTTTGAACCATGTAGTTGAGTCAATATGATGCCATTGAATCCTTGAAATCATGCTTGAACTCAATTGGTCATTGGCTAGGTTAAAAATCAGAAATTGCCCTTTCTCAGTCAAAACCCTAATTTTGACCATTTTGCCCTTTTGATGATTTGATCAAATTTCTTGAGGAGTTGTGATCCAAACTTGATCAAATGGTACATATGAGTCTAAAATGTTGATGTGGATCAAAAATTGTGAAGTTTGACTGTAAATTGGCCATGGTTGACTTTTTCCCCAATATAGCTGATTTTTTAGGTCAACTGTCCAATTGACTGATCAAAAATGTGGTTCAAGGCTTGAAACTTATCATGAGAAATCTTAGGGGTCCAACATGATGTATGAAAGTCACATGAAGAATTGGTGGTCCAAAAATCCTTGTGCAAACTCAAACCCTAATTTTGGGTTATCAGTGCAAGATGAGATGTCTTGAGCTGACCAAACCCTAATCTTGGGTTATTAGTGCAAGATGAGATGTCTTGAGCTGACCAAACCCTAATATTGTCTTGAGTCAAAGAAATATTGTGGGAAAAGTCTTGATAAATGAGAGGGCAAATTTTATGGTACAACAGCTGCCCTTGTTCAATCTTCTTGAACCTGAAGAGTTAGATTGGCGAATTTTACCGTTCGTGACTCGAAGGTAAAAGATGATTGGACACTAGAGTGCCCATAAATTTGCACTCGACAAAGTGTAGTTGAGGGAATGGGCTTAAAGATGCCATTTGTAGAGGTGATAGAATCTTGTTGGGGATGGGCTTGTAGATGCCATCCAAGAATGTTTGTTGAATTTTAAGTTGTAAGTCAAAAGAATAAGTATCAGAATGGTATCCGTGTATGGAGCATATCTGAACTGTATCTGAGCTTAAATATGAATGAGTAAAAGAATAACATCTGTGTCTGGAGCGTATCTGGATTGTATCTAAACTTGAAATCCGAATAAGTATCAGAATGGCATCCGTGTCTGGAGCGTATCTGAGTTGTATCTAGAGACTGAATCTGTATGAGCAACAGAATAGCATCCGTGTCTGGAGCGTATCTGAGCTGTATCTGAACTTGAATCTGAATGGGCAACAGAATGGCTTCCGTGTTTGGAGCGTATCTGGACTGTATCATGAATTTGAAATCTGAATAAGTGTCAGAATGGCACCCGTGTCTGGAGCGTATTTGAACTGTATCTGAATGTTGAAGTCCGAATGAGTAACAGGATGGCATCCGTGTCTGGAGTGTATCTGTACTATATCTGAAAGATGGATTTGAATGAGTAACAACATGGCAACCGTGTCTGGAGCGTATCTGAACTGTATCTAGATTGCATATTGTTAATGGTAGCTTGTTAATCTTATCCTGAAAAGGGTAAAATGTTAGTTGAAACATAAAGTTATGTTACATGAAGTGTATGATGCAATATATGTGTTTTATCAATGTTTATGATATGTGGATGTAAGGTATGCGCATGTAAGCTGATTCGTTGTATTGCTGAGGAAAATAAATCCTTGAATGCTGCTGAGGATATATGGATTCTTCATGTCTTGAAGTTGGAGTAATTGACAAAAATTCTGTTGTGAGTAATGCCATATACTGCTTGAGTAATCTGCTTGGGGAATCCAGAGAATTTTGATGACTTCTACTAGGGATTTATAATGGGAATCTCCATTTTGTATGGGAGCAATAAAAACTTTGTGGGGAAAAAGCTTATTCCTGTTTTGGGAAAAATTTCAGAAGTTTCGGTCATCTGCCACTCTACCGGGGAGTTATCCTAGGCCGGGGAGAAACAGAAGTTAGCTGTTATCCGGTTGATTTTCAGGCTTCAAGACAACTTGCTGGGGAACTTGGAGAAATTGGATGGTTTCCATCGGGGATTAATAGTTTGAAGTTTCGACTCCGCTGGGGATCTTAATGACGTACCGTAGGGGTTGCTCATGGAATAGCCTAAAGACGTTTTCCTATTCTTTCATCCTGTCAGTAATTGTTCTTTTTTCATTTTGTTTATTTGTAAACATTAATTATGTTCAAATGCATATGTTCATTAATGAATCATTGGAAGTTTTTGCAAATAAAACACAAGTGTAAAAGAAAAGGACAAATAGTTTTCTGTACTTTAAAGATATATCTTTGTATTTACTTTGAATAAGTATTTTGTACAAAGGAGACAGACATCCTAGTAAGAGGATGGTGTCATAAAAATAAGAAAAATTTATACAAAGAAAGATAGCTATGTGTGATAATCCCATGGGGTTCTCATTCTGCTATAGCCTCCGTATCTCCGAATATCTTGTCTATTTGTTGCTTCGTCCGAAGATGATTGAATTGATCAGAAGCTCCGAGTTTTTCATTGAAGAGATTATCCTCAAAGTGATCCGACGAGACATAGTCATACGCTTTAATTCCCTAACTTTTTCCTGGACCGCCCTTTCGGGTTTTCAATCCACCAGGAAACCCTTTTCGCCCAAGTCGCCCTTTCGGGTTTTCAACTTGTCGGGTGTACAGATTTTTTTTATTTTATCCCAAATTTTTGCCCGAACCTTTTGGTTCGCCGGGATACCCTTGTCTTGCCTAGGTGTGTCAACCTAGCGGGTCTCTTATGCGTAGTATCTTTTGACTATGTCTGCGTTCGCAAGGTGTGGCAGGTCGTCGTCCATTGTGGTTAAGATCATTGCCCCACCAGAAAAGATGTTCTTGATTATAAATGGCCCTTCATAGGTAGGAGTCCATTTGCCCCTGGGATCACTTTGTGGCAAAATGATGCGCTTGATCACCAAATCTCCAACTTGATATACTTGGCGTATGGCTTTCTTGTTGAAAGCCTTGATCATCCGTTTTTGATACATCTGACCATGGCAAACAGCAGTGAGTCTCTTTTCATCAATTAAGTTCAATTGATCAAGTCGGGTCTGGATCCAATCGTCCTCACTCAAACCTGCATCCTTCATAATTCTCAAGGAGGGGATTTGAACCTCGATAGGCAAGACAACATCCATGCTATAAACCAAAGTATAGGGTGTTGCCCCAGTTGATGTGCGAGCCGTGGTACGATACCCATTGAGAGTAAACGGTAGCATCTCATGTCAGTCCTTGTAGGTGATTGCCATTTACTGTATGATCTTTTTAATGTTTTTATTAGCAGCTTCGACTGCACCATTCATCTTTGGCCGATAGGGGGATGAATTGTGATGTTGAATCTTGAACTGCTCGCACAAGGCGGTGATCATAGTATTATTAAGGTTCATACCGTTATCAGTGATGATCCTTTCTGGGATACCATACCGGCAAATAAGATTCTGCTTTATGAAGCGGGCAACAACATTCTTAGTAACAGATGCGAAGGAAGCTGCTTCGACCCACTTTGTGAAATAGTCAATGGCCACTAGAATGAAGCGGTGTCCATTGGAGGCTGTAGGCTTTATCTCCCCAATCATATCGATTTCCCACATAGCGAAAGGCCAAGGAGCTGTTAAGACATTTAGAGGAACCGGAGGCACGTGCACCTTGTCTGCATAGATTTGACACTTATGACAGGTCCGTGAGTGTTGATAGTAGTCTGCTTCCATGGTAGACCAATAATAGCCTGCCCGTAGGATTTTCTTTGCCATCGTATGTGTTCTACCCCAAAATTTGCCCTATCATTTATCAAGATTTTTCTCACAAGACCTCTTGGACTCAAGACAAGATTAGGGTTTGGTCAGCTCAAGACACCTCATCTTGCACTGTTAACCCAAAATTAAGGTTTGAGTTTGCACAAGGATATTTGGACCACTAATGCTTCATGTGACTTTCATACATCATTTTGGACCCCTAAGATTGCTCATAATAAGTTTCAAGCCTTGAACCACATTTTTGATCAGTCAATTGGACAGTTGACCTAAAAATCAGTTGTATTGGGGAAAAAGTCAACTATGGCCAATTTACAGTCAAACTTCATAATTTTTTATCCACATCAACATTTTAGACTCATATGTATCTTTTTATCAAGTTTGGATCACAACTCCTCAAGAAATTTGATCAAATCATCAAAAGGGCAAAATGGTCAAAATTAGGGTTTTGACTGAGAAAGGGCAATTTATGATTTTTAACCTAGACAATGACCATTTGAGTTCAAGCATGATTTCAAGGGTTCAATGGCATAATTTTTACCTAGATACATGGTTCAAAAGATCTCAAGTTCATTGGATTGACAGATGAATTTTGCAGTCAACTGATCAAAAGTCAACTGTACACTAAAAAGTTAAACTTTGACTTTTTGGTCAAAATCAAGTACCAAGGGTCATAATTCATCAAGATATATCAAAATATGAAACTTGTTCACCAAGAAACTCAAATTTGAAAATTAGGGTTTTAATTTGAAAATTTTCATAACTTAGAATTTTTCTAAGTATAAAATTTTTCTTATTTTTCCCCAACTTTTCACCACTTTTTCACCATGATGCATTTTGATTCAATAAAAGTTCCAAACATGAAAGTTGTAGTCCTCCATGAAATCTACAACTTTTCTTCACAAACCTTTCCCAAAAGATGCTTGGATCTCAAGTTATTAATTTGTAATTATAGGTCCATGAACTTCTTAACTTAGTGAAATTTTGCCCTAATTTAGGCAGGTTTTGGACCCAACTTCATGGACATTTTTCACCTAGTTCCAAGAGGTATCTCAAATTTCATTTCAAATATGGATTATGGATCACATTGCATGCTTTCCAAAATGTCCAAGAGCTCTCCAAGATCATTTTTGAGTAGGGAGAATCGAAGAAGGGAAGTTGGCATTTTCTCACTTTTGATCAAGCCATTTTTACATAAGCATCAAGTTGCAAATCAAATCTATGCTGGTTATATCTTGCTTTACAGGTCCTAAGCGTGGTATACACTCTATAATTAAATGCATACTCAGAAGCTAAAGCCTTTATCTTTCCTTTTGAAGCTTTACACAAGATGCATTTCCATTTTGGGCAAAAAGTTCACATTGCCATTTTCATAAAGAGGAACTTTTGCAACTTTGTCAATCTTGAGCATTGAACTTGTCCCCTTGATGCATACAAACTCTACAGCTCTCAATAAATGTGTACCAACTCTTATCATCTCTAAAGCTAGCCAGTACAAGCATGTGGGATTAGTCACTTCACTTTACTTCAAATGCAAGGAAAGTTGCAAAAAGATCCAAAGTTTGCACAGCTAGTAAGTGCTGACTTTGGATCATTTCTATACAAATATACAAACTTGTTACAAGGCATAACACGCTTGCATTGAACTTGAAACTCTCTAAAACTCAAAAACACTCAAAGCTGCCCAAAACACAGAATTTCTGCAAAAGCACAACCAACTCTCATTTGGCTCGTGTGTTTTGTGTTTAAACAGTTCAAACATCTCATACACTTGATAACTAATCAATCTAAGCCATCACCCTGGTTCTGTAACCCCTGTTTCAGCATTTTCCATTTTAACTTTGGAAGCTTGCCGTTGGACTTGGTCAGAGAGTTCCAGCCATCCTGAAAGCAAGATAAGCATTGGAATAGCTTCAGTGAAGTTCAAGGAAGCTTAAACAATCACCAGGCCTCCATTAAAGTCCCTACATTGTCCTACACGTTTCCAGCTGAAAGAGGTATTTTTTCAAACTCTATCTCTCTGAATAGGCAACCTCAAGCCACGATTTGTGAAGGAAAAATGTAGTCCTTATCATAACAAAGTTGTACATACCATTACTTTGCATTTATATTACTTGTGCTAAGAGAATTTGAAGATTGAAAACTCTGAAAAAGTTAAGTCACGAATTAGGGGTTCCAAAATTCTCCTCAATCTTTAAGAGTTAGGTTACATAATTTATATGATTGGAATCGTGATCTCAAATGCCATATTTTTCATGTTATGAGTTTTTGTTTTTATGCAAGCATAAGCAAGTTACAGATTGAATTGGAAGCGCGCGCAGGAAGAACAAACGAAGGACAAGGACGATGATGTTTTGGGCTTTTTGTGCTTTGGCCTTTTTGTTTTCACTAATCACACCCCCCTGACTTGCTATTACACCCCCTGACTAGCTTTTTATATTTTTGTATTTTTCTTCATATTTTTATATTTAATACTTTTATTTATTTTTCTTAATGATAAAAAATACTAAAAATGATTTATTTATTTTCACACTTTTATTTTTTTTTAATTATTTTCTCATATGAAAAATAGTGTATTTTGATAAATAGAGTTTATCTTCTTAAATAGCTTATAAATAATTAAAAATACTTAGCATTTTTTATTATACATTTTATACTCATAAATACTTTTTTTACACATATTTAATTTTTTAATATTTACATATAATATTATTTATTATTTTCTTATACAAAAAATTTACAAAATAATAATATGAAACATGTATTTTCTTTTAATTGAAAATTAGGGTTTCACCCCTTTCTAAAAAAATTAATTATTTTTCCTTATTTTTAGGTTTAAGTTAGATTTTTCTTTTATACAAAAACAAGACATAAAACTTTTTTTTACATGAACATATTGCATTGCATTTTAAGTACTTGCCTTATATTTATGTAATTCGCGCAATATTCGATTTGGTTGTAATAATATATTTAGGTTTATATTTGTGCAAAATCCCCATTCAAACTTGTATCCCCCTCCCATAATAATTGTTGTAATAACTTAGTTTATTTTATGCAATTTATCGCTTTATATACTATGCTTAGTAATTAGGGTTTGCATGACAAGAACAAAAAACAAAAAAAATAGAAAAAACCTAAATGCAAGACAAAAGCACGAAAATGACACACTTTGCACACAAGCACCCTTAGGGTTTCTCCCACTTGGTTGCCTAAAATAAAATGGCCATGTTACGCATGTGAAGTATCTTGGCAAAACAAAACAAGTATAAGATCATAGTCCCTCGATGACGCTATTCAAAGGTTGCCTAAGCAAATGATCTTGGTCCCTCGAAAATGCTAAGATACTTGGCAACATTGCTATCATGGTCATACGATGACCCACGCCCGTCCCGTTTACATTCAAAGATAGGGTTATTTACCAAATCAATGGTAAGTTAATAATGTCAAAGGAATAGAAATGCACAAGAAAGACATTTGAGTAGGTAGACAGCTTCTAAGTTACTTGCTCCAATTCAAACAATCCTTGCTATTTTCAAAAACAAACACACACACACATTTCAAAAAAACATCTTACAAAATATTGAAAACATTTTTCAAAAGACAAACATCTTTGTATACATTCTTACGAACGAGAATCATTATAAAGATTGCCTAAACGAATGGCCTCTTTTCAAAATACTTTCAAAACCACACCAAACACCATTTCAAACAAAGCAAAGCAAGTGATCTAAACAAGTAACTAAGAGCCCATGGAAAACCATGGATGAAAAGGGTGCTAGCACCTTCCGTTTTCATAATCTACCCCCCGAACTCAAGAAAACATCTCAAAGGTCTTTCTTGTGCTTTTTTACCTTTCCTTTTGGATAAAAGAAAAGTCGATGGCGACTCTTGCTAACCGCAACATTTGCGATAAAACGCAAAACCTCAAGTCAGTTATCCCACCGTATCACAGTATGCCCACTAGAGTGGGTTCCAAAAGTGCCTTCATGCAATTCAGCCATGATCTTTTCAGCTTCAATCTTATCCACACAACGAAGCAGAATAGAATCATGATTACATTTGTACAGGATGCCATTACTTAGGAAGAACTTAGCGGAGAATATCCTTAGGTACTTTTTGTCATTGATTGAAGCTCCTTCTGGATATTCTTGAGCCTCGAGATACCTTTTGACTTCATGAAACCAAGGCTGGTCCACTACTTCTTTAGTATTAATCTCGTGACAGTGTGCTGGTTCGTCCATTCGCTCAATGGTGATTTGGGGAGCCTCCTTATCCCAATTAAGTTTAAACATAGATGACATTATGGCTAGAGCATCTGCTAGCTGATTTTCTTCTCGCGGGAAGTGCTCGAAGGTAATCTGCTCGAAATGTGGTAGCAATGTCAAAACATGTTCTTTGTAAGGGATAATATTTGGATGTTTAGTGTCCCATTCTCCTTTGATCTGACTGATGACCAAAGCTGAATCTCCAAACACATCTAAAGATTTGATTCCCAAGTCTATGGCCGCCTTAAGACCAAAGATGCATGCTTCGTATTCCGCCATGTTGTTCGTACAGTTGAAGTAAAGTCTGGCAGTAAAAGGAGTATGGCATCCTTCTGGAGATATGAGTACAACGCCGATACCATTACCAAGTGCATTGGATGCCCCATCAAAGAACAGGGTCCATCGGGATCCTTGTTTAGGTCCGTCATATGGCCTGATTTCTTCATAGTTGTCTAATGTCATGATGTCTTCGTCAGGGAATTCAAACATTATGGACTGATAATCTTCTACAGCTTGATGGGCAAGATGATCAGCTAGCACACTGCCCTTTATAGCTTTTTGGGTCGTGTACTATATGTCATATTCTGTTAGGATCATCTGCCATCTAGTTATCCTCCCAGACAGAGCAGGCTTCTCAAAGATGTACTTTATCGGATCCATCTTAGATATCATCAAAGTGGTATGAGTTAACATATACTGTCTTAGCCGGCGAGTAGCCCATACCAGAGTGTATCAAGTTTTCTCGAGCAGTGAATATCTGGTTTCACAGTCGGTAAACTTTTTTCTAAGGTAGTAAATAGCGTGCTCTTTTCGGCCAAACTCGTCATGCTGCCCCAATACACACCCCATTGAGTTCTCTAAAACGGCCAAATACATGATTAGTGGTCTTCCCTCGACTGGTGGCATCAAGACAGGAGGCTCTTGTAAATACTCTTTGATTTTGTCGAAAGCAATCTGACATTCATCATTCCATCTGGCTACTTGATCTTTCTTCAACAGTTTGAAGATTTGTTCACAAGTAGATGTTAGGTGAGAAATGAATCTGGAAATATAGTTCAGGCGTCCCAAGAATCCTCTGAATTCCTTCTTAGTACGAGGAGCAAGCATTTCTTGTATCGCTTTAAACTTGGCAGGATCAACCTCGATGCCTTTTTTGCTGACAATGAAACCTAAGAGTTTACCGGACCGGACTCCGAATGTGCACTTGTTTGGATTCAACCTTAGTTTGTACTCCTTCAATCTCACAAACAGCTTTTGTAAGTGATCAAGGTGCTCCTCTTCAGTTTGTGATCGGGCTATCATGTCATCTACGTAGAAATCTATCTCATGATGTATCATATCATGAAATAAAGCTACCATGAGGCTGAATAGCTCTTGTCACTGAAGGATATTGCAGTATCGTTACCCATGGGATCCGGAATGGAGGGATACCTGCATTTTTGAGTGTAGGTGTGTGTAAGGGTATAGCCATCTTTAAACAATAAAATGTAAAAGAAAGACAATGAGCACAAAAGATTTTTATGTGGAAAAGCGTCCATGATTCATTGAATGTCATATGAAGATGAAATAAAAACCTTACAAATGGACCATTGTGCCTCGGGTAAGACACAAGGTTTTTAAAGTGTGAATTATTCGTGAATATTACAGGTCCAACAGAAATGTAAAAGATAAATTACTGAGAGATGAAAGTTATTGGGACAAAGTCTCTGGCTTCCCAATTGCGAAGTCCTCCATTGACAGTAGGAAATATCCAATCTTCCAAGCTGCCATCCTCTTAATTTTCTTCTACTATGTAGACCCCTTGGTTGCTAATTTTCAAAGGTGGCCCTCCGGCACGGGCACGGCGCACAGCCTTCTGAGCAGTTAAAGTAAACCCCAAGCCAAACTTGTCTGATTTATACAGAATATCTGGAAGCTTCCCCCAGATGGTGCATCCACCCTCCTCTATTACCGCCTTTTCGTCCTTTAGAGATGACATCTGAAGTGGAGGTCTTGTGATCTTGGGAATCGAGGATACTGCCTTGTTTGCCGCTAATTCTTGAGAGACCTCTTCAAAATGTTGAAAAGGAGTTTCAATGAACTCGCCATCCAATTCCATATATCAGAAAGAATTCAGATGACTAATCATGTACTCCTCTTCTCCATGGACAATTATGATCTTTCCTTGGACTGGGTACTTCAGCATCTGATGCAATATGGAGGTTACAACACCGGTATTATGGATCCAAGGCCGTCCTAACAGACAAGAGTAAGAGGGGTGGATGTCCATCACATAGAAGGTTGAATTGAAGGTCTGAGTTCCTACCTTTATCTGGATGTCCACCTCCCCATGGACCATCCTCTTCGAGCCATAAAATGCTCTCATAATTATGTTACTGGGTTTTAACGTCAGCCCTTCACAATCCAATCTGTCAAGAGATTTCTTTGGTAAGACGCTCAAAGATGAGCCAGTGTCAACCAAGACATGGGCTAGGGTTGTTCCTCTACACTCTACAGAGACATGTAATGCCTCGTTGTGTTTTCTTCCTTTTGGTGTCAAGTCAACATCAGAGAAGCCTAGGCCATTATCAACTGTCAAACTGGCCACACAGTCTTGGAATTGGTCAGCAGACGTCTCTTGTGGCACATGAGCTGTCTTCAGAAATTTTACCAGAGCTTTCGCATGTGCCTCAGAGCACAACAACAATGCTAGCATGGAGATCTTGGAAGGGGTTTGCCCCAACTGTTCAACCACATCATAATCACTCTTCTTTATTATCCTCAGGATTTCTTCCATTTCCTTCTTGGATGTTTCGGGGGTAGCTAGTGATTGAGCCTTCGTCCGGACAGGCTCTTCTTGAATTCTTTTTCCTTTGTTCTCAGCAGTGGAAGTATTGGTATGGATAGATATTGTGTTGTCTTTGTCGGTAGGTACGCTTGTAGGTATAATCACTGGTGCAAAGGTAATCTTCGGAACGGCCACGGGTCCAAAAACTGCCTTTGGAGGGGCAATCTCTGGAGAGAAGATTCTACCACTGCGGGTAATCTTGCTAGTTCCGGCAATATTACTAATGTTGGAGTTTTCTTCTTCGGAGATCTCCTCTTCGCCAGCCAATTCGTATTGTTTGATACCATGGTAGTAGATTTCTCCACCATAATTCCATGGTATTGTTTTATCTGATTTGTACGGGACCGGCCCAGGCATTGTGATCTTAAGTGGAGTAGTTTTTGGAGCAGGTGTAATCCTAACGGGTCTTTTGGGGGCCCTGGAAGGATTGGCGGAGATGGTTATGATTGAAATATCTTTAACAGGAACGGGTAAAACGGGAGCATTCTCAAACAAAATTTCTTGGTTATCAATTAAGCGTTGGATACCTGTCTTCAATAGAGGGAAATCAGTCGGTGAGGACAAACACAGATGGCAGTCTTTATTACAACCCGGGAATATATCAGCTCTCAACAAATTCATTTTAATGATCGGGAGCGGAGTCAAAAGTTCATTTACTGTAGCAACAAACAAATCTTCCTCAACAGCGTTGGCATTGTGACCATGCCTAGGCATCAGAGCGGAAATGACATTCGGTTTCTCAAACGCATCAAACTCAAATTCCTTTGCATCTATAAGGTCCTGAATTTTATTCTTCAAAGCCCAACAATTGTTAGTGTCATGCCCTGGACTTTCAGAATGGTATGCACATCTGGCATTTGGGTGATAATGAGGGGACGCAGTATTGGGATTCTTTGGGGCCTCTTTTAAAGTTTCCAGATTCAATTTCATATGATGTGGTAGAACCTGGGCTAGAGTCATGTTAATCCTGGTGAATTGCCGGACTGGCCTTTCCACTCTTGGCTGGTTATTTCTTGGCTGGTCAGATGCGGGCTTTGGGATCATAACAGCCCCCACCACTGGTCAGCGTTCAGTTCTTCCTTGATTCATTTGTGAATAAACAGCAGATACTTCCTTCTTCCCCGTGAAGGGTTTTTTCATAGCTATAGAGGCAAACGAATCTTTCTGAATCTTCCCACTTATTATACCATCTTCCACCCTCTCGCCGGTTAATATCAATTCAGTAAACCCTGCAGAGGAACTCCCAATCAAATGATTGAAGAAAGGGCCCGATAGAGTTCCCAAGAACATGTCCACCAACTCCCTTTTAGACAGAGGGGGTTGCACTCTTCCGACTAGATCTCTCCACTTTTGCGCGTAATCTTTGAAGCCCTCATTTGAAACCATAGCCATACTCTAAAGTTGAGTACGGGTAGGCGCCAAATCGGCGTTGTACTGGTATTGTTTATAGAAAGTTGCGGCAAGTTCTTCCCAATTGTGGACGTCGGTCCTTTCTAATTGGTAAAACCAATCAAGTTGCGTTCCGGATAAACTATCTTGGAATAAATGGACCCACAAGTCTTTGTCGGCAGAGTGCGGCTGAATCTTCCTGACATATGATCGGAGGTGCATTTTAGGACAAGACACCCCATCATATTTCGCAAATAATGGCACTTTAAACTTTGGTGGGATCACAATTCCTGAAACTAACCCCAATTCCTCAAAATCTAGCCCCGGTACTCTCTGTATTTCCATAGCGGTTAAACGCTCTTCCAGATGTTTGTACTTATCATAAGCCGGAGGGTATTGTTGTTCAGAGTAGTCCTCCTCTTCCTCCTCTTCTTCAGAGTCTGATGGAACTGTCGTTTCTTTTCCTTTTCTTTCCCCTTCATCAGATGTTGCTGGAAATTCTAAGGTCCTTATAGCTTGTCCCTGAAACCTTCTGCCGATGATTACCACACCATCTGGTTTCTTCTCTTTCTTCTTTTTCTCTTTCTCTTTTTCTAGAAGAGTCTTCAGCTCCTCTTGCCCCTTGGCTAAGGTCATGAGTAACTATTGAAATTGTGTTTTTTGAGCTTGAAGGTCTTTAACCGTCTGTTCGAGATCCATCTTACTGAAATAAACAGTAGAGAGATGAGGAAACTTGTTGCAAAGACCTGTTTATGTTTATGATGAATGATATGTATACGTGCAATGTTTTCAAGGATTTAAAAATTCAAATTTGTTTTAAACAAAAAGAAACACACGTTATATTAATAAGATAGAATTTGAGCACATAAATGCCCCTTGGGCAAAATAATACAAAATTCTAAGATAAAAATACATTGCGCATCTTCTTTGGTACAATGTAGGTATTTAGAGTCTGCTCCTCATGAAGTAGCCGAGTGAGTTCCAAAACCTTCTTCTCGCTTACGTAGAATTGGGCTTCGAAAGTATCACGCTCTCCTTTGAGCAATATCCAATCCCTTTGTAGGTCTTCGAGTGATGTAGGCATGTCATGATGTAGGATAGTGTATGGAACTTCTCCCTCCTTAACAGGCTCAATAATCACTGGGAGAATGGAAGGATAAGTCATCATAAGACTTTGAGCGCGGGTTCATACCCACTCGAGGTAAGGCTCAAGAGGGATGGAATTCTTGTGTCCCAAAGTCTTTCTATCTACCTTTTTTAGCATCCTCCAAGCTCGGATGAATCTCTGGCGAAGACCTTGATCGTCCTTGTCGTAGTCGAAAACCAAACCTTGAATCAACATATTATATGGGCCATCCCTTCGGGCATAACCAAACTGTCTTAGAGCTAAGCATGGGTTGTAGGTGATGCCTCCCCTAATTCCAAGTAGAGGGACATTAGGGAATTCCCCACAACGGTCAACAATAATAACATTCTCTTTGGATCGAGATCACCAATGAATATTTGAATGTTTAAGCGTCATTAACCTTTGTGACCACCTCAAACCTTGCTCATTCTTTAAGACTGATTGGGGAAGATGAGAAATAAACCATCTTGCCAGGAGAGGAGTGCAACACATAAGAACACCTCTTTTCCTCATTGTACGAGTGTGAAAAGAGTGTAGGATATCCCCAAGTAATGTAGGCACCAGGTTGCGGGACATGCAGATTTTGACAGCGCTCACATCTATGAGTTGGTCAGGATTGGGGAACAAGACCATCCCATAGATAAGAAGGGCCAAAATCTCCTCAAAAGCTTGCAAGTATAAGGAATTCCAACAACTTTGGGCTTTCTCAAACAGAAACTTTTCCTAGAAGCCTTAGACACCACTTCTAGTTTCCCAATGAGTTGTGACATCAAATAAGTGCAAGTTCAGAGCTTGAGCAATCTCTTCTAGCTTTGGATCTCTTTCCGTACCGTTGAAAGGTAGTTGATTGAGAATGGGAATCCTCAAGAGTTGAGATAATTCTTCCAAAGTGGGCACAAGTTGATAGTCAGGAAATGTGAAGCAATGGTGCAAAGGGTCAAAGAACTGGAAGAGAACCTTCATCATATCCTCCTCTGTGTTGGAGGTGACCAAGTTGAGCAGACGACCATGTCTCTAGGTGAATGGAGAGTTCCCAGGGATCCTTGAAGCTAGATCCTTGAGTTGTGGAGGAATTCTTACAAGGTTGACTTGGATAGTTTTCCTCCGAAGTGAATCCATATCCTACAAAACAAGAACAAAGATGAATCTCCAAAATCCTTGAAATGGTTAGTGGATGCATATGATGTTCATAATGTTATGTACAAGCATGCATATACAAGCAAATCAAACAAGTTCTTAGTTTAGGCTTGCATGGTGTTGTACCCCAAAATTTTCCCTCTCAATTATCAAGGCCTTTCTCACAAGGATTCTCAAGGTTCAAGCTTGCACAAGTACTTTGGAATTTTCCAGTACCAAAATTAAAAGGAAACTGTCAAAAAGGGAGAAAACAGATAAAAATAACATTTTGATAAATTTGAAGGAAAATAGGTCTCCTTCGATCCAGCACCCTTCGTCTGACTCTAAGCCTCCTTCGAATGCAAGTTTAGGTGCATCCTTCGTTTGGATTTGAAACCTCCTTCGAATGAAACTTGGATTGCATCTTTCATTTTGAACTGAAAGCCTCTTTTGAATGCCAATTTAGGTACATCCTTCGTTTGGATTTGAAACCTCCTTCGAATGCAACTTAGGTACATCCTTCATTTGGATTTGAAACCTCCTTCGATTCAGCCTTTTGATTGGACAAGTGTGCTGCCTACATGGTTGCAATCAAAGGCCATGACATGTTGGCCACACATGCCCCCTGTAAGGAAACCTTTTCGATTCACCAAGCGTGCTACCTACAAGCCTGCTTCGACTGGACAAGTTTGCTGCCTGCGTGCTTGCTTCGTTTGGACAAGTTTTGATGGGACAAAGTAACCATCTCTATGCATCCTTAAAATCCACTTGCACTAAGGGAATCTTGCATACTTTGCTTCATACAAGCTTCATTTGATCCAAGAAGTGTTTTCATACAAGATGTGACTAAGTTCTTGCTTCCCTTGAAAAAGCGCCCTTCAATTCAGAAGCCAGGAACTTCCCTCATGCTAAAAAAGACACAAGGAAATGAATCCCTTTATGTTTGTTTCGATCCACATGCTTCGATTGGGCAATATGCTTCCTTCGAGCATGAGCTTTCGATTTGGCAATATGTTTTCTTCGATACAAGCTTCGACTGGGCATTAGCTTGTTTCGACCACATGCTTCGACTGAGGGAAAGGCTTCCTTTTGGTTTTCTTCAATTCAAAAGTCAATAATCTTCTAAAAGCTTCTTTCGATTCAGAAGTTAATAACCTTCTGAAAAGGGCCATTCGAAGAACACCAGTTGGTCCATTCGAAGGACACACAGCTGGTGAAAACGAATGCCGTGTTGTCCTAGTCTGGTCGAAAGGTGTAGAAAGATGGAGGATTCGAATCAAAAGATCAAGTTGAACATTTAGACCCATAGGCTAGGCCACGTGTCTTCCCTTTTTAGGCCTTTACCCATTTGTTGTCTAAGACCACTTGCACTTAATAGCACAGTACTACCTTTTAGAAAAGTTTGTCTTGAGCCTTGCGCCTATTTTCCTTCAGAAGGAAGCAACCCATCTGAACCATTCATCTTGCTTTTGTGGCACAAGTGGACATTTACTTTCCAGTTGAGCCTTATTTTATTATTTTCACTCCCCAAGCAACGCTAAAAATCATAAGTCACATCTTCTGCACCCCAACTGCCAACAGGCCCCCCACTTGTACCTTTCACGTTATCTATTAATTTATTATTTTGCAAGGCTGGCTATTGAAAACATGTCCATTCTTTTTCTCTATAAATAGAGGAATTCTTACAAACCTGAGGGAGGATCTTTGGACCAGAGGAACGAATCTCCCAAATTTTCTCAAACACAACAAAACTCTCAAGTTCATCAACACTTGAGAAATCAAAACCCAGAATCCCAAACACTCACCTCTTTCGATTCTGAAGAACATCCCACACATAGAAGTTTGTTCAAAAACAAAGACAACCTTTTGTGACAACTCTTCGAACCAAAAGCAAACCCCCTGTGACTACTCTTCGAATTCCAGAAACGTCCAGGTAGCAGTTCAAGTTCGAATCCCACATCCATTCAAGGCCTGGAGCAAGGTAAGTTATTCTTACCTTTGAACTTTTCGTTTCATGGCATAATAATTTTCCCTTTCGTTTGAAACATGTACATACCATTGTTCCTTTCATTTCCACCCTTTTAACATATTTTTCAGAGCTAACCCTTTAGTTTTTGCTTTCTGTTTACCTGAACTTGCTTTAACTATTAAACTGTTCACCAAACAAATACTAGCATGGCCTCAGGCCATGTTGCCATTTAATGCTTTAAATTAAAGAAACAGGAAACAGGAAATAGGAAACAAAGCTTTTGGCTTCTATCCTCTTTCTCCAGGTCAAACGAAAGAGACAACTAGGAGGAAAACCATACACTGACTTCCAGGCCCAGCCAAAGACACGCTCACACTGATTTCACTGGCCCAATCGAAGAAGGCAACAAGGAAGAAAGGCCCAACCAGAGGCACACTTGCACTAAGTCCAGGCTCAGACGAAAGGCACTCCCATGCTGGTGCCAGCCTCCAATCGAAGTACATGACCTGATTGGTGCCAAAGCCCAATCGAAGGCCATGACCTCACTGGTGCGAACTCCCAATCGAAGGAAGCCTAGAAATGAAAATCGAAGGTTGCTCCTGCCCAAATCGAAGGAGCTCATTTTTTCTTCTTTTTATCATATTTTTTCCTTTATATTCTTCTGCACTTCAATATGGTTGTAATAGTGTAGGATATTTATATGCTACATTTTTATTGCTTTATACAAATGCTAGTAAATAGGTGTGTATGGAAAGATAAAACCAACAAGTAGGAAACCCCTAATCAAGACAAAATGCATGCAAATCAATACACTATTCACACATGCACCTCTAGGGTAGCCTCGCTTGTTGCCTCGGAAAATGCAATCATGTCCCTCGAGTATGAGACACTCTAGCAAATGTCCCTTCAATAAACAAAGATCGTAGTCTCTCGATGACCCTCGATGTTGCCTTCGATAAAACGATCTCGTCCCTTACAAAATTGCTAGAGCGTCTCACAAGTTGCCTTCAATGATTGCATACGATGACCCGCACCCGTCCCGTTCAACATCCTAACGCAAGGTTGTTCATCAAATACAATGGTGAAACAACACTGTTAAAAGGGTTAAAACACAAGAAAATCTTTGAGTAAAATAGGGTAGATAACTCTTAGTTACTTGATCAAAAACTTGCAAAAACATCCTTGCCATTTTTCAAAACACACTTCACAACACAAACTTCAAAATCAATTTCAAAACAACTTTCAAAACATTGAATTATCTTTTCAAAAAGACACACACCTTTTTATATATTCAAACAAGAATCATTACAAAGGTTGCCTAGACAAGGCATCTTTTTCAAAACATTTTCAAAACCACACACAAAGCACAATTTCAAAGCAATTGAAAAGCAAAGGCAAGTGATCTAAAACAAGTAACTAAGAGCCCATGGATAACCATGGATGAAAATGGTGCTAGCACCTTCCCTTTTCATAATCTACCCCCCGAACCCACGAAAACATCTCAAAGGTCTTTCCTGTGCTTTTTGACCTTTCCTTAGGATAAAATAAAAAGTCGGTAACGACTCTTGCTAAACCGAAACATTTGCGAACACAAAACGCAAATCCCAAGTCAGTTCTCCCACCGTATCACAAAGTTAGTATTATTTTATTAGTGTTTTTAATAAAAAGAAGATAAAAGGTTAGTAAGAGAATAACAAAAGAGAAGAAGAAATAGTGTCTCACGTAGAAATAAAGGAAAAGGGAGAAAAAAGAGTAAGAACACAAAGGGGGAAGAATCCATCAAAAATCAAGGTAAGGTTGGTTTTTTACATCATTATGGGAATTGTATAATGATATGTAATGGGTAGTTGTATGCTTAGGATAAAAACCCTAATTTCTTAGGTTTTGCAATTGTTAGGTTTGAATGAGGAATCTTACAATATGATGATTTATTTGTGTTGTGATGTTTTGGCTTGAAATTATATGTTGGGTATATGTTATAATGCTTTAAATTATAGAAGTTTGGATGTAAAAATGTGTCTTGGAGGGTCAAAATCGCACAGGAAAAGGTGTTGTCATCGCATAATTTTTCTACAAATAGTAGAGGACACTTAGCGGCGTATATCGTGCTTAGCGTGGCTCGTGACAATGAGTTTTGGATTTTAGCGCTTGGGAGCTCGCTTAGTGCAGTCACCTGGGAGTCAAAATATTTTTATTTTCTTAAATTGCCTTGGGATTATGTATACTTACATTTTGTGCTAATTTATACTTAATTTTTGGGGATTTAAAACTACATGTTCGATGTTTTTTTGAAGGCCTATTTGATCAAACATGAAACTTTGTTTATATGTTTTATGTGCGTGTATATGGTTCGTGTTGGATTGTAATGATACTTTGTACATTTATTGCCATGTGTTGTTATGATGTTTTGGACCAATTATACTATGAATATGAATTGTATATGGATAATTAATGAGTATATGCATGTATGTGTAATTGTGTGGTAATTCAAGTTTGATGAATTATTGAATAAATGCATGGATGTTAAGATTGGGGGATGGTCTTAATTGCATATGGGTGTTGAAATTGCACTTGCATAATTGTTGTCAAGAGGCAATGCTTGTTAGTTCCGTGGTAACTAGTGACTTATCCCAAACCTAGAGTGGGGTTTGAAAGCTTAGGGAATGGGGTTTTTATATGTTATTGGTCTAGGGAACAGAGCCAATTTAAAGTAAAAATCGAATAAAAATAATAGTGATTCATACCACATGCACGAGTATTGCATTTGAGTATTGCATTGAATCACATTGTGTTATGTAATAATATGAAGTTAGGGGCATTATGTGAAAATGATGTATTTGTGAAATTGTGTATTGTGGGTGTATACTATAGAAAAGTATGAATAATTGGATGATGTTATGTATGTAAAACATATGAAGTGTGAGTAAATTATCTTATGTATGTATGTTATCACATTATATATTATTATATGATTTATATAATTATGTGAATTCTCACCCTTTAATTGGAATGATGTTTTATACGATATCGCTCAGGTAGTGAAGATTAGAGTTGCTTCTAGCAAGAGTGTAACCGGAGGAGCTATATTTATTTTCTTTTTGCATTTTGGTTTTTGGTTCATGTTGTGATGTTATGTAACACTGGGTGTTGTACCCCAAAATTTGCCCTCCCATATTCCTCAAGATTGGTCAAGAATGATCTTCAAATTGCTCAAGATTGCTCAAGGATTGTACAGTCAAATCACCTCCTAAGGCAGTCAGTTCAAAATTAGGGTTTTGGTTCTTTCAAGGAATTTGTGGTTTTCAATGGTTCAATCAAGTCCCATAGGCCTATATACATTCTCTAGCACCTACATGCCAAGTTTCAAGACTCACAGTGCCAATTTGCACAGTCAAAAGCTCCATTTGATCTACAGTCAACTGCAAGGGCAAAATGGTCATTTTGCAGTCAAAAGTCAAGATTTTTGTCAACATTCTCATTTTGAAGGATAATTCATCATTTTATCAAGGGTTGATCATGATTCATCAAGGATTGCTCAAAATTCATCAAGATTCAAAAGTTGCTAAATTAGGGTTTTGTAGGAAAAGTCAACTCAACTTTGACCAAGCATAACTTTCTCATACTTTATGAGAAATGACCCATCCAAAGCTAATTTTGAATAGGATGCAATTTCCTACAATCCATCTTCATTCTCCGAGATCAGAAGATGCACTCACAAGAAGTTATAAATTTGGACATTATAGGTCATTTTTGAAAGTCAACAAAAACACCTTTTTTTCCAAAGCTTATAACTTGATAATGGAAGATAAAAATGAGATGAGACCAAAAGGGTTGATTAGAGGACATCTCAAGGTTTCTAAAAAGTCAAGGAAAACACCTCCAAAAGTTCAAAATTAAAGAAGTTATGCATTGTTGAAGTTGGGCATTTTTCCAAAATTGCCAAAAGTCAACTATCCTCAAAACTCCATTTTTTGACAAAAGGGCCCACTTTTTTCCACTTGATTTAATCTGGTCATGCCACACACGTGTCCCATACTTAATCTCATGACCAAACATTTATTTTTCTATTTTATTTAATTTTTATTTATTTAATTCATTTTAAATCTATATTAATTCAAATAAAATCCAAAAAATCAATGAAATAGTATCTTTGTGATTTGTACAACTTTCATACATCATGTGACAACCAACCAATTCGTGCTAAGGCTTATTTGTGCACAAAATCTTAGATTTGGCCATATTTGGAAAGGTTAACAATGGTGATAAAGTCAAAACCTAATTCTTGAATATACATGGATTAAAGCCCAACTATTCACCTAAAATCATTGCCTTATACATAAGCAAGCAGCACAAACCTAATTCACGACCTAAGTTCTGTTAAAACGGCCATACCAAAACTGAAAAAAAGGTGAAAAAGAGAGAAATCAAATTCTTGGTTAGAGCTTGTTTCAATCAAGAAACTCAACGTAGAGTGCTTGACTGCCATCCCCTGAAGCGATTGGAATAAAAACCAGGCCTTTTCATCACCTACAACGCACTGTAAGTCATCACGAATGGACCTTTGAACATGGAATCGTGATCTTCTATTCTTGCACTTTTTCTTCAAAACATTAGCATATTCATGTTTATTATTTGATTTCTAACATAACTGCAATATTCAATTTGGTTTTTATGCCTTGTATTGTGATGCCCGATTCTAGGGTTCATATGCCTGCTTTTTAGGTGTTTTTGATACAGGGAAAATTAGCCCCAATAATTGGTATAGGAGTGATCAGGAGGCAAGGACGAACACGCCTGTGTTCTTGGGTGACGTTTACATGGCCTAAGGAAGATTTTTGAAACGACCTACGAAACTTCCTGCGGATAAAAATCCGCAGGTAAAAAACCAGTGATTCAACGAAGAAGACGCTGACGCGTCTCCCTCCCATTCGTCCTTTTAAAAATCACGCGGTTTTATTTTTTTCCAGGAATATTTATTTGTTTGCTAATATATTAATCACTTATTGTTATAATATCAATTGAGGCATGGTGGTGTAGTGGCAGGGGCGAACAATCATTGAGCACTGGGGCCTGGGTTCGAATCCCAGGTCCCCCAAATATTTGTTACATTTTTTCCTTATGTATTCATGTGTAGCACCCCACGCGTGGTATACCATATAGCATTGCTTGATCTCGTGCCAGATGGCCTCCTGGCCAAATCTGAAGGCTAGAATTGAAGGACTATCATAATCTCCAGTCAACAAACGTGTAGACAATTCAGAAAGTCAACAGGGCCTGGACGTTTTGGGCTTCTCAAAATGAAGATCTCACCTCCTCTTGGGCCCAACACCCCCCTGGGTTTATTTCTCTTTTTTTCCTCTTTTATATTTTTATTTAATTGTTTTTTATTACTTAATTAACCAAATAATTTATTTTTCCTGATAAAATTCAGAAAACATAACAAACATAATATTTTTATTTATTAAATTTAATTAATTTATTTTGTAAATAAATATTAACATAGTTTGTTTAGTTTTAATTAGGCCTAATAATAATATTTTTGCGATAAAATAAAATCAATGTAGAATTAGGGTTTTTAATAACTTTTAATCATTTTTATTTTTATTTTCTTAAACATTCAAAAAAACCCAAAAATATATTTCTTTTTTCTTTAGTTAATTAATTAGTCTAGGTTTAATTTAATTAAATGCAAAATAATCAAAATCTCTTTCTTTCTTAAAAAAGGGTCAAAACCCTAAAAACTCTCTGATTCAATTTTTCTCGCGCGTATGATTATTTTTTATTCATATTTTGATCCATATAATTGTAATTGCTCCGAGGATGTAATAGTTTTAATTAGGACCTTTTTACCGCTTTTATTTACTTTCCCGCAATTTACTCTTCAAGGGTTTGTTTTTTGGCGATGTAAATACCCGACGCCTTGTAATAGCGTAGTTTTATTTTCCGCAACTATTAACTGCTAGATGTATGCTAACCAGGCTATGCATGATAAGATCTCTCTTAAATTAAAATCAACCGTAGCTCACCATGACATGTACAAAGATAACATAACTGAAAATTGACACATTTGCACATGCCACTCCTAGGGTACGCCTCATTTGGTTGCCTCGACGTGGTCATTGAGTATAGGGTGTTTTAGAGGTCGTCCTCCTGTCTAAAGATCAAAGTTGCCTCGAAATGGTTGCCTCGATAAAAAATGATCTAATACATTAGGGTTACCGCTAAGGCGTCCTAACGTTGCTTTAGTGACCACATGTCCCTTAATCGAATTGACCCGAAAACTCCAACGACGGTGCTACCTACTTCTCAATATTGGGATGACACTGTCTAAAGGACATTTACACAGCTTAATTCCTTTGAGTAGGTAGAGGTTCCCAGGTACTTTCTCTTTCAAAAACAAAACAAACTTTTCGCACTTACACTTTTTCAAACAAAGTTTTCAAACAACACTTCATACACTCTTGAGGACATAAACAAGAGTTAAATCGAAGTTTTCAAACAAAACTCTTTTCAAAACCCACAAACACAAGAAAAGCAAAACTTTTTGAAAACATAGTGAGCAAGTACCTAAGAGCCCGTGGATAACCACGGATAGAAAGGGTGCTAACACCTTCCCTTTCTATAATCTACCTCCCGAACCCGAGAAACATCTCGAAAAGGAATTTTTCTTTGCTTTTGTCCTTTCCTTGTTGGATAAAATAAAATACGGTGGCGACTCTTTCTTACCGCGACATTTTGAAAAAACAAACGCAAACGCGAACCAGCATTCCAAAAACAGTCAGTTCTCATTCCCACCGATCACACTGGGGAACATTTTGAATTCATGTTTTGCGAGTTACTTTGTATAATTTTTTTAATTTTGTTATCGTTATTGGAGTTATGTGGTGAATTGGGTTTTAATTCCTAATTTTTTCAATGAAGGAATTTGTTATGAGACTTAGATATTTTATTTACATGAATAAATTTATTTTCGTTGTGAAGTGCATATGTGCAAGTATATGAAAGCATCAATTTTAATAAAGTGTTATTTAGCATGATAGGTGTATGTGATGTTTGAATTAAGTGTGACACCATTGATTGATATGCATGATTGTATTACTTTGATTTATGTTGTATTATTCCGCAGAGATTTAGAGGTTGTTACATGGGTTGCCTCTCATCTTTGTTCTCTCTCCCTTTTTAAGTTTTCCATTGAGGGATCACCAAGCACCCATTTGTGTATCTTGTATATACATGTTTTATGTTTTACTAACATCTAATCAAAATACAAAAATATTTTTTTGTTTTCCTTTGTTTTTTTGCAAGGACAAGTGTGAATCAGATGAATCAAATAAATATCCTCGGCTAGGGTTTTCATCTGATCAAACTCAAAGTATGGTCAAAATTTATCCTCAAGGACTTGTGAATTAGGGATTCGCCTATAATCTTAGGTCATATCATCTTCAAGAATCATTCAATAATTAATTGATCAATAATTATTCAAGGTTGGTTGCTTATTCATCAAGAAAGGGTCAAGGTTCATGTGTTTATTTTCATGCCTTCTTCATCAAGTAACCTCAATTTTTTACAAGTTTGGCCATGCTCACTCAAAGATCAATCAAGTCTTCATCATTCTAAGCTCCTATAAGCTTCATCATACTTTTAAATGAAATAAAAGATCAAAGATATCAAAGTTATGCAAAGTGGTTTGGCCTAATTTGGCAAGTTTTCAAGTCAAAGTTCACAAGACCACAACTCCTTCATTTATCAACATTTTTGGATGGTTCTTTTTACATATGAATCTCCTTGACATCCTATCCAACTTCTCTTTACAATTAAAGAGCTAATTATATGAGGAAAGTCATCAAAGTTTGAAGACATTACAGATTATTTGTGGACTTAGTGAAATTTTGAAATATTTCCAAGTGATTTTCCCCAACTTTCAAGAATCATAACTTTCTCAATTCTTATCATATGGAGCTCATTAGTTTTTCATAATTCTCTTCGTGATTCCCTCTATAAGTCCTCTTCAATGATCAAGTTTTAATTTTGCTTAGAAAGGCATGAAATTCATCAAAAGATTACAAGTCATCGTAAGGCTCATAACTTAGAAATTTTTCTAAGTATAGAAGTTAGTTGTTTTTACCAACTTCAACATGACATATCTTTTTGCTCAAGTTTCCAAATGAATAATTTCTTGTCACATTGAAATTTTTGTCATGAAATATACGGATTCCAAAAGGAATGAGATCATAAAGCCTCTTATGCATGACGCCCCATGGATTCAAAGATGGTCACTTGAAACTGAAACTTCCACATGAAGTCATATTTTTGCTTAACCAAATCTCTTTATAATGACCAAACTATGGCATGTTTTCCCTTAAACATGTTTAACCAAGTTTCCAAAGGTTAGTTGACATTCAAAACGTAAGGTTAATTGAAGTTTTGATGTTCATTGATGCTCACTGCATCATTAACTTTCATTGTTTGATCCATTAACTATGTCTTGTTTTGAGTTTTTTTTTAAACTCTTTCTAGTTTTTCTCAAATCGAATACACCACAGTTTAAAAAAAAATTTCGGGAGGATATGGTTGAGATCGTCTCATTGAGACGCTTCCAATGATACCAATCTCATGTGTAATGGTTTCCTCTTTGTAAAACACGAAATTGCTCTAGATTTTTGAATTTTTTTGAAGCTGGAGGTTGAAGATGAGCAGTGTCATCCTCAACCAATAATAGCGTGGCATTTGTTTTGTTTTGATTGGTTTTCATATTTCAAACATGGTGTGATGCGTTTCACTGATGATCATTGTGAGCTCTAACTTCAGCGTCTTCAGATTTGCCACGTCAATTAGTGGAAAAAAATCTGACGTTGTTGGTTTTTTTCATACTTTATTTTCTTTTCTTTTTTGATTTAACCTCGAAAATTAATAGAAAATTCATTTGTATTCTAAAAAATCTTAAGATAATTTCTAAAGTTCTCATTTATTGTCTTTTATTTTTATCATTTACTATTTTTCTTTAATTTTCTCATTTTATATTTATTTTAATTGGTTTAAATTAGTTTTAAGTTTCCAAAAATTATGAAAAATTTCCTATAAGTATTTAGAGGTATTTATGATTTTTTTTAATGCCTCTGGATGCAATTTGTTTGAAGGTTTGATGTAGTTTACTATTTTTCCCCTTTTACTTTCATTTTAAAAACAATTTAAAAATATTTTTATTATTATATTTTGTTTATTAATTACAATCTTAATTTTGTATATTCTGATTGGCTTGGATCTTGATCATTTAGATCATGAATTTCATTGAATTCAATGGAACTTGGGTGTTAATAGGTTGAAAGACCAAATCCAACAAAATAAATGATTGATGTTAATGAAATTAGACCTAATGCTTGATCCAATTTGAGATCTATTTTATTGTTCAAGTTACCTCTGATCCATCTCTTTCTTCTTCTTTTTTTTCTTTTGGATTAATTTGATGATCTTTGTTCAGTTGAATTTGGATTGGTACTTGATGAACTTTCACCATTTCAAATCTACCTCTACATGATAAATTAATCACTCAAGGTACTTTAGATTGATGGTAAGTTACTCCTAAGGTATCTTGAAGGATTTGACTGATGTAGTGATCTCATCTTCTTGACTTAGATCTTGATTACATTTGTTTTTACTTGTGCTACATGTTTTAGGAGTATGGTTTCTACCATATCTCTAACATGTATGGTACATGCATTGTTATTAACCGGCCTCGTATAGTATTAACTTCTACATAAGTTCGTCTGCGATTGTTTAACATGGCGCTAAATTTGTCCTGAATCAGAAAACTAACATACTAACTCTAACATTTATTGTACTAAATTTTACTTTAATGCAATTTAAAATCCCTTGCAATTTACTTTATATTTGTTCAATTTAGCATCTTTATCATTCATGTCATTTTATCTTTTGCTCTTTACTTTATGTCATGTTATCTTTTGCTCTTTACTTTATGTCATTTTTTCTTTGCTCACTTGAGCATTTTATCTTTATGTCATTTTCTCTTTGCTAGCTCGAGCATTTTATCTTTATGTAATTATTCTTTTGCTCACTTGAGCTTTCTTTTTCCTTTAAAGACATTAATAATCAACTTGAACATTAAAATACATAAGACTCTCTTTGGACTATGGTTACCATCCCTTTGCATATTGGAGTACTTGGACCTTTGGACTTTAGGATAGGACTTTGAGACTTTGAGACCTTTCGATCTTGAGACCTTGTTGTTATTTTTGTCTGTATTGGGAACTTTTCTGTGTGTAGGTGTTACTTTAAAACTTCATCTGATACAAGAATAATTCATATGAGACATGAAGTTCATATGATACATGCCAAGTCATCTGTAACTTTTTGAATTCATTTGATACAAGGCTTGCACCCGAGGCACTTTTATTCATCTGATGCTTATTACTTCATTGTGTGGCTTTAATCCAAAGGAATGAGAAGCTATGTTTGACTTGTATCAATATGATTTCTCTTGTTTGGTTAAAACTTTCCTTCTTTAGCTTTACTTTATTCTCTAGGATAATCCCTTCATCTCTTGCACATATTCTTTAATTTTTAAATCTTCTCCCTCCTTTACAAAACCTTCTTTATTTTCAAACTTAAACCACTTTCAATAATAAATCTTGACTTTATCAAGTGATTTTTTTCAAAACCTTTTTCTTTATCAAATCTTAATTTATTTAATCAAAGGTAAACTCTTTCAAAAGATTAAAAAACACAATAAACCCACTCAAACATTTTTGCCTTAGTGTATTTTGTTCTAAACCTTTTCTTAAAGATTAGATGTGAGTCATCTCTATGGTTGAGATATAATTCTCCCATATATATAACCTTGATTTATATGATGTTGAATCTTTTCCACTTGAAGGGGTTAGTGGTATTCTTGTTGAGTTATCTAGGTTGGATCCCTCCTTTCACTTGTGATGCAAAGATCCATCATTCTCATGTTTATGGATATTTGGTCGACTATTCTCCCTAAGATGACAAAATGTCTCTTCTCTTAAAATTAACCAACAATCAATTTTGTTCTTTTTTAGAAGAACTATGTGGTTCTGATTTCATCATTTCACATTGGTGATACGTAGGCATAGGTCTCATTGAAGTCTTGTCGGATCAAAATTGTAAAAACCATTTCTTTTATCATCTCCACAAACTTTTGCAAACAAACTCTTTTTTAGCCAAATACACGGATTTTCGAAAAGGTTCCTATAGAGTACCGTAGATGTTTAGGGTGTTAATACCTTCCCTTTTCATAACCAACCCCCTGTACCTAGATCTCATTTTTATTAGTTTTGCTTTAGAAACTTTTGTGGGTTTTAATCTCTCTTTTCGAATTCCTTTGGAAACAATAAAGTGTGGTGGCAATTTCACTTTGCGAGTTAAGTTAATCAATAGCTTAATCTAAAATTTTCACCGCTACAATGATGAGTCACAGGGTGCATGGCATTATGGTATATGCTTTACCTCACTCTGATATATCAAGATTATTAAAAAATCTACTGCTAAAACCATCTTTGAATCTTTATGTGTTACCTATGAAGGCAATCAATAAGTTAAAGAGGCAAAGGAAAATCTTTTAGTCCAACAATATGAAATGTTTAGAATGAAAGAAGATGAGATTATTAAAAATATTCTTAGGAGTCTTCCTGTCAGATATAGACCAAATGTGACATTAACTCAAGAGGCTAAAGACTTGAACAAGATTAGTCTTGAATTGGATAAGTAATCTCCAAAGTCATGAGTTGGAAATTATAAGAGATGAACCTGCAAAGAAACTCAAGTCTCTTGCTTTTAGATATGTTGGTGAACCTGCCAAATCTCATAAAGTCTTGGAATCTAAAGAAAATGCTTCTGGAGGAGGTTCTGAAGATGGCTCAGATAATGAGAAAATGGCATTCATGATCAAGAGATTTCAATATCTGTCCAAGAAGAACAAAATTCCCTCAGGAAGGAACAGTGACTTTAGAGGATCTAGTTCCCGAGAAAAGAAAGATGACAAGAATTGATGATTCAACTGCAAGAAGCATAGTCACTTAATTATTGATTGTCCAGTGTTGTAGAAGGACTAGTCAAAGAAAGGAAGTTATCATAAGGAAAGCTTCAAGAACAGAGTTAAGAAGAGTCTCATGGAAATGTGCGATGAGCTTGACAAAGAAGAGGAATCTGATGAAGAAGAAGCCAATCTAGCTTTAATGGCGCTAACATCTTCTGACACAAAATCTAACTCGGATTTTGGTTCATATTCTAAAGAAGAAGATGAGGTATTTTCTAAATATTCTCGTTCTGGTTTAATTACTTTACTTCAAGACCCTATGGCTCGTTATCAAGAAAAACCAAACACATGAAAATTTTGAAAAAGAATTTAAAACTAAAAATAAATGAATTAAAATCTCTTCAAATTAGATATGATGATTTAGAAATAAGTCAAATTGTCTAGGTGTTTGATAATGGCAATTCCTCTATTTCTACTAATGATGTTTGGTTAGTTGATGGACTAAAACATAACCTATTGAGCATCAGTCAATTTTGCGACAATGGTTATGTAGTAGTGTTTAATAAGAATAATTTTATAGTTATTAATGAATCTGAAAAGTCCGTAGTGTTCAAAGGTAGGAGAAAAGACAATGTTTATAAAATTAATTTCTTTGAATTGGTTGAATAAAAGGTACTTTCTTTTTATCGGTGAGTGATGAAAAATCGATCTAGCACAAAAGGTTAGGTCATGCTAATTTAAGATTAATCTCTAAACTTAGTGTTGTACCCCAAAATTTTCCATCCCCTTTTCTTCAATATATCTCCTTATGCTTCTAGGGTTTTCAATTGCTCAAAGCTACTCAAGGTTGGACCAGACAAACCCTCATCTTAAGTAGTTGACCTACAACTAGGGTTTCACTTTTCTCAAGGAAAATTGAGCTTGTAATTCCTCAAGTTGATTCCATGTTTTCTCATATGTCTCAAAAAATTCCCATTCCAAATTTCAAGTCTTGCATCACAAGTTTGCTCAGTCAATTAGTCAGATGACTGGAAATCAACGGTATTGGAAAAAAGTCAACTATGGTCAACATACAATCAAACTTCAATATTTTTGGTTAACATCAATATTTTAAAGTCACATTAATAATTTTATCAATGGTTAATCATGATTCATCAAGAAAACTCTCAATTCATTAAAAGTCCAAAGTTACCAAATTAGGGTTTTCTTAAGGAGAAGTCAACTAAACTTTGACCAAACATAACTTTCACATGCTTCATAATATTTTTCTCAACCAAAACTCATTTTGAAGGAAATTGAATTCTCTACAACTTTGCCTCTCTAAGCTCAAGTCCAAAATATGCTTCATTCGAGAGATATGGGCCAAAACATTATATGCCATTTCAAAAGTCAACAAAAAGACACATTTTGTCAAGGAAATTTACATCAAGATAAATTCTTCAAATGAAAAGATGATCAACATAGAGATTGTAGAGGACATATTGAGCTTTCCAAAAAGTCAAATATCACATTTATATGATAAAAATTGAGAGAGTTATGTTTGGTGCAAGTTGGGTAATTTTTAGAAAATGCATGAAACCCAAATGGATCAAACTTGAATTTTTGGGCTAATGGGCTTTTGTTTTAAGGTCCAAAGGTGTTTTAGGCCTCATAATGAACCTCTGATACACCCCTTTGATCTTTATTCCATTTATTTTTATTTTATTTATTTAAATTCAAAATTAAAATAAATAAAAAATTAAAGTTTTCATACAAAGGTCCAAGCCCATTGTTCTTGACCTAATTTTCCTATATATATTTTCCTCATTTAGACAACAAACAGGACACGAAAACCTTGCAAGAAGATCACCTTCCCAAAACTTCAAAATTTGTCAAAACTAGGGCAAATTGAAACCCTTCTTGCCAGCCTTCCTCAAGGCCAAATACCAGTTTCAATCAATCTCTCAGACAGGACAAAGTAAGTATGGATCAATCTTGATGATCCAAAGAGCCTGAAAATTGCATACATGCATCTCTAATTTCCTTTTTTTTTGTAAATTCATATTTTCGTTTTTATGTTGCTTTGATGCATACTAACATTGCTAACGTGCTTCTGAAGTATATTAGTGCAGGATAGAACCATTGCATAACTCCCATAATGCTCGGATGAAAGGTTGCCATGTTTGAACTGTTTTATGTTATCTTGTTCATATCTCATCATACAGGGAGAATTAGCAAAAACCAAGGCCATCATTGAACTCGTAAGGGTCAAATTAGAGGGGTGGGGTCTTTTTGGATCACTAACACTCTTCGTTTTGTAGGTTGACAAAAAGAAGTCGTCGGAGAAGACGACCGGAGCTAGAGCTCTGATGCCTCTCCAGTCTAGCCATTTATGTTTATTAGATGTTTAATTGATTTCATACTGTTATTGGATGAAACAGCCACCCAGTGGCAAGAGCGTGCACGTTAAGGTATTGGTACATGAGGGCGTGGGTTCGATCCCTGCCTTTTGATGTTTTTTTCATATTTTTCAATGTTTTGTAGGATTAATAGATTTTGCATAGTGCCTATTCCTCAAACACAAACCAATGCTTGGCTTGGTGGCAAGCTATGCAAGGCAGGAGGCAAAGGGTGTGGATTCAACACCCACCCCTGGCATTTGTATTATTTTTGGTTTCTAACCTTGTTTGTCATTGATTTTTTCCCTAATCCTATTTTTTGGCTAACCCTAATTCTTTTTAACCTAATTTATTTTTAACTAACCTAAAAATAAACATTTTTTCTAAAAAAAACCTCATTATTTAGATTTTAGGTTTTTAATTAACCTTTTTAAAATATATTAATTAACTTTTTTTTCAATTTTAAGATTAATTAGATTTTTAGATTTTTTTAATTAATTGTTATCATAATTCATTTTTTCATAAAAAATCACCAAAAACATTTTCTTTTCTATTTTCATCTTATTTTTATTTTCCTAGATAAATTGTATAAGACGTCTCCTCGAATGTAATAGCGTAGCTTTATATTTTTTGCATTTTTCTATTATGTATCGGCTTCCAATATGTAATATTTGTAGGTTTTCTCTCTCGCACTTCACTGTTATGTAACTGCCCTAAAGTCTTATAATAGTCTTAGATTTACATTTCCACCTTTATCTCCTGCTACTATATTTTCTATGCAAATGCTAGTAATTAGGGTTTGTTTGGAAAGATAAAGCCAACTGATAGCAAAATCCTAATTTCAAGATAAATATAATTGAATCAAACACACTTTAAAACTTGCACCTCTAGGGTAGCCTCAATTCGTTGCCTTTCGGAATAACGGTCAACACTCTCGAAAGTAGGGATGCTTTAGCAAAAGACCCCCGAATAAAATATCATAGTCCCTCGATGACCCTTCGATGTTCCCTACGAATAATGTGATCTAGTCCCTTACCAAATTTCTAAAGCATCCTTAAAAGTTGCCTTCGATGACCATACGATGACCCTTCGCCTGTCCCTTCATATCCAATAGATAGGGCTACCTACCAACTAATGGTATGGATAGCACTATCTCTAAAGGAGAAGGAAAATAATAAGAATGACCTTGAGGAGGTATGATAATTTTAATCTCTTGCTCACAAAACTTCTACTAAAAAACAAAACATTTCTCACATCACACTTTCAAAATATTTTCAAAACACTTTGTATACATTCTTGAGGACCGATACAAGAGTTATTACAAAGTTTGCCTTACATTATCAAATTTCAGAATATTTTCAAATCACACACACAAAGCAAATTTTCAAAGTAAGCTAAGCGATTAAGAGCCCCTAGATAATTGCGGATGAAAAGGGTGCTAACACCTTCCCTTTTCATAACTTACCCCCCGAACTTAAAATCTATCAAGGTCTTTCCCGTTCTTTTCACCATTTCCTTATTGGATAAAAGAAAAGTTAGTGTCGACTCTTGATATTCGCAACATTTGCGATAAAACTTAAAACAAGTCAGTTCTTCCACTGCATTACACTTAGCAAGTTAAAATTGTTAAGGGTTGCCATAACTTAATCATCACTCATATGCTCTTTGTGGAGTTTTTTATTGTTCCGCTGGATCTGATGAAGAACTCTTGTTGATTTCTGGTGTTGAGACTGTTGGAAGGCCTTCCCTTGTAATTCAATAAAGTGTACTTGGAGGATAGTTCTCAATCATCCAGTTAAAGTGGTCAAAGATACTTGAGGTTTATCTCAAGTCCACTCATAAAGGCCCTGTTATATGGATTTGATGAAAAGAGATTTGAAGAAAGTTAAAAGCAATTTATTTTTGTCTCCAACCCTAAAAGGCCAATCTCCAACCTTTGAAAAAGGATCTCTTGGTGTGTTCCCTGGAAAGATGTTATGCCAGATGTTAGAACAGTATATCAGTAGGTGTGCTGCTTCCCGTTGCATTGCAGATGCTCTGGGTGCTAAACAAATGTGTGTTGATCACATATGTTTAGAATCTTCTCCTGAACTGGAAGAGGAGGCATCTTGGTTATGTGTCGAAGAATTTTATATCCTAGAGACATGTTGTTGTACCCCAAAATTTTCCCTCCTATTTCTTCAAGATATTTTCCTAGAGTTCTCAAATGCTCAAGGTTGCCCAAGAATTGAACAGACAAATTATCCTCCTAAGTAATGGACTTATAACTAGGGTTTTACTTTTCTCAAGGAATATTGGGTTTCTAAAGCCTCAAGTGGATTTCACGGTTCTTCATATGTCTCCAAGAGTTCTCATACCAAGTTTCATGCCTTACATCACAAGTTTGCTCAGTCAAATGCTCAGATGACTGAAAATCAACTGTATTGGACAAAAAGTCAATTATGGTCAACATACAGTCAAACTTCAATATTTTTGGTCAACATCAAGGATTTGAAGTGATATTCATCATTTTATCAAGGGTTAGTCATGATTCATCAAGAAAATTCTCCAACCATCAAAAGTCAAAATTTATCCAATTAGGGTTTTCTTAGCGAGAAGTCAACTGAACTTTGACCAAGCATAACTTCCACATGCTTCATCATATTTTCCTCAGCCAAAGCTCATTTTTAAGGAAATTCAATTCTATACAACTTTTTCTCTCTAATTTCAAGTCCAAAAAATGCTTTATTTGAGAGATATGGGGCAATACATTATAGGTCATTTTAAAAGTCAATAAAAATACACTTTTTATCAAGGCAACTTACATCAAGATAAATTTTTCAAATGCAAAAATGATAAAAATATAGATTCTAGAGGACATCTTGAGCTTTCTAAAAAGTCAAGGGTCACCTTCAAATGATGAAAATTGAGAGAGTTATAACTAGTGCAAGTTGGGAAATTTTGAGTAAATGCATGAAGTTCAAATTGAGAAAACTTGAATTTTGGACTACTGGGCTAATGTTTCAAGGTACAAACGTGTTATACACTTCATAATGCACCTCAGATCGTATTCATACACACCCATTTGGTTTATTATAATTATTTTGATTTTTATTATTTTAAAAGTCAAAATAAAATGAAATAAGACCAAGCTTTCCATACAAGTCCAAGCCCATGTTTGTTGACCTAATTTCCCTTATATATACTCAGCAATTCATACAAAGAAAGAGGATGGAACCTTTGTGCAAGAAACATCCTTTCCAAAACTCAAATATCAAGAACTAGGGCAACTTGAAACCCTAATTTTCAGCCCTCATCACAACAAATTGATCGTCCCAAACAACCTCTAAAGTGTTGTAGGGTAAGATTGAACCATTTGCAACGATCCAAAGAGCCTAGGATGCATGAACATACATCACCGATTTCCCTTTATTGCATGAATTTAGTTTTGCTGTTTTCTTTAAGTTTTTATACATACTGACTTCTCTAACATGTTCATGAGGTATCAATATGCAGGAAAAACCTAACATGGGTGCCCCTTGATGATCAAATCGTGAATCTCCATACATGCACTGATCCATGTTATTTCAATCATACCTCAAAAAATATCATGATTCAGCCCAAGATAATCGTTCCATTTAATTCGCAGTGTTGGATTTAGGGGGGTAGGA
Organism: Vicia faba; assembly: GCA_948472305.1. Taxonomy (NCBI): domain Eukaryota; kingdom Viridiplantae; phylum Streptophyta; class Magnoliopsida; order Fabales; family Fabaceae; genus Vicia; species Vicia faba. The sequence continues at coordinate 203,097 of CATIWC010001676.1, forward strand.
TACCTTTGGACTCCTAATGTTTGTTGTTTTGCAGGAACAAGAAATATACTCACCGGAGAAGACGACCAGAGCTAGGGCTCCGACACTTCTCTGGTCATGAAATATTTTTTATGTTATGTTTATTTGGTTTTGTTGATGACAATGGATGTATCACCGCCTCAGTGGTAGCAGCGCGCATTTTCAAGTCACTACTATGCCAAGGCGTGGGTTCGATCCCAGCCTTTTGGCATTTTTATTTGTCTTTTCATATTTATATATTTTGCAGGAATAACAAAACGCGTTGGTTTCTATTCTCAATCACAAGCGCACATTTGGCGCAGTGGTGAACTGGTTGACTGAGCAAGCTAAGGGTGTGAGTTCAACACCCACCCGTGGCAATTTTGGTTTTTTCCTATTCTTGTTACTCTTTTTTCCTTTTTCTTTAAACCCTAAATTTTTTTAAACCATAAACCTTTTTTAACAAACCTAATATTTTCAAAACCCTTTTTTATGAACCCTAATCAAATTTAGGGTTTACTTTCCGTATTTACTTTCCACACATTTATCGATTTTCTATATTATTTGCTTAGTTATTAGGGTTGTATGGAAAGATTAAAAACAAATTGATAGCTAATCCTAATCTTAAAAATAAAAAATAATTGAACATAAATCACATCGCACACTTACACCTCTAGGGAAACCTCCCTTGTTGCCTCGGAAAACAGCATGTCCCTTGAACATGGGGAAGCTTTAGGAAAGTCCCTCAAAATCAAAGATCATAGTCCCTCGATGGCCCTTTCGACATTGCCTTCGGTAAATGATCTAATCCCTTAATGATAAATTTCTAAAGCGTCCTTACAAATTGCCATCGATGACTGTACGATTACCCACGCCTATCCCTTCACATCCAATGATAGGGCTTCCTACTAACTAATGGTAGGATATCACTATCTAAAGGAGGAGGAAAATACAAGAACGACCTTGAGTAGGTAGATTGCTGTTAATCGTTTGCTCACAAAAAACAAAAAAGCATTTCACAAAAGTACACTTTCAAAATATTTTCAAAAACAAACGCTTTGTATATACTCTTAATGATACAAGAGTCATTACAAAGTCCGCCTTACATTGGCAACTTTCAAAATATTTTCAAACATACACAGCACAAATCAATTTTCAAAAGTGAGCTAGCGATTAAGAGCTCGTAGATAACTACAGATGAAAATGGTGCTAACACCTTCCCTTTTCATAACCTACCCCCCGAACTCAAAATCAAGAAAGGTATTTCCTGTTCTTTTCACACTTTCCTTATTCGATAAAAGAAAATTCAATGGTGATTCTTGCTATCCGTAACATTTTCAATAAAATGCAAAACCAAGTCAGTTCTCTCACCGTATTACACATGCCTTAGATAAGTATATTGGTCAAGACCTTACTTACTCCTTGGGTCATTTTATTCTTGATCAAAGTATATAGGAGTGTAGAAGCTGAGCTTTGTTCTCTAGTATAAAATTTTGTTAAAGGCATCATATTCTTCATGAATAAAGGCCAAGGTCTAAAGATACTACAGGTCAAAGGAGCCAGATTTATGGAAGCTTGCATATGTCTATTTTTTGTGTTGGAACTAGGGCGAGTCCCTGTTGTTCTGAAGTTGGAAGACCTTAAATAAATGTCAGATATAATGTCTTGACATCTTTGTACTAAGAATTTATTTTTCTAAATATGCTTGACTAATGTTTCTCTCTAACGGGATAGAGGTTGTTTACTCTAACTTAATATCACTCATCAAGTCTTTGAGAACATGGAACTCTTATTCTACTGAAGTAGAAGAGACATTCAAGGGGTTGTGTGCTATGGAGATGTATTAACCTAAGTGGTTGATTGGTGGTTGCATATTTGGAGTGTCATCCAAACTGCTTGGGATGAACATTCCAATGATGGGTCTTGAGAGGTTGGAAGAAGCAGACCTTCTCTGAATAGTCTATATGTGGCATAATGATGATTCATTACCTTAGTTGTTGTCTGTTAGAGGGAATGTCCTCTTTTGATGTAAGGTCATACAAGAAGTATGAACTATTTGCTTATAATAAGAAGGATGTCAGACTAAAGTGTTCTTCTAATTGTGAAGAGGGCAACATTATCTACTGTTTATGTGTAGGAAAATGTTTCACTGGTAAAATTATGCATCTTATTGATGGTAAATACTCTGACGGGAGCTGTGTATTTGTCTGATATGTTGATGCAGAAATATGAGAATATATTTCCTGGTGCCTCTTGACCTAGTATGTGGATGAGTATAAGTGTGGTTTTAATAGGATCCTGCAAGAGTTTTATTTGGATTACTATGGGTGGTGTCTTCAAATCCATAGTAAATGATTAAGTCCTTGATGTCTGAAGTGATGTTGGTTGCTTCTGCAGCTAAGGAAAAATATTTTGAACTCATGGTGGAGTCAAGTCACTGGCCTGATCTGGCTTAGTGTGTTACGTGTATATCGATCATGAATGTTTGTAATGAATAAGATCCACTTATGCTAAGTGGTATGTAGAAGAAGGAAGTTACACTAAATGTTCTACCTAGTGTGAGAAGGTGATATTATATGCTGTCTCTCTCTCTCAGAGGGGACTGTGAAGAAAGGATCATGAGAAAATGCTTTGTTGATAAAGATGTGCATGCTAATGATGGAAATTATCTTGACGGGAGTTGGATATTTGTTTGATGGGTGTATGCAAGTCTGTAATCTAAACTCTTTACTTCAGAAAATGTTTGAGAGGTTGTTTCTCTTCATGGTATACTGCGAGATGGGTTCTTCTGCTGCAAGGGAGGATTGTTTAAGCAAACTCCAGAGTATGTGAAGTTCTTCACATGACTTGAGGTTAAGTGATCTTTCTTCAATAGGAGCACTGTTTATTCATGATAGGGGAGTTAAATAAATTTACTATAATAGTGAAGATATCTTCTTAAATCTTGCGTGTTGTTCAAAATTGTGAGGTTGGTATACCTTTTATGAGTTTGTGATGTCAAATTACATGTCCTGACATAATGCTACCGGGTGTAGTTATATCGGTGCTATGTACAAAGCTTGGTTGTTTCTAACCATGTGAAACTGGGAGATTGATTCAAGAATACACATGTCCCTCTAGAAGACAGTGTTTGTGTCTGAGAGAATTTATTTTTCTCTGCAAATTTTGGGAGGTCTCTAAGGAAGTTTTTTTTTGCTGATGGGAGATGTCACTCATCTGATGGCTTGATTTGTGCTGGGAAAAAGAAATGTATGAAGAGTCCAATGGAAGGCATTGTGACTATAATTTATGAAGAATCTTCTTGTACCTATTCTGAAAAATATGCTACCTCAGTTAAAGACAAGTAAGTAAAGACAAGTAATTATAGACAATGTCTGAATGGATGTTAGGACATTGTTCAGGACTTGTCTATGTGTAGATCATCAAGTGATGCATATGGATAGTGTACTCGAATACATGTCAGGAGGTTGTGTGGCACGTATCTTTGACTATGCATGCACATTCATTAGGACTTTAACCTTTCAAAGAAACAGTCCAAAGAGATTAAACAAAGAATAAATGCAGTATAGACTATTCTCATTAAAGGAGAATTATTCAAAGCTGATTTAGACGGTGCACATTTAATTGTGCTATCTTCAAATTTATTGACCAAGATTGTTGTTACCCTCAAGAATCATAATTTACTTTGCAATAGCTCGGGTATTTAAAGGAGTCACTCTTCTTCCTTATCATGTGTTAAGCTCTCATGGATTTTGTTCGGGTATGGGTGAGTACATTCTGAGTATGGTCTTGTGAGGGATTTCCTTGTCAATTTTTTGCTAAAAAGAGGGAGAAAGGTGATCATCATATGGGTGGTGTATATCCTGGCAGTTGTTTTTCAAGGATATTTAACAGGATATTTCAACATCTTGTGCGAGTTATGTCTCAGATTTAAGTTTTCGCATGTCCCTTTGTGTCTTGTGATCTGAGTTATGAACACAATTGTGTATTGTGTTCTGAGTTATCTAGGTTGGGGTTGGTTGCTAAGGGTAAATTTTATGGTCCTTCTTAATGGTCATATTATGTCACCAGATGGGAAGATTTATCCCTTTGTAACAAGAATTGGTCCCTCGATTAAGGGGGAATGTCTGGTTAATCTGGCGTGTGTTTTGGTTATCTTCTTCCTCATGTGCAGGAGGAGTACATGGTTCTTCCGGCTGAAATGACTTCGGGACTTTCTGTTCCTGGATTTTGTTTCTGGGATTATTGTGCAAAAGGAGTGTTCCTGCTGTTATTATACAAAAGGTGTTTTAGCTAAAATTTTCCAAAAGGGGGAAATTGAAAGCTCCAAAGATTTGAGATCTAAAGGTTTGACTAATTTTGGATAAACTGGATTTTAAAAAAGACGTCTTATCATGATCATCTGACATCTTATCTGGTATAATTTGATGTTTGGATTCTGTAAGTAGGATACAAATATTGAACATTCTGTGAACATTCGGTAATCATATGTTGTGAATCAGAGATGTTGTTCAACATGGTCTGTCATGCAGAAAGACAGACATGTCGAATGAAGATGTCCTATGAAGAGTCATTCGATATCGCGCTTATGACCAGCTAGACATTTGGATATAATTGATATATTTCAGATGCAAAATATTCTGGAATATTGTGTAATCCTATGTGGCGCAAAGTTTGAAGATTGAAGAGATTCAAGCTGAAATCAAGGAGTTAAATTAGTTTCTAATTATGGAGATAAATTATGAAACTAATGATTGAATTCCTATGATTTAGGAGATATTTCTTCTACCTCAACTGCAATAGGTCAGCAGTGATTTGAAGCCCAAGTCTAGTACATTGAAGATTATAAAAGGAATACTTATACTTAGGGCTTGATAACTAGACCATGTGGAACAAACTTAGAAAAAAAAGGGTTTAGGTTTTGAAAGTCGTGTACTTTCTTGAGTTGTAATTCACCCTTTATATTGATTTTATACAATGTGGTAGACATAGTTTTATGTTGATTCAGAAGCTTTTAGGTAATGAATCTTGTATTGTGCTTGGGTGAAGCTTTGAAGCAAATCCAAGAATGGTTAATAGTCAAGAGTCTTGACTGAACAAGCTATAATTGATATAGATATCACTGAGGTGATTTAGGAAGTGGAATATCGATTTCTCATATTTAGGATGTTCCTAGGTAGAAGTTGCATTTGGTAGGGATTAGGCGAGAAGTTATAAACGGGGGAGTTTAGCTTTGAACTAATATTGTTGATAGTGGACTTCCTTTCTAGCTTGGTAGCCCCCAGAGTAGGTGTGAGTCACCGAACTGGGTCATCATATTTGTGTGTTTTTATCTTTATGTTTTGTTCAGTTTTGTTCTTGGTTGATTGACATGTCGTATAACAGATGTTGGGACATCTGTTACGATTTTGAACTGATAAGGTTTGTATCAGTCTTATGTGTTCTATCCATGCATGATTATGCAGAAATCAATGTCTCAACATGTATTAGGACATTTGTAATCTATATACCATAATTTCAAATATGATGCTCAATGTTGGGAAAATTAATTTGCGCCATATCCCTAAGTTTTTGATGATAACAAAGTATTTAAAGAAAAATTGGGTATAATAATATATGCTTAAGTGTGCAGGACCATAGACTAAAAATTGTGATACAAATTAAACTATGGCACTGAAATTGAACATTAAAGTGAACCTTGAAGATCTTGAATCTAAAGGACTAGAACCTGAGCATCCAACTCTAAAGACTCGGACTATGAACAAGGTATATTTTTAAAGACCATACACTGAAGAAAGTTAACCTCTGGATATCCAAACGTTGAAGATTCAGACTATTAAGCTGGCCAACACAAATATTAAGAAGACTCTGAAAAGTCAGTATCAGACTCAGAGGTCATTTTGTCTTCTTCTGATCACGTGCAAAACCAAACAAAAATCTGCACAGAAAGTAGGGATGGAACAAATAGTTTCTTTTGGAGAAAGGATTTCCAAATTTATTTTGAAAGGGGTTAACCATATCAAGTAACATTCCAATGTCTCTAACCAAAGCTTCTCCAAGACTTACTTATACAAGAAGACTTCTTCAATAACTCTTTTATGTCTCACTATATAAAGAAGCTGAAGACTTGAAGAAACCAACAACGAACTATTGGCAAACAAAGAGTTGTTACTCTATCAAATCAAAAGCACAAGTATAAATTATTTCTTAACAGTTGTATATCTTAGAAATTCTTAAGTCTTAAGAGTCTTTCTATGTTGTATTTTGTTAACACCTCTTATTATATATCAATTGTAATACTCAAAGAATCTCTCAATTGTAAGTTATATTGTTAGAAGTATTTTTCTTGTGTGCTTGAGCATATGAAGTCTCTTGCTTGTGTTCTTCAGCATTAGAAGTCTCTTGCTTGTGTGCTTGAGCAGTTGGAAGTATCTTATTTGTGTGCTTGAACAATTGTAATCAATAGTGATTATTGGGAAATCTCTTGGAAGTACAAGGGGACCGTACTACTCCTATTTTATGGGAGAAACTGTGATAAACTGCTAGTGTCACTCTTTCTCTCACTCTCTTACTCTGATATTATTTATATCCACTACAACAAAATTACCTTGAATCACATTCTAGAACATGTGTTCATAATATGATAAGAGTCTTTTGAAAAATAAATAAAAAATAATACACAATTCAACTCTCTTCTTGTGTTTTTCTCACCTTCAATCAGTTCCTCTTATAGGTGGTAATCCACTCTTTAAATTTATGCAAATGAGACTCAACGCAACTTGAAAAAAAATTCATTAGAATTAGTGGTTAGTAAAGGCACTTCCTTGAAAAAGAGCAAGTACATGTGCTAGTGTGACACAATTGCTTTCTTTAAATCGACTTTTTTGCAATTAAACTTTGTTTCTTTTCTTTTTATCATTCTTTTCTTCTTTTTTTCCTTTTAATTCTTTTCTTTTTCTTTTTCCTTTTCATTCTTTTCCTTTTATTTTTCTTTTCCTTATTGATAATTTTTTCTCTCATTTTCTTTTAATCTTCTCTCACCTCACTAGGATTTAATGGTACAAAATATATCTTTTGATCATGTTAAATAAAATAATACTTATTGGAATACTCATCATGATTGACTTTTATATCAAATTGACAAGGCCTCCCTAATAATAAATGACTAGCTTCCATTGGTACTACATCACGCAACACCACATCCTCATATTTTCCAATTTTAAAACAATCCTCAACTTGTTTATTAATAAACATTTCTACACTTTCATTAATCCATTAGAGTTTATAAGTCTTTGGGTGAGGTTTTGTTTCCAGATTTATTTTAGAAACCAAACGTGTGCTAGCAACATTTGTAAAACTTCCTCCATCAATAATTAAAGAACAAACTTTTTCTTGCATGAGGCATCTTGTGTGAAAAATGTTTTCTTTTTTTACTTGTATCCTCCTCCTTGATTTTGCTTCCTAACATTCTTCTCACCATGAGTAAATCTCCACTAGGTATTTCTTCTTCATCTTCCTCAAAACCCTTGTCATAATCATCATCCTCCTCTTCAAATAATTCTTTATTTTTCTCCATGAGCGTAGTTCTCTTTGTTGGACATTGAGATGTAATGTATCATTGGTCTTTACACTTAAAACACTTAACCCTTTTGTTAGTTGAAACACTTGAAGAATGACTAATAGTATTACCATTATTTCCATTTGTGGCTTCCTTAGATGATGAAGCACCTTCCTTCTTTATTTTCTACTTCCAACTTTGATAATTGAAAGCGAAAGTGCTTCTCCTTCCTATGCCCTTTCTCTTTAGTTGTTGTTCTTCCTTGATATCTTTATGCACCAAATCATCTAATTCAACATAATGATACAACTCTACTATTTAACTTATGTCACGATTTAGGTCATGAGGAAATCTAGCCATTGTTGATTCATTATCTTCCTCCACATTGACTCTTTTCTTTGCAACTTTCATATCTTTGTAATATTCATCAATACTTTTAGAACCTTGAGTGAGCCACTCTAAATTATTATGCAAGTCCATATGGTAATAGGAATGAACAATTTTTTTCTCATAGTACTTTTCTTCTTCTTTCTTTGACGGTTTGGTCCCACCACACCAAGGCATATTCTGTAAATTCAAGAGAAGTATCCTGCACTTTTTGAATACTAGTATAAGAGTTACAAGAAAAAATTTATTAACTTTTGTTTCCCACTCAAAATAAGCCTCTGGATCATTTCTTCCTTGAATGGTTGAAACTTTAGTTTGTATACCACTCAATCTTTCCTATCTAGGCCTTCCCATCCTCCTTCTCCTCAATCTTTCCTCCTCATAAGTATTATTTTGTAGATTTCCTAATTGATCTATCCTTGTATGAATTGCCTTTGTTTGTTCTATCACCATCTCTCTCATTTTAGTAGTGAGAGCTTCCAACAATAGTCTATTAGCTTCTATTTGACGATGGCTACCATCACCACCTGAGTTTGACATGGTTAATCACAATATAATAACAATAATAATCCCCACGTGTTTACACTCAAATATGGTTTTTTTTAAATGAACATTATTACCTTTTTTTACTCAACTACTCTTTTTAGTTCTTTAAATAAACTAAATTCAATCACACAATAAAACGAATTTCAAATGGTAAATACTCAAAAGGCTAGAAATGAAAGGAAAATGGGAAAAAAAACAAATAAATAAAGGAGAAAAATTAACAAGATAAACTAGAATGTGACAACAAATAAAACAATAAGAATAATCACAAGCTTAATAAGAACGGAAATTGAAATTTGCAAAAGAAATGGTCTTATACAAAATGTACTCTTGATACCACTTGATGACTAATCGATTTGTAATTCAACTATTTTTGTCATACTTTATTATTTTTTTATGAAATTTGTGATTCTAATATTACAATATAGAGTAAGTACATGAATTTAAAGTAATAATTTGAATTGGAACAAAATTGAAGTAAAAGAAAATATAGAAAGAAGTTGATAGAAATGGGGCGCCACACTCTTTCTATAATTTAGAAAGGATTATAAGTCTAAGTGAATATCACTATAAGAAACTTGATTTCTTGATAAGATCAAAACATGATCCAATCTAGAATCAAAGGAGCAAAACTCTCAAAATTATACAATGTGGTTGTTTAACAAAATTCAACTTTATTTTTCATTCATGATTAGCTCCCTATTTATAGGTAAAGGGTAGCTTACAATAATAACTCAAGAAATTATACAACTTCAGCATACTAACCTATCTATAATTGCTTGGGAATGAAATGTCATACACTAAAGGTGATGGAGAAAATGGGTATTCATTACCTTGATGAATGCTAACAATTTATATCCACTTTGATCAATGAATTCCCTCAGCTTTCTCTTTTTCCCTCCTTCAAAGATTTACCTATTCCTTTCTTTAGCCCATTATTTACTTAAAAATATAAAAACCACAAAATTTTAAAGCTTTAAGTGCTTTAGAATTTTTTAAAAACACCAAAAAAAAGCAATTGTATATTTTGGGCCAAAATTTGATAAGTTATGCCCTAACGCATTTTATTACAACATAATTGATTAAGGGGAATTTTTTATTCCACCTCATATCCAAAATAAAGACCCTTTGCAATTCCAAAATTTCCCCTCGTAAACCGGAAGTATATTTTCGATGCGCACCTTTTTTTAAGTTGCACTTACACAAAACCGAAAATGCACTTCCAATATAAATTGGAAGTATATTTTTGGTTCCTATATAAAGCAAAAGACCCACCAAACTTGGCGACCATGCAATGCATTTCTGTGATGTGACCGTTGACTTTATCAATAGCAATAATTCAAAGATTCTTCTATGAGTAAAAGTAAAATCACTAATTCACTATAATATCATTTTAGAAAATTTAGTGGGAGTGAATATTGTTGTTTCATTTTTAAATTATAGTATGGCATAGGCTAAAACAAGTGGGAAGCATGATATAGACTTTTTCTCTATTAGCAACCATAAATACATTTCTAGTTTATACCTGAAGTGTATTTCCGATATCAATTTTACCATAAAATGGAACGAATCTCGAAAATGAATAAATTATATGTGTGTGGAGGTGTGGATCGGAAATATATTTCCGGTTTTCAGGGGCATTTTTGTAATTTCGCGTAATGTGCTAGAAAAGTATGGGATGGAATAAGAAATTCTCTTGATTAAAATATCAAAATGGGGGCAACAAGCCCACATGACATGCCCTCTTCATTAGCTTGGACCAAAATGACAAGTGTTAGTCCATTTCCTTTTAATTGGTCTCTTGGTCTCATTGGTTTGTTCATAAATTATATTAAAGTACCATTGACTCTCCTAGCACATACATTTGTCGTAGAACCTCTCAAACTTTAGACTATTTCATTTAAGTCTTGATTATCCATGCCCTCGTCAATCTTAGGACATAAGTATCATGTGTTTGAAGTATTGTGTGTACTCATGTATCGTATTGATGATACTCATTAAATGACTATTGTAAAAATAATTATGTAATTGTTTATGAGATAAATTAAATTTGTATCTATCTGTGTGATAAATGCATAAATATGTCAATGTGATAAATGATAAATGATAAATTGAATATGTCACTATATGTTGAGAAGTAATAAATATTTAAATGTGTTAATGATATGCTACATGTATATGTGTTCACTGCAAATATGTAAATATGACTATGTGGTATATATATAAGTAGGCAAACTATTGATTATGTGCAAAATGTGACTATGTGAATATATACTATGTGTCAACATCTGTTAAATATGATTACGTGACTACTTGTACATGTTTGTTCTACATTTTGTTGTGATTTTGATAATTTGATTATTCACCCATTTGTTACTTATGTTTGACATTTGCAAAAACAAAGTTATTTCAGATTCTTAGTTGGCCACTTGTTCTATTATATGAGATATTGGGTTAGAGTAATTTGTTGAACTATAGTCTTTAAACGGATGTACATTTTGTAAAATTATTCGTCATAATTATTCTTTTTTAATTTATGTTTTTTGAAAGCAGAAGATAACTTTCTCTAAATCTTGTGAATGATTTGATGTCTATAAAATATATAATAAAGTTGATATTCTAATGCTAAAAGATTTGAATTTATGATTTATATTCAAGTATTTGTGAAATTGTATAGTGTGATATTTCTAAACAGGGCATTTGAAATGAAATTTTAATACTCTATCTAAAATTCTTGACATATAGCCTTATTTTTTTTATCGATATTGAATAATACATTGATTGGTTATTGGTTATTGTGACAACACGTACTCTTTAGAAATTTTAGTATTTAAGGGTTTTACACACACATGATGGAACATACACAAAAATATGTTGGTAAATCAATGGTAAAAAGTGATTAATTGGAGAAGATGAAGTTTAAAGAGGAATTGGAGATTATTAGAGAGAGAGAGAGAGAGAGAGAGAGAGAGAGATTAATTGAGGAGAAAATATCAAAATGGCATTAACTAAAACACACATTACAATAGGGTATTTATAGGATACATCTAAAACAAGGTGGAACCAAAACAGACCCAAAACAGCTAAAAAATTTCAAATTATCACAATAGAAATCGATTTCCCCAAACAAGGGAATCGATTTCTTGAACTAAAAATTCAACTTCCAGAAAATCTCAACTGGTGGAAATCGATTTCCCATTTTGTGGAAATCGATTTCCTCTGCGAAAAATCTAGATTTTTTATTTTCAGAAGTGCTTCTCAAATAAGTTGTTTCGACGAAATGATTCCTGAAGCTTCCATAATGCATTTAAATTATTATCAACTTCCAATACACTATCTTAATTCAAATGTTCAACATTCTGCATACCTAAACTCCTCATAAGCTTCTTGAACACATCATTTGTCACACCTTTCGTCAACAAATCCACAAGTTGTTCTTCGCTTCGACAATATCCTAACTTTAGTTGGTCTGCACATACTAGTTCCCTCAAGTAATGAAATCTCATTTCTATATGTTTGATCCTCCCATGTGTTATGGGATTCCTTACAAGATTAATGGCTAAAATGTTATTAACCAAGAGAGTAAGAACTTTTTATGCACTGTTGCCCAGCTCCTTGAACAAATTCATAAGTCACACAGTCTGACACACACATACACATTGACACAATGATATACTCTGCCTCACAAGAAGAGAGTGCAACGACAGGTTCATTTTTAGAGCACCAAGATATTAGAGCTCTGCCGAACATAAAGAGATTGGAATCTGTGTAACCGAGTAATGAAGAAGTGAAAAACACAAGAAGGAGGGGTTGAATTGAAACTTAAAAATCAAAAGCAATAGAAACGATGATTTTATCCTGGTTCGCTTGATCTCAAACTACTTCAGTCCACCCGCCAATGTGATTTCTCCTCTCTCTAACGAGGACTTAATTCACTAATCAAACTGATTACAATTCTACTTTGACAACTGTCAAAGTCTTCTTAAGTACAACCACAACCCGGTTTATCTCAAGGAAAAATCAATTAATCAAGAGAAGAATTTCACTGTGTACTATATGTTTTTCGTTACAAAAATTGTATCACTAACTGTGATGTATAACACAATATTTAAGAATAGAATGAGTATAATTTTTGCAGCGTTTTTAGATTGTATAGAGAAGTGGTTGAAAATCGTAAATGATTTAGCCTTTGAACTTGTTTATATAGGCGTGGCAATATGTTCAAATGGAAACATGATAATTAGCACTTAATGCACTTTCCATACTGAGAAGATACTTGTCTAATTGTAGCCATTGTAAATGATACTGCCTTGATGGAAAAGTAACGCTTCAGAACTTAAGGCATCTTACATGCTGCTTTTCTTCAGAACTTGGGAAGTCAGAATCATAAGGTTATGTTTACATGTTAGACTTTCATTCAGAATCAGGATAGCTTTCTCTTTAGCGCAAATTCTGATCTTCATACTTCAGCATATTCTGATTACTCAACTTTGAGCACTTATGTGGCTTAACTTCTGATGCAGTTTAGTCAAAACTTCTGTACAACATAGAACACAAATTTAGAATACATATTTGATCTTTGTGTTTGTTATCATCAAAAATCTTATGAGGGTTGTAGAATCAAACTATGTTATAACAATCTCCCCCTTTTTGATGATGACAAAAACTAGGATTTTTCAATAAAAAATTACAGAACAAAAAGCTTAAGAGAGTCTCCCCCTGAGTTGAGTACTCAGATAGAGATGAAATACTTCCCTGAAGTTCCTTCTCATCAGAGCTTTTGATGTATCCCCTTCTATCTTTTTCAGAAAAAAAATAAGAAGTTAAGATATTCAGATTGTTTGAGACTTAGTCCAGGTAAACTGTTATTGAAAATATCTTACATTCTCCCCCTTTTTGTCAGGTATCAAAAAGCAATATAACCATAAATTATCAGAGTCAAAAAGGATGATTTGTATTAAAACAGATTGCAATGACATCTTTCAGAAACAAAGAAGATAATAATGAAGAATACAGAAAAGAAAAAAAATTTAAGATGGAGGGGGAAGTCGTGCGAACAACGCTTCCAGCAAGCTCTTAATCTGAGTGCTTGAATCTTCTTTCTTTCCCAGCATATCCTTGATTTCTTTGGTTGTGTCTTCTTGCTTATCCAATATCTCCTTGATTTATTTGGTTGAGTCTTCTTGCTTATCCAATCTTGCGTGGATTATAGCATTCTCCTTCTTCAGCTCTTCCAGAGTTTGCATGACCAGAGATGGAGCTTGATTTTCTTCAGAAGTTGCTAGTCTTTCAGAACACTCTGCAACATCTTCTGATTCAGTTTCTTCTTCAGTTGCATTCTCCTTTTCTTGAACAGTGTCGAGAGGGTGACTATCAGAACATGGTTCGGTAGCTTTTAAAGGTTGGTGCTATTTCCAAGGAGCATTGTCCAGCATAAGAATTCCTTTCTTGTCCCAGTGACTCAGAACTTGGTCTTTGAAGGCTTTCAGCTGATCACTGAAGTTCTATTGAGCCATTTCATAACTTAATTCTTTTATCCTCTCGAATTCAGAGTTGAACCATTTTCTGAATGGATCCCAAAGAGAATCAGAAGCAGCAGGATTTGAAGTCTCTAGACTTGCTTGCTTCAAAGAATTAACCCATTCCTGTATTTCTGTTTCAAAAATTAGCAAGTTCTTACCAACATCTGATTTGGTTATGGTTGGTTTAGGTTTGGGAATGACAATTTTATTGGTGGTTAAAGCTAGGTGGTCCAGCGCTTCTAAATCAATAACTATTCTGAAATGATCAACTAGACGGTTAATGGGAGAGGGAGTAGGAGAATCAGAAATTAGGATTGGTGAGTGATGAGTGTTTGGTGGTGTGGAATGGTATGGTGAAGGTATTTCTGGAATATCAAGTATGGAGAGAGGTTGACGAACCATAAGAGGTTTTGTTATTCCAGGAATAGGGGTAGTGGTATCAGAGTCTGTAAAAGAGTCTTCTGATTGGTTTGCGGTAGCGTGTTAATTTTCTGGTTCAAGGGTTTCAGAGTTTGGATTTTCAGTTTGGGGAGTGTGAGGGTTTTCATTTTCTGGTTGAGGAGAATGGGAGTTTTGATGTTCTAGTTGTGGAGAGTTGAGAGTGGGATTTTTTGAGATAGGTGAATGAAAGTCTTGAGAAAATAGTTCAATATCAGAAAGAACTCTTGCAAGTTCTGGCTGATTTTGTTCTCAGAGGGATCAAACTCTATGTCAAAATCCTCAAATGTTTGTGGTGAGGGATCTTCTGTTTGTTAAGGGGGGATGATTTCAGATGTTGGAAAAACAATAGATTCTACAACAGAAACAAAGGATGTGTTACCTTTCTTTTTCGCAGCTTTGAGTGTCCTCTGAGAGGATCCTTCTCCTGTTGTCTTTCTCTTTCTGGATTTCTTCAGCACAACATCTGGAGCTGGCTTGTGCAGATCACGAATGTTGAGTTCTGGAATTGTGCCATCTTCCTTGCAAGCTTCAAGGTATCTGACCATATTCTCTGGAAAAGCATCCATCTAAGAAAATAATGGAAAATCCTTCAGAGGGATTCTCCTAGATGTGATGACTTCGTGAGTAGGAACTGTTGGTCCTTCTTAATGCTTTCAATAATCTTTATTTTCTTCAGATTCTTGGCATTAAGTGGTTTACCAGCACATGCCTCCAGTGTGCTGATCTGGTGAGCCTCTGTCAGATGCTCTATTAACTAGTTTTCCGTTAGAATATTAGAAATCAATCTTCCCAGAGGGATCCAATTCGTCTTTGTCCTTTCTTCTTCCCGTGTTTCTTTCACGCTTGTTCTCAGATGATTGAAGAGCAAGTGTGGAAGATTTATTTTGGTCTTCTTTGAGATAAAGTACAATAAAAACTACTGATCAATGTTGATGTAGTCAGGAGAGCTTGTTCGCTTCTTGTGATTTATACATCCCAGAATGATCCTGGCCCAGATTCTGTAATAATCCTTCAAGTCTCTTATATTGCTGGATGGTTGTCCAAAAGTGAAAATAACTTTAGCAATAGATTTTAGGTCAAAACACTTGTCAGCCATGTCAATGCACCTAACTCCTCCGCCATTGTATCCAATAAGTTTCCCAATCAAGTCTTCTGTAATCACTTTATTCTTCCTCATAACGTATGACATAACCTGATGATTGGATGAAGTAGCATGAATCCAGAATTCCTTAACAAGAATGGGGAATACTAGACCTAGCAGACGGTCAAAGTATTTGTTCCAGCCTTGAGCCGTTACATCTTCATACAAATCAAAACCATTTTCCTTTAAGCTCTCAAAATCAATGATTAACTCACATAAAACTTCAAGATTATCGACCGGAGTGAGCAACGTTCTTATGGGTTCCTCATACTGTTCTGTTGAAGAAGAACCAGGAGCACTGTGGAGATTTCTGATGCTTAATGAGGATGCCATTGTTCACATAGATTTATTTTGAAAAATACTGAGAAAAGGGTTTTTGCAGAAGGAGAGCAAGAGAGAATAATAGATGCAGTAAGAAGTGAATGAAATAGTGAATGTGAATTTATAAATGCTTTTGAAAACTTAATCAGTAAGAAAGAGAAAATAAAGTAATGATTATACTTTAATTATGAAACCTGAAATTAGGGGATTACGTGTAGATACTGAACAGTTACCATTGACAAGTGTCTCAATGCATCCAATCAGAGCCTTAGACCCTTCAGAATTTGAAGGCGTGTTCATCCTCCGAAGGTAGCTTATGAGAGGATGGTTGATGTTTAATGGTGTGAACTGCACGCCTCTATCTTTGAAATGAAAGGTTCAGATCTTCTTAGATAGATTCTGAAGCAACTGTACTCCTAACTCCTGAAGACACGTTGATGAGATGTTCACAAATAAAAATAAAGTTCTGAGGGTTGCAAAATATGCAAATAAAACTTCTTATTCTGGACATAATTTCATGCTGAGATGTTTCAGAATGAAATTAAATCTATCTTCAGAAAGGGGTTTTGTAAAAACATCAGCCCATTGATGGTTTGTGTCAATAAGTTTTAAAGTAAGAATTCCTTTCTGAATATAGTCCCTAATAAAATGATGTTATATTTCTATATGCTTAGCCCTAGAATGCAAAATAGGATTTCTGGATAAACAAATTGCAGAAGTATTATCATAGAAAATAGGTATGTTACTCTCAAATATGTTGAAGTCTTCAAGCCAACTTTTCATCCGGAGCATCTGTGTGCTGCATCCAGTAGCTGCAATGTATATAAATTCTACTGTTGACAACACAATTATGGATTGCCTCTTGCTGGTCCATGAGATCAGATTATCTCCCAGAAACTGGCAGCTTCAAGAAGTGCTTTTACGTTCTACTCTGTCTCCAGCAAAATCAGCATCACAGTATCCTACTAAGTTGTATTAATTGGTTTTTCTATAAAACAAACCCAGGTTAGTAGTACCTTTCAAATACTTGAAAATTCGCTTAACTGCTGTTAAGTGAGATTCTCTAGGATCTGATTAGAATCTAGCATATAAACAAACATTGTATAAAATGTCAGGCCTTGAAGCAGACAGATAAAGGAGAGAATCAACCATACCTTTGTAGATCTTCTGCTCTACCTTTTTACTTACCTCTTCCTTTTCCAGAATACACGTGGGATGCATTGGAGTCTTTTATGGCTTACATTCTGAGAGGTCAAATTTCTTCATAAGTTCTCTAACATATTTGCTCTGGTGAATGTAAGTTCCTTCTGGAGTCTGATTGATCTGAATTCCCAGAAAGAATTTAAGTTCTCCCATCAAGCTCATCTCAAACTCTGCCTGCATAGACTTATCAAATTCTCTTCCTAGAGAAGGTTTAGTAGATCCAAATATAATATCATCTACATAAATCTGAAAAATTAAAATGTCATTTTTAAATGTCTTACAGAACAAGGTTGTGTCCACTTTCCCTCTAGTGAATTCCTTTTCTAACAGAAAGTTACTTAGTCTTTCATACCAAGATTTGGGAGCTTATTTCAGACCATAAAGTGACTTCTTTAGTTTGAAAACATATTCTGGGTGTTTTGAATTTTCAAACCTAGGGGGTTGGTGCACATATACCTCTTCATCAATGTAACCATTTAATAATGCACTTTTGACATCCATCTGATACAGAGTGATGCCATTATTTACAGCAAAAGACATTAAGAGTCTGATAGATTCTAACCTGGCGATTAAAGCAAAGGTTTATGTATAGTATATCCCCTCTTGCTGACTATAACCTTGTGCAACCAGTCGTGCCTTATTTTTGATAACTTCTCCTTGTTCATTCAGTTTGTTTCTGAACACCCACTTTGTTCAAATGATGTTGAATCCTTTTGGTTTAGGAACCAGATCCCATACGTCATTTCTGGTGAATTGGTTTAACTCCTCCTACATGGCCAGAATCCAGTCGTTGTCCATAAGAGCTTCATCAATTGTTGTTGGTTCAATCAGAGATACCAACCCCATGAGGGGTTCTTCAGAATTTTTGAATGTTGATCTTGTTCTGATTGGATCATCCTTCTTTCCCAAAATCTTATCTTCAGGGTGAGCTATGCTGCTTCTAGATAATCTTTTCTGGAGTTGTTCAATAGAAGTTGCTGGAGTGCTTGTGACATTTCCTTCTGATGTTATCGGGGCGTCTCTGTTGGGAACTTCTGATGAGTTGCCTTCAGCACCTGTGAATTCCACTTCTATATCTGCAAAAGATTCATTCTGCTTTGACTTTTGAGGGTTAAGCTTATCATCAAATCTAACACTGATTGACTCCTCTACAATCTGTGTTTCTGTATTGTATATGTTGTACCCTCTTGAGCGTTTAGAGTATCCTAACATAATACACTTTTGTGATTTAGAGTCAAACTTGTTCAGATGTTCTTTAGTGTTCAGAATAAAACATGTACATCCAAAAGGATGGAAATAAGAAATGTTGGGCTTTCTTTTCTTCCACAATTCATATGGAGTCTTTTCCAGAATAGGTCTTATAGAGATTCTATTCTGAATGTTGCATGTTGTGTTAATTTCTTATGCCCAGAAGATCTTAGCAATGTTAGTCTCATTGATTATGGTTCTGGCCATTTCTTGCAATGTTCTGTTCTTTCGTTCTACAACTCCATTTTGTTGGGGAGTTCTAGGACAAGAGAAATCATGCAACATGCCATTTTCATTAAAAATATTTCAATTTTTTTGTTTTCAAACTCTCCACCATTATCACTTCTGACTTTGACAATTTTAAGATCCTTTTCATTCTGAACTTGGTTACAGAAAGCAATGAACACAGAATGTGACTCGTCCTTGTATCTTAAGAACTTTACCCATGTCCATCTTCTATAGTCATCAAAGATCACTAACCCATACTTCTTGCCACTAACAGACGCAGTTTTCACTGGTCCAAATAAATCTATATGCAGAAGTTCTAATGGCCTAGAAGTAGAAACAACATTTTTAGCTTTAAAAGCAGGTTTTGCAAATTTGCCTTTCTGACATGCTTCACACAGAGCATCTGAGCTGAACTTCAGATTAGGAAGTCCTCTGACCAGATTGAGTTTGCTAATCTGAGATATTCTCCTCATACTAACATACCCCAGTCTTTTGTGCCAGACCCATTGCTCGTTGTTAACACACAAAAGACACTTTATATTCTAACTCTTTAGTTCAGAAAGTTTTATCTTATAAATGTTGTTTTTCCTCTTTCCATTAAACATGATAGTTCCATCTTTCTGACTAACAGCTTTGCATAGATTTTGATTAAAGATTATATCATGATCGTTATCACTTAATTGACTTATAGATAACAGATTATGCATTAATCCATCAACTAACAGCACATTATTAATAGAAGGGAGATTACCATTACCTACTATTCCAGAGCCAATGATCTTCCCTCTTTTATTGCCTCCAAAGCCCACGTAACCTCCAGGTTTAAGTTCCAAGCTTTAGAACATATGCTTTCTTCCCGTCATGTGTCGAGAGCATCCATAGTCCAGGTACCATGACTGGTGTTTTATCCTTGCTGCTAAAGATATCTACTACATATATAATTTTGTCCTTAGGTACCCATATCTTTTTCGGTCCTTATTTGTTAGTTTTACCAAAATCCTGTTTGAATTTTGGTTTGGCAGAATAATCATTGCTAGTGTATTTCAGATCATGTGTGTGCCCATAAGTGAAGTGAGATTTTAATGGTGTACATTTAATTACTAAGTCCATGACATTCTTAGGTGGAGATACCTTACCTTGGTATCGTATTCCTTTTCTGCCATTTCTCCTAACTCCATAGATCATTGAAGCCATCTTGCTTCTATCTATGTTTTTAGCCAGAAACTTATGAAAGCTATGATCATATTCTTTTATGATATTATCAGCATTACTGGGAGCCTTTGAGATTATTTCCTTCTGAGAGTTTTGTAAATCATTTTCTAGTTTTGAAATCTTTTCTTTTAACTTAGAATTTTCTAATCTAAGACTCTCAGTTTCTTCAGAGTCAGAAACAAGATCCTTTTTCAGGTTCTTGAATTTGACTCTGAGTTGCTGATACCTTTCTAGAATTTCACTAAGACTTTCTTCTAGTTCAGCTTTGGTAAATTAACAGTAAAGTCAGGAAATACCTCTTCTGTGTCTGATTTTGAGTCTGACCCAGATGCTTCGCTGTCTTCTGTCACATTTTCCATAAGAGTAATGTTTGCTCTTTCATCATCTGAATATGAGTCTGAGTCTGTCAGAAGTATCTGAATCATCCCATGTTGCCATGAGACTTTTCTTCTTCTCCTTGAAGAACTTCTTTTTGGGATTCTCCTTCTGAAGCATTGGACAATCACTTTTATACTGCCCTTGTTCATTGCACTCATAGCAGATGATGTCCCTGTTCCTTGACTTTCTGTGACCAAAAGAAGCTTCTGACCTTCTGTGTCCAGAGGAGGGCTCAGACTTTCTGTATCCAGATGAGAACTCATTATGGTTCCCTGATCTTCTGAAGTTTCTGAATTTTCTTTGCCTCTGCTTCCACAGCTGATTGACCCTTCTAGAGAGAAGAGACAATTCATCTTCTTCTGATGAGGATCCATCAGAGGTTTCTTCCACAGCCTGCAAAACTTTAGAATCAAGTTTTTTGTTAGATTTTAATGCTAAAGGTTTACCTTGCTTCTGAGGCTCATCATCTTCTAGCTCTATCTCATGGCTTCTGAGGGAGCTAACAAGTTCCTCCAGAGATATCTTGTTGAGATCTTTTGCCAGCTTGAGAGCAATGACCATTAGCCTCCATTTCTTTGGTAAACTTTTGATGATCTTATTTACGTGATCATTAGTAGAATACCCTTTGTCAAGAACTCTCAACCCAACAACTAGAATCTGGAATCTTGAGAACATTGCTTCTATGGATTCACTTTCTTCCATCTTGAAGACTTCGTATTTCTGAATGAGCACAAGGGCCTTGGTTTCTTTAACTTGTATGTTTCCTTCATGCGTCATTCTCAGAGAGTCATACGTGTTTTTGACTGTCTCTCTGTTTGAGATCTTCTCATACTCTGAATATGAGATGGCACTAAAAAGAATTGTTCTGGCCTTATGATGGTTTCTGAAGTCACCCTTTTGTTGGTCAGACATTCTTTTTCTATCTATCTTCTGACCACTTTCATCCATGGGATGCATGTATCCATCAATTACCATATCCCATAAGTCAGCATCATGAGCCAGAAAGAAGCTCTCAATTCTGTCTTTCCAGTAGTCAAAATTTTCTCCATCAAAGACTGGAGGTTTGTCGCTGATTCTGTCCTTATCATCATGATAGTCGTTGCTGATGTTTTGACTTGGTCCCACCATAGTGTTTTTCTAAAGCTTGGATCTTGTACATACACGGTTAAGTGTATGAGCTCAGAACCAGGCGCTCTGATGCCAATTGAAGAAGTGAAAAACA
Organism: Vicia faba; assembly: GCA_948472305.1. Classification (NCBI taxonomy): domain Eukaryota; kingdom Viridiplantae; phylum Streptophyta; class Magnoliopsida; order Fabales; family Fabaceae; genus Vicia; species Vicia faba. The sequence continues at coordinate 224,501 of CATIWC010001676.1, forward strand.
CAAGAAGGAGGGGTTGAATTGAAACTTAAAAATCAAAAGCAATAGACACGATTCTTTTTATCCTAGTTCGCTTGATCTCAAACTACTCCAGTCCACCCGCCAAGGTGATTTCGCCTCTCTCCAACGAGGACTTAATTCACTAATCAAACTGATTACAATTCTACTTTGACAACTTCCAAAGTCTTTTTAAGTACAACCACAACCCGGTTTATCTCAAGGAAAAATTCACTAATTAAGAGAAGAAATTCACTGTGTACTATATGTTTTTCGTTACAAAAATTGTATCACTAGATGTGATGTATTACACAATATTTGAGAATAGAATGAGTATAATTTTTGCAGCGTTTTTAGATTGTATGGAGCAGTGGTTGAAAATCATAAATGATTTAACATTTGAACTTGATTATATAGGTGTGGCAATCTGTGCAAATGGAAACATGATAATTAGCACTTAATGCACTTTCCATACTGAGAAGATCCTTGTTTGATTGTAGGTGTTGTAAATGATATTGCCTTGATGGAAAAGTAACGCTTCAGAACTTAAGGTATCTTGCATGCTGCTTTGCTTCAGAACTTGGGAAGTCAGAATCATAAGGTTTTGTTTGCATGTTAGACTTCCGTTTAGAATTAGGATATCTTTCTCTTTAGCGCAAATTCTGATCTTCATACTTCAACATATTCTGATTACTTAGCTTTGAGCGCTTCTGTGGCTTAACTTCTTATGCAGTTCAGTCAGAACTTCTATACAACATAGAACACAAATTTAGAGTGCATATTTGTTCTTTGTGTTTGTTATCATCAAAACTCTTATGAGGGTTGTAGAATCAAAATATGTTCTAACAAGTAACTCGCAATTTCTACTCGTATCAGCTGCAGGAAAGAGAATTCCACAGCCAAGAGTTCCTTTGATGTATCTTAGGATCCTCTTAATAGCTTCCAAGTGAGATACCTTTGGTCTCTCCATGAATCTACTTGCAATACCGACACTAAATGCCAAATTTGGCCGCGTATTGCACAAGTAACGTGATGATCCAATCAACCTCTTATATTGAGTTGGATCCACATCTTGCTCATCATCACTTTTGGACAGAAGCAAACTTGCTTCAGTCGGTGTTATGGTAACATTACAATGCTCCATATCACATCTTTTCAAGATCTTAAGTGCATACTTTCTTTTATGCATAAGCAACCCCATTTTTACTTATGGAACTTTATGCCAAGAAAGGATTTCATTAAGCCAAGGTCACTCATCTCAAATTCTTCCATAAGCTCACTCTTGAACTTAGAAATATTCACTTCATTGTTGTCCGTAATCAACAAGTCATCCACATATAAGCAAAGTATGATAACATATTTGCTTTCAACCGTCTTCACAAAAACACCATGTTTGGATACACACTTCTTGAAGCCAACCTCAACTAGAAAAGCATCGATGTATTTGTTCCAAGATCTAGGTGCTTGTTTTAAATCATAGAGTTCCTTCTTCAATTTGTAGACTCTTCCCTTTTTATTCTTCACAACAAAAATAGGGGACTGTTTTACATAGACTTCCTCCTCAAGTGGATCATTTAAAAATAAGGATTTTACATCCATTTGATACATTGACCAATTATTCCTATTCAAAATACAACCAAGTAGTCGTATAGTTTATAATCTAGTCACAAGTGCAAACACCCCATCATAGTCTATACCTTCCTTTGCAAAAATCCCTTCACAACTAGTGGAGCCTTATGCTTGAAAAATTCGCCTTTATGATTTTTCCTTCATTTTATAGACTCATCTCTCACCGATTGGCTTTTTTCGTTCCGGTAAATTGACCAGCTCCCAAGTACGATTTTTCTCAATCGGTTCCAGCTCCTCCTTCATCGCACACACCCACTTTGAATTGCTTAATGCCTCTTCCGCGTTCATGGGCTCGGATTCGGTCATAATCGCAAAGTGAATAAGATCACATTCATTGTTGAACTCATAATCATGGAATACTTCACAATATCGGAGCCTCTAAGGTAGACCATTATGTCTTGTTGGTCATCTACTGGATTCACCATTTTTTATCTGAACCGACTGCTGCACAGGACCTGCTGAACCCAGATTTTTTACATTTTCTTCTGAAAATCAATTTCCAGAATTGGGGGAATTGATTTCCGCTTCTGAAAATTCAGTTCCAACAGCTTTAAGATGCAAAATACGCGAGGGAAATTGTTGTACCCCAAAATTTTCCCTCTCATTTTATCAAGATTTCCTCTCACAAGACTCTTTGGACTCCAGACAGAATTAAGGTTTGCTCTACTCAAGACATCTCCTTGCACTGTTGACCTGAAATTAGGGTTTGAGTTTGCACAAGGAATTTTGGACTTCCAATGCTCAATATGACTTTCATACTTCATTTTGGACTCCTAAGATTGCTCATACCAAGTTTCAAGCTTTGAATCAAATTTTTGCCCAGTCAATTGGACAGTTGACCTATAAATCAACTATATTAGGAAAAAGTCAACCGTGGCCAATTTACAGTCAAACCTCATAATTTTTGATCCACATCAATATTATAGACTCATATGAACCATTTGATCAAGTTTGTACCACAACTCCTCAAGAAATTTGATCAGATCATCAAAAGGGCAAAATGGTCATTTTTAGGGTTTTTGACTGTAGAAGGGCAATTTCTGATTTTTTACCTAGCCAATGGCAAATTGGGTTCAAACATGATTTCAAGGATTCAATGGCATCATCTTGACCAATTCACAAGGTTCAAAAGATCTCAAAAGCATTGGATTAACAGATGAATTTTCCAGTCAATTGATCAAAAATCAACTGTACACTAAAAAGTCAAACTTTGACTTTTTGGTCAAAATCAAGTGCCAAGGGTCATTTTTCATCAATATGTGTTAAAACATGAAACTTGTTCACCAAGAAACCTAATTTTGAAAATTAGGGTTTAAAATGGAAAATTTTCATAACTTAGAAATTTTCTAAGTTATGAAAATTTCTTATTTTTCCCCAAATTTTCCCAACTTTTTCACCATGATGCAATTGGATTCAAACAAAACTTCCAAAATTAAAGTTGTAGTCCTCTACAAAATCTACAACTTTGATTCACAAAGTTTTTCCAAAATATACTTGGATCTCAAGTTATGATATGATTTTGTGAACAAGGGTCCATGAAACTTTTAACTTAGTGAAATTTTGCCCTAGTTTAGGCAGGATTTTGACCTATCTTCATGGCAATTTTTTACATAGTTCCAAGTGGAATCTCAAAATTCATTTCAAAGATGGTTTGTAGAGAATGTTACAAGCTTTCCAAAATGTCCAAGAACTCTCCAAGATCATTCATGGTTATGGAGAATCAAAAGTTTGAAATTGGCAAATCATCACTTTTGTCCAAGGCATTTTACACCGTGCTACAAGTTGCAAAATCTGTCCAAACCTTGCTTGTACTTGTTTTACAGGTCTTACCCTTCCACACTCAAAAATTAAATTCAAACACATTGGATTAATGCTTTGTTCTGAGCTTTAGAAGATTACACATTGAATTAATCCATTTTTGGCAAAAAGGCAACAATACCATTTCCATAAAGCACAACTTTTGCATTTTTGTTTCCCTTGAGCCATGAACCTAATCTTTTGCAGAAAACAAATTCCACAAACTTGGGGCAAAGTGCACCAACTATGTGCAGGGTTAGAGCTAGCCTATACAGGCCTTGCCTTTGTCACTTCCCACATTTTCTTCAAAAATAAGTCATTATGCAAAAAGTCCAGAACTTTGTAATCTGATAAAACCAAGTCTTGTGCATATTTAAAACAAGTTTTTCACATTGCCTAAGGTCAGAAACACGAGCTAACAAGTTCTCAAACCCTCCAAAACACCAAAACCCAAGTTCTTGTCAAAATAGGGCAAGTTCTGCAGATTGATTTCCAAAACAAAATCCACCCATGCGTTTTGCTTGCAACCAGTTCCAACACACTCCATACAACATACCTAAACTATCCCAACCATTCCCAAGCCATTGTAACTCCATTTACACACTTCACCATTTTCAAATTCTCAGTTTGCAGGTTGAGTTCTACAATAAGTTTCAGACCATTTCAAAGCAAGCCAAGCATTGGGAAAGGTCAAGGGAACATCAAGCAAGCTCAAAAGAACCTCAGGCCTCACTGAAAGTTGTTACATTGCCATATTCTAACTTGACTGAAACAGATATTTCTCAAACTTCTATCTCCTTATTTAGGAATCATTAGGCTTAGGTTTTTGAAGCAAAAATGTAGTCCTCATTATCCTTTAGTTGTACATATGCATAGAATTCATTTATGTTAACTGAGCTAGGAGTATTTGATAGTTGAAATTTCTAAAAAAACTAGGTCAAGATTTAGGGCCAATGAAATTCTCTCTGGTCTTTGAGAGTTAGATTAAGTTTTTTACATGGTTAGAATCGTGTGATCAAGAGATATAACTTTCATGTTGCAAGTTTTTGTTTTTAAGCACAAATGCAGGAGATATGAGTTTGAACCATGGCGCACGTTTTGCTTCTGTCTCAAGGACATGGATGAAGACAACTTGGGCTGGGCTTGGATTATTCTGACTATTTGCACCCCTTAGCTTGCTTTTCACACCCCATTGGCCCCTTTCATTATTTTTCCATATTTTTCATTTCTTTTTTTATTTTCTGACTTTTATTTATTTTCTCCAAATATTAAAAATCACTAAAAATATTTTCTTAAATTTTCACATTTTATTTTATTTTTTTTATTTTATTTTTGGCATAACATTTAGTTTATTAGGTTTAATACATTTATTTTCTTAAATAAAAACTTATAATTAATACAAAAATATTATACATTATTATTTTTATTATTTATACACTTAAATAATATTTTTTTCTCACATTTTAATTTTTCAACACTTTTGTATATATTTTTATTTATTTTCGTGTACATAAATAAATAATATAATATATATAGTTTCTTAAAAAATTAGGGTTTCTACCCTTTCAAAAATAATCATTAACATTTTTTTTTCTTATTTTTGAGACATTAAATAATTTATTTTACATACATAAATAATTTATTTTTACATACATCAAAATAATACAAAAACATTTTGCATATTTATATTTAATTGTCCATTTAAATATTTGCCTATTTTATTTATTTGTATAATTAAATTCAATATGGTTGTAATAGTTTTTAGGGTTTATTTTTGAGCAATATCCCCTTATTCAAACTTGTATCCCCCTCCCCATATAAATGTTGTAATAGTTGTAGATTTACTTTTACGCAATTTATGGCTTTCAAATGCCATGATAGTAAATTAGGGTTTGTATGCAAAAACCAAAATCAAACAAATAGCATGACTAAACATAAGACAAAAATGCATGAAAAAATGACAACACAATGCACACAAACACCACTAGGGTTTCATCAACATGTTGCCTTAAAAATAGCCATGGTATGCATGCTAGGTATCTTGGAAAAACAAAAACAAAACAAAAAGATCATAGTCCCTCGATGACGCTATCTTGGTTTCCTATACAAAAATGATCTAGTCCCTCAAAAACTTGCTAAGATACTTGGAAATATTATTATCATGGCCATACGATGACCCACGCCCGTCCCGTTTAACATCCAAATACAAGGTTGTTTACCAAATACAATGGTAAAATAACAATGTCAAAGGATTAAAAATGTGTAGGAAAGATCTTTGAGTATGGTAGACAACTCCTAGTTACTTGATCAAATTTGCAAACATCCTTGCTATTTTCAAACACACACACACACACAATTTCAAAACATTTCCCAAAACAAACTTTCAAACATTGAAACATCTTTTCAAAAGACAGAAACCTTTGTATACATTCAAACAAGAATTATTACAAAGGTTGCCTAGACAAAGGCCTCTTTTCAAAATACTTTCAAAACCACACACAAAGCACCATTTCAAACAATTGAAAAAGCAAAGCAAGTGACCTAAACAAGTAACTAAGAGCCCATGGAAAACCATGGATGAAAAGGGTGCTAGCACCTTCCCTTTTCATAATCTACCCCCCGAACCCAAGAAAACATCTCAAAGGTCTTTCCTGTGCTTTTTGACCTTTCCTTTGGATAAAATAAAAAGTCGGTGGTGACTCTTGCTAAACTGAAACATTTGCAAACACAAACACAAAACCTCAAGTCAGTTCTTCCACCGTATCACAGAACTGGCGACTCTGCTGGGGACATATTCTAAAAGTGGGGTTACCTTAGGGTTTAGATCACATTTACATGCTTACCTTGTTTGCTTTGATTGCTTTATATTTGTTTCTATTGTTTGGGTTTGAATCCTCTACCTGGATTTGGGAAACATTCATAGGTAAATAGCAATACATTGTGGAAACTGTGTGGGGTATACCGACATGGTTGAAGCAATAGCTATATTAGTGCAACATATTTGTGGGTACCGGTAGCCTTTGAGTCAATCAAAGAGAATACGGGGCCACTGGATGATGTCATGAAGCACTAATGGACTTCTAGAACCTTTACTTGACCATCTTGGCCTTTTTAGGGGTAGTGAGATGACCGGCTTTGGTGCAGTCCAAAGTTGGTAGATACTCGATACTACACTCATTGAGGGTTGTTTTCTTGGAATATTTCGGTCGCCGGTAAAGTGGCTAAACTGAAACAATGAACACAGAAAATAATCCGGTGATATTAAGCTCCTTAGAACCCGGTTACTATTTATAGGATACGTTGAGCCAACTAACTTCAAGAGGGTACTTACCTATGAAACCCCATGCAAGCCTAAACTAGGAACTTGTGTGATTTGCTTGTACATATACTTGTGAATACATCATGAAAATCATGAAGCATCATTTGCATCCACTAGCCATTTCAAGGGTTTGGATCTTCATCTTTGTTCCTGTTTTGTAGGTTATGGAATCACTCCGCAGGAAAACAATCCAAGTCAACGTTGTGAGAATTTCTCCTCAACTCAAGGAGCTTACTTCCAAGATTCCAGAGTATTCTCCATTCACTAAAAGACATGGTCGACTTCTCAACTTGGTAAACTACAACACAGAGGAAGACATGGTGAAAGTTCTCTTCCAGTTCCTTGACCCCCTACACCACTGCTTCACATTTCCTGATTACCAGTTAGTGCCTACTTTGGAGGAATTTTCTCAACTCCTGAGGATTCCTATTCTCCATCAACTACACTACAACGGTACAGAAAGAGATCCAAAGCATGAAGATGTTGCTCAAGCCCTACACTTGCAACCATCTGATATCGTAAGCCATTGGGAAACCAGAAGTGGTGTCAAGGGTTTCTTGGCAAAATTTGTTTGAGAAAGCTCAAGAATGCTGGAATTCTCTAGATCTGCAAGCTTTTGAGGAGATTGTAGCACTCCTCATCTATGGGTTGGTCTTGTTCCCAAACCCTGACCAGCTTATAGATGTGAATGCTGTCAAGATTTTCATATCTCGGAATCCTGTGCCTACATTGCTTGGGGACATCCTACACTCATTTCACACACGAACAATGAGGAAAAGAGGTGTTCTCATGTGTTGTACTCCTCTCCTAGAAAGGTGGTTTATTTCTCACCTTCCCCAATCAGTCTTGAAGAATGAGCAAGGCTTGAGGTGGTCACAACGATTGATGACTCTTACACATTCTGATGTTCATTGGTTTTCTCGGTCTAGAGAAAAAGTTATCATCATTGATCGTTGTGGGGAATTCCCTAATGTCCCTCTACTTGGCATTAGGGGAGGCATTACCTACAACCCCTGCTTAGCTCTGAGATAATTTGGGTATGCCAGAAGGGATGGCCCACATGATATGCTGATTCCGGACTTGGTTTTTGACTTCGACAATGACGCTCAAGGACTTTGACAAAGGTTCATTTGAGCTTGGAGGATGCCCAATAAGGTGGACAGTAAAACATTGGGGTACAAGAATTCCATCCCCCTTGAACCTTACCTCAAGTGGGTACGAACCCGCGCCCAAAGTCTTATGATGCCTTACCCCTACATTCTCCCTGTGATTAAAGAGCCTCTTATGGAAGGAGAGGTTCCATACACCCTCCTACACCCTGACATGCCAATATCACTAGAAGATTTACAAAGGAGTTGGATACAACTCAAGGGAGAACGCGATACGTTTGAAGCCCAATTCTACGCCAGTGAGAAGAAGGTTTTGGAACTTACTCATCAACTTCACGAAGAGCAGACTCTCAACACCTACATTGCACCAAAAAGGATGCGCAATTTCTTTTTACATTATAATTTTGTATTATTTTGCCCATGGGACATTTATGTACTAACAATTCTATCTTATTAATATGACGTGTGTTCTTTTTGTTTAAAACAAATTTGAATTTCTGAATCCTTGAATGCGTTACATGAATACACTTCATTCATCATATGCATAAACAGGTCTTCACACCAGGTTTCCTTATCTCTCTGTTGTTTATTTCAGCAAGATGGATATAGAGCAGACGGTCAAAGACTTACAAGCGCAAAATTCACAGTTCCAACAACTACTCATGACCTTGGCAAAGGGTCAGGAGGATCTTAAAGCTCTATTAGAGAAGGAAAAGGAAAAAGAGAAAAAGAAGAAAAAAAGAGTTGGTGTGGCTACTTTGGGAAGAAGATTTGAAGATCAAACCAGAAGGGTCCTGGATTTCCCCTCAACATCTGATGAAGGGGTAGGAAAAGGAAAGGGAGTTGCAGTACCATTTGAGTCTGAGGAAGAAGAAGAGGTGGAGGATGAAGACTATTCTGAACAGCAGTACCCTCCTGCAGATGACAAGTACAAGAATCTGGAAGAACGTCTGGCAGCTATGGAAGTGCAAAGAGTGCATGGGCTAGATTACGAAGAGTTAGGTTTGGTTTCTGGGATTGTCATTCCCCCAAGTTTAAAGTGTCTCTTTTTGATAAATACGATGGGGCGTCTTGTCCCAAGATGCACCTACGGTCCTACGTCAGGAAAATCCAACCACATTCTTCTGACAAAGACATGTGGGTCCATTTCTTCCAGGACTGTCTGGCAGGGACACAGTTGGATTGGTTCTACCAGCTAGAGAGGTCTGATGTGCACAATTGGGAGGATTTGGCTGCTGCCTTCTACAAGTAGTATCAGTACAATGCGAACTTAGCATCTACCCGTACTCAATTACAGAGTATGGGCATGGTCTCTAATGAAGGCTTTAAGGAGTATGCCCAAAAATGGAGAGACTTAGCGGGGAGAGTGCAATAACCTCTATCTGAGAGGGAGCTAGTTGATATGTTCTTGGGGACTCTATCAGGTCCATTCTTCAATCACCTGATAGGAAGTTCGTCTGCGGGGTTCACCGAGTTGATTCTAACTAGTGAGAGAGTTGAAGTCGGCATCAAGAGCGGCAAAATTCAGAAAGATGCATCTGCTTCCGCTGCCATCAAAAGACTTTTCCAGCTAAGAAAGAAGTCTCAGTTGTCTACTCCTAGAGAGGTCAAGGAAGAGTTGAGTTCCAGCCAGCGGTGGGGGCCGTAATGATTCAGAAGTCTGCAGCTGATCAGCCCAGAAATAATCAACCTAGAACCAACCCGGATAAACATGACTCTCGCTCAGGTTCTACCCCATCTCTTGAAGTTAAACCTTTCCAGTTTGATGGAGGCACCTAAAAACCCTAACACTTCGTCACCACACTACCATCCCAACGCCAAGTGTGCTTATCATTCAGACAGCCTGGGGTACGACACCAACAATTGTTGGGCCCTCAAGAATAAGATTCAGGATCTAATAGACGCTAAGGAAGTGGAATTCGACGCCCCTGAAAAGCCGAATGTGATCTCTTCTCCAATGCCAAAGCATGGCCACAATGCCCATGTTGTTGAAGAAGATCTTTTTGTTGCTACTGTTGATGATTTGATGACTCTGTTACCGATAATCAAGCTAAATTTGTTGAAGGCTGGGATTTTCCCAGGATGTGAAAAAGATTGCTGCCTTTGTTCATCCTTACCAACCGACTGTTCATTGTTAAAGTTAGGCATCCAACGCCTAATGGATAATCAAGAAATCCTTTTTGAAAAGACTCCTGTTACACCTACTCCTATCAATGATGTTTCTATAATTACCATATCCGCCAATATTTCTAAGGTCTCCAAAAGACCTGTTAAGATTACATTCGATCCAAAGATTGTACCTCTAAAGATAACCATGCCGGGGCCCATCCCTTACAAGTCCAACAAATCAATACCGTGGAACTATGGGGGAGAGATCTTCTACCACGGTATTAAACAGATTGAGTTAGTTGAAGAAAGTTCTGATGAAGAAACTTATGACATTGGAAATATTGCTGGAACGAGTAAAATCACCTGCAGCGGGAGAATTTTCTCTCCGGAGATTGCTCCTCCAAGGGCAATCTTCGGACCCTCAAATACTCCTAAGGTTACTCCTGTACCGGTCAACATATCTGTGAGAACTCCATTTATTGAAGAAGTCGTGACTCATGTGGTTGTACCCTCTGTTGTTGCTGATGATAGAGGGAAAGGGATCCAAGAAACGCCCGTCAGGACGAAGGCTCAGCCTTTGGTCATCCCTGAGACCACTCAAAAAGAAATGGAAGAGATTTTGAAAATAACTAAGAAAAGCGACTATGATGTTGTGGAACAACTGGGGAAAACCTCCTCAAAAATCTCTATGCTGGCCCTGTTACTCTATTCCGAAGCTCATGCCAAAGCTTTGATCGGATTCTTGAAGACGGCCCACGTGCCACAGGAAACCTCCGCAGATCAGTTCCAGGAGTGTGTAGCTAGCCTAACAGCAGACAATGGTCTTAGGTTCTCCGATGCCGATTTAACATCTAAGGGGAGAAAGCATAATGACGCCTTACATGTTTCGGTGGAATGCAGAGGGACTACTCTAGCTCACATTCTGGTTGATACTGGATCGTCTTTAAATGTCTTGCCGAAGAAAGCATTGGACAGATTGGACTGTGAAGGTTTAACTCTGAAGCCCAGCAATATCGTTGTCAGAGCCTTTGATAGTTCTAAAAGGATGGTCCACGGGGAGGTGGACATCCCGATTAAAGTGGGAACTAAAACTTTCAACTCTACATTTTATGTGATGGACATCCGTCCCTCCTATTCTTGCTTGTTGGGAAGACCCTGGATTCATAATGCTGGGGCTGTCACTTCTTCTTTGCATCAAATGCTCAAATACCCAGTCCAGGGGAAAATTATAACTGTTCATGGCGAGGAGGAGTACATGATAAGCCATCTAAATTCTTTCTGCTATGTTGAATTAGATGGTGAATTCATCGAGACCCCCTTTCAGCACTTTGAAGAGGTTTCTCCTGAAGTTGCAGCAACCAAGACAGTGTCTTATGTACCCTTGATTTCCAAGTCTGTGCCTCAGATGTCATCTCTCAAAGATGCAAAGGCTGTGATTGAAGAAGGAGGAAGCACAATATGGGGCCAGCTACCTGACTTTCCTTTCAAATCTGATAAATTCGGCTTGGGTTTCACTGCTTCTGCTCAAAAGGTTATACGTCGATCCCGGGCTGGAGGGCCACCGTTGAAGATCATCCATCATGGAGTCAATGCTTTGGAGGATGGTGAAGAGGAGAGCAACTTTGAAGACTGGATTTTCCCTACTGTTGGCGGAAGACTGAACAACTGGGAGGCAAAGGACTTTGTTCCCATTACTTTCATAAATCAGTAATTTATCTTTCAAACATTTTTGTTGGTCTATAATAATTCTTAAACAATTCGTACACTTTTTGCCTTGTGCCTTACCCGAGGCATATAGGTCCATTTGTAAGGGTTTGATTTTTCATCTTCATATGCCATTTTAATGAATCATGGACGCTTTCATATATAAACTTTTGTGTTCATTTTCTTTCTTTTTACATTTTATTTGTTTAAAGGTGGTTATCCCTTACACACACCCACACTCACAAATACAGGTACCCTTCCATTCCTGATTCCATGGGTAACAATTCTGCTATGGCCTTCAGTGACTCTAAAGATCTGGTCTATCATACCGAATACGAAGGTGATGAAGACTGTAAGGTGCTGGGAGAATTGGCTAGACTGCTACAATAGGAAGAAAGGGCTATTCTGCCCCATGAAGAGCTGTTAGAGACAATCAACCTGGGTACTGATGAAGACCGAAAGGAAGTCAGAGTGGGTGACAACCTAGAGCCAAGTGTCAAAGAACGCCTAGTTCAGCTGTTGAATGAATATGTTGAGATCTTCGCCTGGTCCTACGAAGACATGCCGGGACTCGATACAGATATTGTGGTTCACCGTCTCCCTACAAGAGAAGATTGTCTACAAATTAAACAAAAAGTCTTCCGAATGAGGCCCGACATGTCCGAGAAGATCAAAGCTGAAGTGATGAAGTAGTTCAATGTTGGGTTTCTTGATGTTACCTCCTATCCACAATGGGTTGCTAACATTATGCCCGTACCAAAGAAGGACGGCAAAGTCAGAATGTGCGTGGATTATAGAGACTTAAACAGGGCTAGCCCTAAAGATGACTTTCCACTACCGCAAATTGACATCTTGGTTGACAATACAGCTCAACACAAGGTACTTTCTTTCATGGATGGATTTTCAGGGAACAACCAGATTAAAATGGCCCCTGAAGACATGGAGAAAACTACTTTTGTTACACAGTGGGGTACCTTCTACTATAAAGTGATGTCATTCGGACTGAAGAATGTTGGGGCAACTTACCAATGCGCCATGGTAGCTTTGTTTCATGACATGATACATCATGAGATTGAAGTCTACGTAGACGACATGATAGCCCGTTCACAGACAGAAGAAGAACACCTCGACCATCTGCAAAAGCTGTTTGTCAGGTTGAAGGAGTACAAGCTCAGATTAAACCCTAACAAGTGCACTTTCGGAGTCAGGTCCGATAAACTCTTGGGTTTCATAGTCAGCAACAAAGGCATCGAGGTTGATCCTGCCAAAGTCAAAGTTATACAAGAAATGCCTGCCCCTCGCACTGAGAAGGAGGTCAGAGGTTTCTTGGGATGCCTAAACTACATTGAAAGGTTCATCTCTCACCTAACATCTACCTGTGAGCCAATCTTCAAGCTGTTGAAGAAAGATCAGGTGGTTAAATGGAATGATGACTGTCAAGTTGCTTTCGATAAAATCAAGGAGTATTTGCTAGAAACTCCTATCTTGATGCCTCCCGTCGAAGGAAGACCGCTAATCATGTATCTGACTGTTTTGGATAATTCAATGGGGTGCATACTGGGCCAACATGACGAGTCTGGCCGAAAAGAGCATGCCATTTATTACCTTAGCAAAAAGTTTACCGACTGTGAGACCCGATACTCACTGCTCGAGAAAACTTGTTGCGCTTTGGTATGGGCTGCTCGCCGGCTAAGGCAGTATATGTTGACTCATACCACTCTACTGATATCTAAGATGGATTTGATCAAGTATATATTTGAAAAGCCTGCTTTATCTAGAAGAATAGCTAGATGGAAGATGATTCTGACCGAGTATGACATACAGTACACGACCCAAAAAGCTATAAAGTGGAGTGTACTAGTTGACCATCTAGCTCATCAAGATGTCGAAGATTACCAATCCATGAAGTTCGACTTCCCCGACGAAGACATTATGACTTTGGACAACATTGAAGATTTCAGACTGTATGACGGACCTAAACAAGGATCTCGATGGAATCTGTACTTTGATGGTGCCTCCAATGCACTTGGAAACGATATCGGTGCTGTGCTCATCTCACCAGAAGGTTGCCATACACCTTTCACTGCCAGACTCTGCTTCAACTGCACCAACAACATGGCCGAGTATGAAGCTTGTATCTTCGGTCTCAAAGCTGCAATGGATCTGGGAATCAAATCTTTGGTTATATTTAGAGACTCAGCTTTGGTTATCAATCAGATCAAAGGAGAGTGGGATACTAAACATCCCAACCTCATCCCTTACAAAGAACATGTCTTGATATTGTTACAACATTTCGAGCGGATTACCTTCGAGCACTTCCCGCGAGAAGAGAATCAGCTAGCAGATGCTCTAGCTACAATTTCATCCATGTTTAAACTTAACTGGGATAATGAGACTCCCCAAATCACCATTGAGCGAATGGATGAACCTGCATATTGTCACGAGATTAATACCGAAGAAGTAGTGGACCGACCTTGGTTTCACGAAGTCAAAAGGTATCTCGAGGCACGAGAATACCCTGAAAGAGCTTCAGTCAACGACAAAAAGTTCTTGAGGAGATTCTCTACCAAGTTCTTCCTGAGCAATGGTATCCTATACAAGTGCAATCATGATTGCATTCTGCTTCGTTATATGGACAAGATTGAAGCTAAGCAGATCATGGCTGAACTGCATAATGGTACCTTTGGCACTCATTCTAGCGTGCATACGATGGCTAAGATGATTCTACGAGCAGGCTATTACTGGTCTACCATGGAAGTTGATTGCCATCAACATTCCAGGACCTGCCATAAATGCCAAATCTATGCGGACAAGGTACATATACCTCTAGTTCCTCTCAATGTCTTAACAGCTCCTTGGCCATTCGCTATGTGGGGAATCGACATAATTGGAGAGATCAAGCCTACATCATCCAATGGGCACCGCTTCATCCTGGTGGCCATTGATTACTTCACCAAATGGGTCGAAGCAGATTCCTTCGTATCCGTCACAAAGAATGTTATTGCCCGCTTCATCAAGAAGAACCTCATTTTTCGGTATGGTGTCCCCGACAGGATCATCACCGACAACGGTACAAATCTGAACAATACTATGATCACCTCCTTATGCGAGCAGTTCCAGATTCAACATCACAATTCATCTCCCTATCGGCCAAAGATGAATGGTGCTGTCGAATCTGCGAACAAAAATATCAAGATGATCATGCAAAAGATGACAGTCACCTACAAAGACTGGCATGAGATGTTAGCGTTTGCTCTACACGGGTACCGTACCACGGCGCAAACATCAACTGGGGCAACACCCTTTTCTTTGGTATACGGCATGGAAGCTGTTTTGCCTATCGAGGTTCAGATTCCCTCATTGAGAATCATGAAGGATGCTGGTTTGAGTGAAGACGATTGGATTCAGACCCGGTTTTATCAACTTAACTTGATTGATGAAAAGCGACTCACTGTTGTTTGCCATGGTCGGACGTATCAAAAACGGATGATCAAGGCTTTCAACAAAAAGGTCATGCGCCAGATATATCAAGTCGGGGATCTTGTAATCAAGAGGGTCATCTTGCCGCAAAGTGATCCCAGGAGCAAATGGACTCCTACCTACAAAGGACCATTTGTGATTAAAAACATCTTTTCTGGTGGGGCAATGATATTAACCACCATGGACGGCGACGATCTACTGCACCCTGCAAACACGGACATAGTCAAAAGATACTACGCATAAATGACCCGACAAGTCGAAAACCCAAAAGGGCGACTTGGGAAAAAAAGGGCATCCCGGTGAATCGAAAACCCGAAAGGGAGGTTCAGGAAAAAGTTAGGGATAAATAAAAAAAATTGTACACCCGGCAAGTTGAAAACCCGAAAGGGCGACTTGGGGAAAAAGGGTTTCCCGGTGGATCAAAAACCCAAAAGGGCGGTTCGGGAAAAAGTTAGGGAATTAAAGTGTATGACTATGTCTTGTCAGATCACTTTAAGGACAATCTCTTCACTGACAAGCTCCAGGCTTCTGATCAACTCAATCATCTTTGGACGAAGCAGCGAATGGACAGGATATTCAGAGTTACGAAGGCTATAGCGGAATGGGAACCCCATGGAATTTTTTACACATAGCCATCTTTCTTTGTATAAATTTTTCTCATTTTTTATGACAACATTCTCTTACTAGGATGTATGTCTCCTTTGTACAAAATACTTATACAAAGTTAATACAAAGATACTTCAAAGTGCAGAAAACTATTTGTCTTTTCTTCTTTTTTTTACACTTGTGTTTTATTTGAAAACGTCCAATGATTTATTAAATGAGCATATGCATTTGAATATAATCACCTGTTTACAAATAAACGAAATAAGAAAGAATAATTACTGACAGTTTAAAAATATTGGAAAACGTCTTTAAGCTATTCCAGGAGAAATCCCCTGCAGTACATCATCTAGATCCCCAGCGGAGCTAAAACCTTGAAACACATATCCCCAGCGGAGCTAAATTTCAAAATCCCCATCAGAGTTAAGTTTTCAAACTCCCAATCCCCAGCTAAGCAAAACTTTGAACTACAGACCCTCAGCGAAGATGAAGCCTTCTTCCCCAGCGGAGTCAAATTTTCAACAATTAATCTACAGCGGAAACCATTCAGTTTTCCCCAGACTCCCCAGCAAGTTGTCTTAAAGTCTGAGAATCAACCGGATAACAGTTAACTTTTGTTTTATCCCCAACCTAGGATAATTCCCCAGTAGATTGGCATACAACCCAAACTCCTGATCTCCCCAGCAGGATAGCTTACTCTCTAGCAGTATAGCTACTCCCACAGAGTTCTTACTCCCTAACTGAATGAAGATTCTCATTCTTGATTCCCCAGTGAAGTTGCCAGAGTCTTCATTACTCCTCAGCATGAATTTATCAGAATCTTTATTCCCCTGCAGGTCGAAGTTTCACATTCTTGACTTTCCAGCATGAAGTCCCCAAGGATTCAAATTCCCCTAGCAGAATGAATATTCTCATTCTCGGTTCCCCACAGAAGCCATCAGAGCCTTCTTTATTCTCCAGCAGATCAAGGTTTTCCTTTGTTTGATCCCCGATAGGGATCACCAGAGTTTCCTTATTTCCCAACCGAGTAAGGATTCCCGTTGTGTAATCCCCAACCATGGTCGTCAAGGTTCTCTGGATTCCCCAAGCAGAATGTTTATCATCCTCCAAGGACTTGAAAGATCCCTATGTCCCCAGGAAAGTCGTGAAAGATTCTCACATCCCTGCAGAAGTTGTCAAAGTTTTTGATAGTTCCCGCGAGTTGCCAAGGATTTTCTATCCCCAACAGTGGTCAACAAGGATTTATCATCCTCAACAATCAAAGGTTTTGAATCTCCAGCAGTGGCCATGGATTTATTTTCCCCGGCAGCAGTCAAGGATTTTATTATCTCTAGCTATCAAGGATTTATTTTCCTCAGCAAGACGGCGAATCAGCTGGCATGCGCATATATTATATTCATATATCATAAACATTGTTAAAACACATATATTGCATCATACATTTCATGCAACATAACTTTGTGTTTCAGCTAACATTTTATCCTTTTTAGGATAAGATTAACAAGCTACCAATATACAATCATGAAAACAGTTTAAAGATGCTCCAGACAGGGATGCTATTATATTACTTATTCAGATTCATAGTTCATAAAACAGCTTAGAGATGCTCCAGACACGGATGCTATTCTATTACTTATTCAGATTCAAAGCTCAGAAAACAACTTAGAGATGCTCCAGACACGGATGCTATTCTATTGCTTATTCATATTCAAAGCTCATAAAACAGCTTAGAGATGCTCCAGACACGGATGCTATTCTATTGCTTATTCATATTCAAAGCTCAGAAAACAGTTTAAAGATGCTCCAGACACGGATGTTATTCTATTGCTTATTCAGATTCACAACTCATAGATGCTCCAGACACTGATGCTATTATGCCGCTTATTCAAATACAAGATTCAGATACACTCCAGATACACTCCAGACACGGTAGCCATTCTGACACTCATTCTTCTGACCTGCAACATACAATTCAACAAACATTCTTGGATGGCATCTTTAAGCCCATCTCCAACAAGATTCTATCACATCTCCAAATGGCATCTTTAAGCCCATTCCCTCAAATATACTTTGACGAGTGCAAATTTACGGGCACTCTAGTGTCCAATCATCTTTTACCTTCGAGTCACGAACGGCAAACTCGCCAATCTAACTCTTCAGGTTCAAGAAGATTGAATAGGGGCAGCTGTTGTACCCCAAAATTTTCCCTCTCATTTTATCGATATTTCCCCTCACAAGACTCTTTGGACTCCATACAGAATTAGGGTTTGCTCTACTCAAGACATCTCCTTGCACTATTGACCTGAAACCAGGGTTTGAGTTTGCACAAGTAATTTTGGACTTCCAATGCTTAATATGACTTTCATACTTCATTTTGGACTCCTAAGATTTCTCATACCAAGTTTCAAGCTTTGAATCAAATTTTTGCCCAATCAATTGGACAGTTGACCTAGAAATCAACTATATTGGGAAAAAGTCAACTGTGGCCAATTTACAGTCAAACCTCATAATTTTTATCCACATCAACATTATAGACTCATATGAACCATTTGATCAAGTTTGGACCAAAACTCCTCAAGATATTTGATCAGATCATCAAAAGGGCAAAATGGTCATTTTTAGGGTTTTTGACTGTAGAAGGGCAATTTCTGATTTTTTACCTAGCCAATGGAAAATTGGGTTCAAACATGATTTCAAGGATTCAATGGCATCATCTTGACCAATTCACAAGGTTCAGAAGATCTCAAAAGCATTGGATTGACAAATGAATTTTCCAGTCAATTGATCAAAAATCAACTGTACACTGAAAAGTCAAACTTTGACTTTTTGGTCAAAATCAAGTGCCAAGGGTCATTTTTCATCAAGATGTGTCAAAACATGAAACTTGTTCACCAAGAAACCTAATTTTGAAAATTAGGGTTTAAAATGGAAAATTTTCATAACTTAGAAATTTTCTAAGTTATGAAAATTTCTTATTTTTCCCCCAACATTTCCCAACTTTTTCACCATGATGCAATTGGATTCAAACAAAACTTCCAACATGAAAGTTGTAGTCATCTACAAAATCTAAAACTTTGGTTCGCAAAGTTTTCCCAAAAGATTCTTGGATATCAAGTTATGATTTTGTGAACAAGGGTCCATGAAACTTTTAACTTAGTGAAATTTTACCCTAGTTTAGGCAGGATTTTGACCTATCTTCATGGCAATATTTCACATAGTTCCATGTGGAATCTCAAAATTCATTTCAATGATGGTTTATAGATAATGTTACAAGCTTTCCAAAATGTCCAAGAGCTCTCCAAGATCATTCATGGTTAGGGAGAATCGAAAGTTTGAAATTGGCAAATCATCACTTTTGTCCAAGGCATTTTACACCATGCTACAAGTTGCAAAATATGTCCAAACCTTGCTTGTACTTGTTTTACAGGTCTTAAACCCTTCCACACTCAAAATTTGAATGCAAACACATTGGATTAAGGCTTTGTTCTGAGCTTTAGAAGATTACACATTGAATTAATCATTTTTTTGGCAAAAAGGCAACAATACCATTTCCATAAAGCACAACTTTTGCATTTTTGTTTCCCTTGAGCCTTGAACCTAATATTTTGCAGAAAACAATGTCCACAAACTTGGGGCAAAGTACACCAACTATGTGCAGGGTTAGAGCTAGCCTGTACAGGCCTTGCCTTTGTCACTTCCCACTTTTTTTTCAAAAACAAGTCATTTTGCAAAAAGTCCAGAACTTTGTAATCTGATATAACCAAGTCTTGTGCACATTTCAAACAAGTTTTTCACATTGCCTAAGGTCATAAACACGAGCTAACAAGTTCTCAAACCCTCCAAAACACCAAAACCCAAGTTCTTGTCAAAACAGGGCAGGTTCTACAGATTGATTTCCAAAATAAAATTCACTCGTGCGTTTTGCTTGCAACCAGTTCCAACACACTCCATACAACATACCTAAACTATCCCAACCATTCCCAAGCCACTGTAAATCCATTTACACACTTCACCATTTTCAAATTTTGAGTTTGCAGGTTGAGTTTTACAAGAAGTTTCAGACCATTTCAAAGCAAGCCAAGCATTCGGAAAGGTCAAGGGAACATCAAGCAAGCTCAAAATAACATCAGGCCTCACTGAAAGTTGTTGCATTGCCATATTCGGACTTGACTGAAACAGGTATTTCTCAAACTTCTATCTCCTTATTTAGGAATCATTAGGCTTAGGTTTGTGAAGCAAAAATGTAGTCCTCATTGTCCTTGAGCTGTACATATGCATATAATTCATTTATGTTAACTGAGCTAGGAGTATTTGATAGTTGAACTTTCTGAAAAAACAAGGTCAAGATTTAGGGCCAATAAAATTCTCTCTGGTCTTTGAGAGTTAGATTAAGTTTTTTACATGGTTAGAATCGTGTGATCAAGAGCTATAACTTTCATGTTGCAAGTTTTTGTTTTTACGCACAAATGCAGGAGATACGAGTTTGAACCATGGGGCGCGTTTTGCTTCTGTCTCAAGGACAGGGATGAAGACAACTTGGGCTGGGCTTGGATTATTCTGACTATTTGCACCCCTTAGCTTGCTTTTCACACCCCCTTGGCCCCTTTCATTATTTTTCCATATTTTACATTTCTTTTTTTATTTTCTGACTTTTATTTATTTTCTCCAAATATTAAAAATCACTAAAAATATTTTCTTAAATTTTCACATTTTATTTTATTTTTTTATTTTATTTTTGGCATAACATTTAGTTTATTAGGTTTAATACATTTATTTTCTTAAATAAAAACTTATAATTATACAAAAATATTATACATTATTATTTTTATCATTTATACACTTAAATAATATTTTTTTCTCATATTTTAATTTTTCAACACTTTTGTATATATTTTTATTTATTTTCGTGTACATAAATAAATAATATAATATATATAGTTTCTTAAAAAATTAGGGTTTCTACCCTTTCAAAAATAATCATTAACATTTTTTTTCTTATTTTTGAGACATTAAATAATGTATTTTACATACATAAATAATTTATTTTTACATACATCAAAATAATACAAAAACATTTTGCATATTTATATTTAATTGTCCATTTAAATATTTGCCTATTTTATTTATTTGTACAATTAAATTCAATATGGTTGTAATAGTTTTTAGGGTTTATTTTTTAGCAATATCCCCTTATTCAAACTTGTATCCCCCTCCCCATATCAATGTCGTAATAGTTGTAGATTTACTTTTACGCATTTTATCGCTTTCAAATGCCATGATAGTAAATTAGGGTTTGTATGCAAAAACCAAAATTAAACAAATAGCATGACTAAACATAAGACAAAAATGCACGAAAAAATGACAACACAATGCACACAAACACCCCTAGAGTTTCATCCACTTGTTGCCTTAAAAATGGCCATGGTATGCATGCTAGGTATCTTGGCAAAACAAAAACAAAACAAAAAGATCATAGTCCCTCGATGAAGTTATCTTGGTTGCCTATACAAAAATGATCTAGTCCCTCAAAAACTTGCTAAGATACTTGGCAATATTGTTATCATGGCCATACGATGACCCACGCTCGTCCCGTTTAACATCCAAATACAAGGTTGTTTACCAAATACAATGGTAAAACAACAATGTCAAAGGGTTAAAAATGTGTAGGAAAGATCTTTGAGTAGGGTAGACAACTCCTAGTTACTTGATAAAATTTGCAAACATCCTTGCTATTTTCAAACACACACACACACACACAATTTCAAAACATTTCCCAAAACAAACTTTCAAACATTGAAACATCTTTTAAAAAGACAAACACCTTTGTATACATTCAAACAAGAATTACTACAAAGGTTGCCTAGACAAAGGCCTCTTTTCAAAATAATTTTAAAACCACACACAAAGCACCATTTCAAACAATTGAAAAAGCAAAGCAAGTGATCTAAACAAGTAACTAAGAGCCCATGGAAAACCATGGATGAAAAGGGTTCTAGCACCTTCCCTTTTCATAATCTACCCCCTGAACCCAAGAAAATATCTCAAAGGTCTTTCCTGTGCTTTTTGACCTTTCCTTTGGATAAAATAAAAATTCGGTGGCGACTCTTGCTAAACTGAAACATTTGCGAACACAAACGCAAAACCTCAAGTCAGTTCTCCCACCGTATCACAGAAATCGATTTCCAAAATCAGGGAAATCAATTTCTACAACTGTCATGGACTTTTTTCTACTGTCAAACAACCTCACTTTATCCACGGCCACATCTCGACTTATCACAATCTTCTTTCTACTCATAACAAACAACTTGTAGCCTCCAGTAAGATGATAACCAACAAGTAACATCATCTCACCTTTGTCATCTAACTTCCTTCGAAGCTTATCCCGAATATGTAAAAAATCTACCAAACCAAAAACTTTCAAATGACTCAAACTTGGTTTAAGTCCAGGCCATACCTCTTCTGGAGTCACTTTTTCCATCTTATTAGTAGGGCACCTATTAAAAAATAGGCGGTTGTAGACATGGCTTCACCCCATAGTTCCTTCGGTAAGATTTTTCCCTTCAACATGCTATGAACCATATTCATTATTGAACGATTTCTTTTCTCGGCAAAACCATTTTGTTGAGGCATATAAGGTGGCACAACCTCACATACTATACCCTCAACATCACAATAGTTCCCAAAATCACTCGAAGGATACTCGCCCCCACCATCGGTTTTGAGAATTTTCAACTTGTGACCACTTTGCCGCTCTGCCATGAATTTAAAATGTTTCAACACATCAAACACATCATATTTCCTCTTGATTAAATAAATCCATAGCTTCTTACTAAAATCATCAATAAAAGTTACAAAGTACTTATTTCTACCATACGAGTCGACTTGCATTGGACCATACACATCAGAGTACACCACCTCAAGACGATGTTTGGTCCTATGACCTGTATCCTTGTTGGAACTATTCTTATGTTGCTTCCCTTGAACACTATCTTCATAAATCTCACCTGGAACATTGATCTTGGGCAGCCCGGTCACCATACCATTCCTTTGTAACACGTCGAGGTCTCAAAAATTGAGATGTACAAGACGGTAATTCCACAACCACTCATCACAACTTACCGCTGTAGAAAGACACCTGTGCTCAATCACTTTTAACTCTATCTTGAAATTACGATTTACATCTGTGATACGGTGGGAGAACTGACTTGAGGTTTGCGTTCGTATTCGCAAATGTTACGGTTAGCAAGAGTCGCCACCGACTTTTTATTTTATCCTAAGGAAAGGTTAAAAAGCACAGCAAAAACCTTTTGAGATGTTTTCTTGGGTTCGGGGAGTAGATTATAGAAAGGGAAGGTATTAGCACCCTTTCTATCCATGGTTATCCATGGGCTCTTAGTTACTTGCTTAGATCACTTGCCTTTTGTTTTCAATTGTTTTAAATGGTGCTTGAGTGTGTGGGTTTTGAAAATGTTTTGAAAAGAGGCCAATGTGGTGGCAACCTTTGCAATGATCCATGTGGGGATGTATACAAAGATGTATGTCTTTTGAAAAGGTTTTCATTTGTTTTTGAAAGTTGTTTTGAAAGTGTAGTGTTGTGTGATTTTGAAATTAGGCAAGTGTTTTGTTTTGCAAGTTGATTCAAGTAACTAAGAGGTTATCTACTCCTAAATTTCTCAAAAGATCATTGCTATACTTTAACCCTTTTAACAAGTTTGCACCACCATTATATTTGGTGGGCAACCTTGTGTTAGGATGTGAAAGGGACAGGCGCGGGTCATCGTTTAGACCATAATTGTAACGACGTTAAATGTCTTTGGGCAATTTTTCTAAGGGACTTGATCATTTGTTTTGTTTGTTTTGAAAAGTTTTATCGAGGGACTATGATCATTCAAACTGTTTGCTTTGCCCAAAGATGTTCAACATACAATATGGCCCATTTTTTTGAAGGCAACAAGTGGAATACCCTAGGGGGTGCAAGTGTGATTTGTGTGTCCATTTTCATGCTTGTTCATCTTGTATTAGGTCAAACTATTTTTTTTTATCGTTCTTCGCATACAAACCCTAGCTCTAGCATGTTATCATTAGAAAGCAATAAAGTGCGAAATTAAAATTACTAAGCTATTACACAACCAAATATGGGAAGGGGGGTACAAATGTTCAAATGGGGATATTGACAAGAACTTAAATCTAAATTATTACAACAATTGGATATTTTGCAATGCATAATTAAATGTAAATTAAATAAATATGTGAAATGTAAAAAGAAAGTTTCTATGTGTATGAGAAAATATTATTTATGTAAAAGGAAAAAGAAAATAAAAATGTATTTATTTTTTAGTATTTTGAACTTAGGGTGAAAAACCCTAATTTTTAAATAAAAGGTATTATTATCTAATTTAATTCTACTATTTATTTATTATTTATAAAAAATAAAATAAAATGAAGTGTATTGTAAAAAAGGTATTTTTTGTATCAAATATTAAATAAAATGAAAAATCAAATATTTTTATATTTTTGTCTTAAATATATTAATAATCATATATATATATATTATTAAACCCTAGATATGTATTATACAAAAATAAATATTTATTTAATATTTTAATAAAATAAATAAAAGAGTATTTTTTGTGTGAAATATTTTCAGAAAGTACATAAAAATAAAAAGTGTATTTACATTATTTTTACATTTATTCTAATAATCAAATATATATATATTTATGTACAAACTAAACAAATAAACAAATAAATATGCAATAAATGCAAAAAATAATGAAAAAAATATTTTTAATTTTCTAATGACATGAGAAAAAATAAATGAAGTCAGCAAAAAAAGAAAAAGTCAAAAATGTCAAAAAATGAGTAAATGGGCTCAGGGGGGTGTAAGCCAAAAAGGATGGTGTGGAAAGAAAGAACAACAACAGCCCAGCCCAATGACACACTGTCTTCAACCTCCAGCTTCAAACTTTGAAAAAACGCGCGCCTCTTGCTTCAATGTCTAACTCCTGATTCCTTGATTTTTTGAACAAACTTCCAACACAAAAGATGTTAAGCATGAAGAGACGGTTCTAACCATATAAAGAACTTGACCTATCTCTCTAAGATGAGGGAGAATTTCTCTCCCCCTCTTTTCTGACCTAATTTTTTTACCATTTTCAGAGCTCAAATTCTCTCTACTCAGATAAAAGAAATGAAAAGTAAAGCTATGTACATGTTCAGGGCTATGAGTAGGACCTTGTTTCTTCACAAACTTAAGACTAAAGATGCCTAATAAGAGAGATACGAATTCAAACTTTTACCTGTGCAGTTGAACTTCTATGTGGAGGATGAGAGACCTTCAGTGCAATGTAATGATTGGAAAAGCTTCCTTGAGGTCCAGGGATGCTTTTTCAATGCTTACTTTGTCTTGAACCTTCTTGTATCAAGCTATAGAACTTCACCTGCAAGTCAAAGATGTGAAAATGGTGGAAGTGGTTAGAGCAACTACAGATCGTTCCTTAGCTTCTGGATAGCTTGCATATGTTGTAAGGAAGGTAGAGGAACAGGTTTTGATCAAAATGCTTGAAGGGTTTGAGAGATTGCACTCAAACTGCAGGGGCACCCCTGTTTGTGCAGTTTTGAGGATGATTCTGAGATGGAGGGTGTTTTGGAGGTCAAGAGCTCGTGTGTTAGCTTGGATATGTTATGTGTAATGTGTTTGACAACTTTTTTCTTGTGTTTGTATGCTGGTATGATAGATGGCATAAGTTATGGATGTTACTTCTATGTGAAGCAAGCAAATGTCAACTTGGTTTCTAGGCCAGTACAATGCCTCAATCTATGCTGCACATTTGAGTCTTGATCAGTGGGAAATGTCCATGCCTTTTTGCCTCAAAGATCTGCATTGTACCTCATAGATTTGCAAAGTTGCCATAAAGTAGCACTTTACAAGAATGGATAATATGCTTTTTCTAGTTTAGGCTTGATTTTGTGTGTATTGTCCAATATGAGCAAGATAATGCTAGAGCACAAAGGATATGCATTGAATTATTGAGTGAAAATGGGATTAGAGGCCTGCAATGTAGCTTAAGCATGCTGAATTCAAATTTGCCAAGTTTATGAACATGCTTTGATGAAGAACAAAAAGTGAATTTTTGCCAACTTGTGAAATTCGAATCTCTCAAGTTATGAGGTTGTTTGATGAGTTCTTGGACATTTTGGAAAGCTTGGAATGTGTACTACAATCCATCTTTGAAATGCAATTTGAAATTCCAAGTGGAAGGGTATGAAAAGTGGCCTTGAAGTAGGGTAGAAAACCTTGTCAAAATAGGTCAAATTTCACTAAGTTAAAAGATGGTTTAGTGCCCTTATTCAAAAAATCATAACTTGAGATACAAGCTTCAAATGAGAAAACTTTGTGAATCAAAGTTGTAGATTATGCAACAAGCTACAACTTTCATGTTTTGACTTTTGCTTGAATCCAAATGGATCATGGTGAAAAGATGGGGCAAAGTTGGGAAAAAATTAGGGTTTTTCATAACTTAGAAAAATTCTAAGTTATGAAAAATTCCATTTTCAAACCCTAATTTGCATTTTGTGATTTCTTGGTGAACAAGTTTCATGATTTGGCATGTTTTGATGAAAAATGAATCTTGACTCTTGATTTTGACCAAAAAGTCAAAGTTTGACTTTTCAGTATACAGTCAAAATTGATCAATTGATTGGGAAATTCAACTGTCAATCTTGTGTACTTGGGATCTTTTGAGCTTGATGAACATGTCAAGATAATTCCATGGGGTCCTTGAGTCCATATGTGAGCTTGGTTTGCCATTGGCTAGGTCAAACAGTCAAAAATTGCCTTTGTGCAGTCAAAACCCTAAAAATGACCATTTTGCCCTTTTGGTGATCTGATCAAATTTCTTGTGGAATTGTGATCCAAACTTGATCAAATGGTCCATATGAGTTCATAATGTTGATGTGGGTCAAAAATCATGAGGTTTGACTGTCAATTGGCCACAGTTGACTTTTTCCCCAATATAGCTGATTTCTAGGTCATTTGTCCAATTGACTGGGCAAAGATTGGAATCAAGGCTTGAAACTTGGTATGGATAAACTTGGGAGTCCAACATGAAGCATGAAAGTCATCTTAGGCATTTTAGGTCAAAAAATCTTTGTGCAAACACAAACCCTAATTTGGGTCAACAGTGCTAGGAGAAGTCTTGCTGAGGAAACCCTAATTGGATCTTGAGCTCCAAGGGCCTTGTGATGAGAAAATGTTGAGAGAATGGGAGGGCAAATTTTGGGGTACAACAGTTGCCCCTGTTCAATCTTCTTGGACCTGAAGAGTTAGATTGGCAAGTTTGCCTTTCGTGACTCGAGGGTAAAAGGAGATTGGACACTAGAGTGCCCGGAAATTTGCACTCGCATGCTGGAGTCTCAACAATGTGGTGTCGGGAATGGGCTTATAGATGCCATTTGGAAAAGTGACAGAACTTTGTCGGGAATGGGCTTATAGATGCCATTTGGAAGTGTTGATCGCATAAGAGGTTCCTTAGCGAGAACTTGTGTATTTAAGAAAGACAGATGTTTTCCTGGCTTGTTACAGGTGTTTGATCTTCAGTCTCCTTATGCAGATATGCCCTGGCTAGATACAGGTATCGAATCTACAATCGGTTACTCACAGATGCGTCCTGGCTAGATACAGGAGTCGAATCTGGAAATAGTCGTCAATAGATATGCCCTGGCTGGATACAGGAGTCGAATTTTTGAACTCTTCAGACGTGCCCTGGCTAGATACAGGAATCGAGTATGGAAATGTGGTCAACAGATATGCCCTGGCCGGATACAGGAATCGAATCTGGAACTGTTGTAGTTGATAGATGTGCCCTGGCTGGATACAGGAGTCGAATCTTTGAACTCTTCAGACGTGCCCTGGCTAGATACAGGAATCGAGTCTGGAAACTGATCACTCTCAGATGTGCCCTGGCTAGATACAGGTATCGAATCTGGAATTGTGACAGTTGAAGGTAGTCGTTTTTGAGATTGTCTTTTTCCTGAAAAGGCAAAGACGTAAGCTGTATGCAATGTCATGATGTATGATATGCAGGATGTCATGATGTTCAACATTTGATGTTGTATGCGTTTCATCATGTATGTAAGCAAGATGTATGAAAATGTGAAATGTTTATGAGTGTAATTTCATCTTAGGAAAATAAATCCTTGACGAATGGCCGGGAAGCTGCTTTGCGGAAGAGATACTTGGCCGAAGCTCTGATGAGAGGCCTGCTGAGGACTTTAACGATGGGTTCCGCTGAGGATAATGATGATAAACTCCGCTGGGGAACCCCAAAGATAAACTCTGCTTGGGAATACCAAAGATAGACTTCGCTGGGGATTGAAGGAACTTTTGCCGAGAACGGTCTTCCGTGGCTTTTAGCTGAGGATAACCCAGTTATAAGTCCTTGTGAGGAAATAACTCTAAATAAAACTCGGGAGAGACGTTCGTACTTCGCCGGGGATAAGCTCGCAGAATCTACTGGGGATGAGCTTTTAAGACCTGCCGGGGAAGGTTGTGCCCTTTTCAGGATCGACGGGGAATCGACTCCTGCTTGGGGAAAGTGCTGCTGAACCTTGTTTTACTCCGCGGGGAGCTAAGATGATTTGGCCACATTTTCAGTTGAACCTACCTTGGTGCCTTGGTGGACAAAACAACTAGACCGCATTAGACAACTCCACATTGCCCCTGTCTTTGATGTCACTTGTAATTAATCTCTTTTTTCATATGCAAACATTTATGAATCAGCAATTTAATGTCAAATGCATATATCAAAAATGAACATTGGTCGTTCTTCGCAAGACAAAACAGAAAAAGAAAAACAATGGCAATTTGTATGGACAAGTGAATTTGTATTGATTTAAACTTTGCCTGTGAATAGGCGTTTTTTGTACAAGAGGCTGACATCCTAGTAAGAGGACATCGCCAAAAGTATAGAATTTACAATTTGAAAAAGAAAACAAAACAGCTATGTGAACAATCCCACTGGGTTCCAACTCTGCTATTGCCTTTATGTCTTCGAATGTCTCATCGCTTTGCTGCTTAGTTGAAGATGAAGCTGATTGGTCAACGCCGAAATCTGGAGCCAGATAGTTGGTACCGAATTCCGGACGCGAAGTGATCCAATGAGACATAATGTTACGCTTTTATCCCTAACTTTTGCCTGGACCGCCCTTTCGGGTTTTCGGTCCACCGGGATACCCATTTTTGCCCAAGCCGCCCTTTCAGGTTTTCGACTTGCCGGGTGTACAGATTTTTCATTTCATCCCTTATTTTTGCCCGAACCCTTTTGGTTCGCCGGGAAGCCCTTATTTTTGCCTAGGTATGTCAACCTAGCGGGTCTTTTATTTATGCGTAGTATTTTTTCACTATGTCTGCATTGGCGGGGTGAGGAAGGTCGTCACCGTCCATGGTGGTTAGGATCATGGCTCCTCCTGAGAACACACGCTTAACCACAAATGGCCCTTCGTAAGTAGGGGTCCATTTGCCCCGGGGATCACTTTGAGGAAGGATGATGCGTTTGATTACCAGGTCCCCAACTTGATACTCTTGCGGTCTGACTTTCTTGTTAAATGCCCTGATCATCCGTTTCTGATACGTTTGACCGTGACAGATAGCAGTGAGCCTCTTTTCGTCAATGAGATTTAGTTGATCAAGTCGAGTCTGGATCCAATCGTCTTCATTCAAGTCTGCATCCTTCATTATCCGAAGAGAGGGTATCTGGATTTCAATCGGCAAGACTGCCTCCATGCCGTAGACCAAGGAGAAAGGAGTTGCCCCGGTTGATGTCCTTGCTGAGGTGCGGTACCCATGAAGAGCGAACGGTAACATTTCGTGCCAATCTTTATAGGTCACTGTCATCTTCTGCACAATTTTCTTGATATTTTTATTGGCTGCCTCTACAGCCCCATTCATCTTCGGCCGATAGGGGGAAGAATTGTGGTGCTGTATCTTGAATTGTTCACAGAGTTCAGTGATCATTTTGTTATTGAGATTGGTACCGTTGTCCGTAATGATTCTTTCCGGGACACCGTACCGACATATCAGATTATGCCGGATGAAACGCGCCACGACGCTCTTGGTTACCGTGGCATATGAAGCTGCCTCAACCCATTTCGTGAAGTAATCGATTGCCACCAAGATGAAGCGGTGCCCATTGGATGCCGTCGGTCGGATCTCACCGATCATATCGATGCCCCACATTGCGAAAGGCCAAGGTGCCGTTAGGACATTCAAAGGAACTGGAGGGATATGCACCTTGTCAGCATAGATCTGGCACTTATGACAAGTCCGGGAGTGTTGGTAACAATCGGCTTCCATCGTGGACCAGAAATATCCTGCCCGAAGGATTTTCTTAGCCATGGTGTGTCCACTGGAATGGGTTCCAAATGTTCCTTCATGCAGTTCCATCATAATTTTCTCTGCTTCAGCCTTATTCACACAACGTAACAGAGTTGAATCATGATTCCGTTTGTAGAGAACGCCGTTGCTGAGGAAGAATTTTGCAGCAAACCTCCTCATGAACTTCTTGTCGTTGACAGATGCACCTTCAGGGTATTCCTGAGCTTCCAAGTACCTCTTCACCTCGTGATACCAGGGTTTTTCAGTCACCTTCTCGGCCTCGAGCTCGCAGCAGTATGCCGGTTCATCCAACTTCCAGATTATGATTTGGGGAGCCTCATTGTCCCATTTAACTTTGAACATCGAAGACATCGTGGCTAGTGCGTCCGCTAGCTGATTCTCTTCTCTGGGGAAATGCTCAAAAGTTATCTCTTCAAAGTGAGGGAGCAAGGTCGACACATACTCCTTGTAAGGAATGAGATTCGGGTGTTTCGTATCCCACTCGCCTTTGATCTGATTGATCACGAGAGCGGAATCTCCGAAGACACTTAGAAACTTGATCCTCAAATCGATCGCAGCTTGTAAACCCATGATACATGCCTCATATTCTGCCATGTTGTTGGTGCAGCTGAAACATAATCGGGCGGTGAGTGGAGTATGAGTCCCTTTGGGAGATATGATTACAGCGCCGACGCCGTTACCCAAAGCATTGGAGGCTCCGTCAAAATGCATAGACCATCGGGATCCTTCCTCAGGTCCTTCATCCGGTCCAGGTACTTCACAGTCAGTTACCACCATGATGTCTTCGTCCGGAAAATCAAAGTTCAATGATTGATAATCGTCCACAGGTTGGTGTGCCAAATGATCAGCCAGTACACTTCCCTTAATTGCTTTCTGAGTTGTATACTGGATATCATATTCTGTTAAGATCATTTGCCATCTCGCTATTCTTCCAGACAGAGCAGGCTTTTCAAATATGTACTTTATGGGATCCATCTTTGAAATCAATAAAGTAGTGTGAGTCAGCATATACTGTCTCAGCCGGCGAGCAGCCCATACAAGAGCGCAGCAAGTTTTCTCAAGCAGTGAGTAACGAGACTCACAGTCGGTAAACTTTTTGCTCAAGTAATAAATAGCGTGCTCTTTTCGGCCAGACTCGTCATGCTGCCCCAGCACACACCCCATTGAATTATCAAGCACTGTCAAGTAAAGTATCAGAGGTCTTCCTTCCACCGGTGGCATAAGAATGGGTGGCTCTTGGAGATATTCCTTTATTCTTTCAAAGGCGGCCTGACATTCATCATTCCAGCGTACCACTTGATCTTTCTTCAATAATTTGAAGATTGGCTCACAAGTAGCAGTCAGATGTGAGATGAATCGGGCAATGTAATTCAGTCGTCCTAGGAACCCTCTGACTTCTTTCTCTGTTTTTGGAGTCGGCATCTCTTGTATGGCTTTTACCTTGGCAGGGTCCACCTGAATACCTTTATCACTTACAATGAAACCTAGCAATTTTCCGGACCTCACCCCGAAGGTGCATTTGTTGGGATTCAATCTCAGCTTGTACAACTTGAGTCGGTCAAACAACTTCCTCAGATGATCAAGGTGCTCCTCCTCAGTTTGAGACCTTGCAATCATGTCATCAACGTATACTTCAATCTCATGATGGATCATATCATGAAATAAAGCAACCATGGCACGCTGATAGGTGGCCCCAGCATTTTTCAATCCGAATGGCATGACCTTATAACAGAAGGTCCCCCACTGAGTTACAAATGTAGTCTTCTCCATATCTTCAGGAGCCATCTTGATCTGATTATACCCTGAGAAGCCATCCATGAAGGAGAACACCTTGTGTTGAGCTGTATTATCAACAAGGACATCGATGTGAGGTAGGGGGAAATCATCCTTGGGGCTGGCCCTGTTCAGATCCCTGTAGTCGACACACATTCTGACTTTACCGTCCTTCTTCGGCACTGGCACAACATTGGCAACCCACTGAGGGTAAGAAGTTACTGCAAGGAAACCTGCATCAAATTGTTTCATCACCTCAGCTTTAATCTTCTCAGACATCTCTGGACGCATTCGTCGAACTTTTTGCTTTACTGGAGGGCAATCTTCCTTGGTTGGTAGATGGTGAACTACAATGTCGGCGTCCAAACCAGGCATATCCTCATAGGACCAAGAAAAAATCTCCATGTAGTCTTGCAGCATCTGGATCAATCGTTGCTTCACGCTGAGCTCTAGATTGGCACCAATCTTGACCTCTTTCCTATCTGTCTCAGTACCCAGGTTAATTGTCTCCACAGGCTCTTCATGTGGTTGAATAGCCCTCTCTTCCTGCAGTAGCAGTCTTGCGAGTTCACCAGGCACTTCGCAATCATCTTCACCTTCGTCTTCGGCCAAGTTGATCGGATTTTCGAAGTCATAGCTGGCGGTAGCAGAGCTGTTACCAGTGAGATCCAGAGTGGATTGAAACCTGTATAAGTGAGTGTGTGTAAATATAGCTGTTTTGCAATATGTATAACACAGAAAGAGAAGGAGCACAAGATTTGAAATGCAACAAACGTCCAATGTTTTGATTGATGATATATGAAAATGTCATACAAAAAGCCCTCACAAATGGAGCTACGATGTCCCGGGCAGGACACCGAGCCAACAGAGTTTTAACATATTGTTTGTTACAAATTTGGAAATCAAAAGAAATCAATTACTGCGTGACAAATGTGATAGGGGTAAAATCCTTTGCTGTCCAGTTGCTTGGTCCGTCGCTGGCAGTCGGGTAGATCCAATTATCAAACTCAGCTTCCTCCACATCCTCCTCGATAGCATTCACCCTTGAGCTGGAAATAAACACCGGAGCCTTTCCAATCTTCTCTTTGCGCACTGCCTTCTGAGCCTCTGCAGTAAAGCCTAGCCCAAACTTGTCGTTCTTCTGAGTGAAGTCAGGAAGCTGACCCCAGTGTGCACCATTGCCTTTCTGAACCACAGCCCGGGCATCCCTTAGGGAAACCATCTTCAAGGAATCATTCTCTTCGGCCATTGTCTCCGCAGCTGCTGAAATTGGATGTACCTCCTCGAAATGTTGGAAGGGGGTTTCAATGAACTCCCCGTCCATCTCGATGTACCTGAAGGAATTCAAATGGCTCACCATATACTCCTCCTCTCCTTGCACAGTGACGATCTTCCCTCTGACGGGATACTTCAGCTTTTGGTGCAAGGTGGAGGTCACTGCCCCAGCTTTGTGGATCCAAGGTCGACCCAACAGACAGGAGTACGATGGACGTATATCCATCACGTAAAAGGTAGAGTCAAACACTTGAGAGCCCACACGAATAGGGATGTTAACCTCTCCATGAACCATCCTCTTGGAACCGTCAAAGGCTCTGACGATGATATTGCTGGGTTTCAACTCCAGGCCTTCATAATCCAGACGATCCAAAGCCTTTTTCGGAAGAACATTCAAAGAAGAACCAGTGTCCACCAATACATGTGCCAGAGTAGTGCCCCTGCATTCAATAGAGACATGCAGGGCATCATTGTGGTTTCTCCCTTTTGCGGTTAGGTCAGCATCTGAAAAGCCCAAGCCGTTGTCCGCCGTCAGATTTGCTATGCAGTCAGTGAACTGAACTGCAGACGTCTCCTGCGGCACATGGGCCGTCTTGAGAAATGAGATTAACGCCTTAGCGTGGGCCTCGGAACATAGCAATAGGGAGAGCAGGGAGATCTTGGAGGGTGTATGCCCTAACTGCTCAACAACATTAAAATCACTTTTCTTTATTATTTTCAGAATCTCCTCCATTTCTTGTCGGGAGGCCTCAGCATTTACGGGTATTGGTGCCTCCATCCGGGCAGGCTCTTCTTCAACCTCTTTGCCCCGAGCATTTGATGACTCGGCAGCAGGGGACACAATTTGATCAGCAACAGGACTTGGTAAACTTGCAGGTTTTATGAGGAGGGGTTTTCGAATAGCGGGCGGCGCAATGTCAGGCGAGAAGAGCCTGCCACTGCGGGTGACTTTAGCTGGACCGGTGATATCGCAGATACTGGCACTAGCATTAAATTCTTGCTTGATTCCATTTACATATATGTCTGCCCCATAATGCCAGGGGACAGCTTTATCAGACACGTAGGAGAGGGGTCCTGGAACAGTAATGATCACAGGCGCAACTGTCAAGATTTGAATAGGCTTCTTTGGGGGAGCCTTGATTGGATTTTTGAAGATGGTAATCACGGACACTTCTTTCATCGGAACCAATTGAACAGCAGTCTTTTTGAATAGAATCTCCTTGCTATCCATTAGGCCTTGGATGCCTAACCTTAGCAAGGGACAATCAGATAGGGAAATAGCACAGAATGGGCAACCTTCGCCGCAACCCGGAAATAAACCGGCCCGCAGTAGGTTCTTCTTAACAGTCTTCAAAGGGGTAACAACTTCATCTACCGAAACAGCGTACACTTCTTCCTCAATGGCATTTACCCTATGCTGGGGCATAGGAGCCGTTACAACATTCGGTCTTTCCGGCGCTTCAAACTGAATTTCTTTTGCGTCAATTAGATCTTGCACTTTGTTTCTCAAGGCCCAACAATCATCAGTAGTGTGCCCGGGGCTATCAGAATGATAAGCACACCGGGCATTCGGGTTGTATTTAGGGGACGCAGTGTTGACGACCTTAGGAGCTTCTTTGAGGGTCACCAGGTTGGTGGATAACAGTTGGGGTAAAATTTGAGATAATGTCATACTCAATCGGGTATACTGCCTCTTGGGCCTTTCACTTCTCTGTTGATTGTACTGCTGAGGAGCAGCAACAGGTTTAGAGATGACCAAAGCGTTGACGGCTTGGCGACTTTCGGGCTTGACTTGTCTTCTAGGGCCATAGACGGCACTTGCTTCTTTCTTAAATGGCCTCTTCTCAGCACTTGTAGAGGCAGCTTTCTGTATCTTGCCTGACCTGATGCCAGCTTCAATTCTCTCTCCTGTTAATATCAAATCTGTGAACCCAGCGGAGGAGTTACCAACCAAATGATTGAAAAACGAACCAGACAACGTTCCCAGAAACATATCAACCAGCTCTCGATCAGTTAATGGAGGCTGCACCCTGCCAGCCAAATCTCTCCATTTTTGAGCGTACTCTTTGAACCCTTCACCCGTCCCTAGAGACATACCCTGAAGTTGGGTACGCGTAGGAGCGAGATCAGAATTATATTGGTATTGTCTGTAAAACGCAGTTGCCAAATCTTCCCAGTGCCGGATGCTAGCTCCGTCCAATTGGTAGAACCATTCAAGTTGTGACCCCGAGAGGCTGTCTTGGAAGAAGTGAATCCAGAGGTTCTTATCCGCCGTGTAAGGTTGGATTTTCCTTACATACGACCTCAGATGCAGCTTTGGGCAGGAGACCCCATCATACTTGGCGAAGGCAGGCGCCTTAAACTTGTGTGGAATTACTACTCCGGAAGATAATCCCAAATCTCCGAAATCCAGTCCCGGCACGTTCTGAATTTCCATAGCGCTCAAGCGGTCCTCCAATTGTTTGTATCTGTCAGCAGCAGGTGGGTATTGTTCATCGTTATAGTCCGTCTCGTTGTCGGAGACTGCGGGACTAGGAGCTCCTCCCCCTTGGGGACTGTTTTTCTCAGCAGAAGAAGTGGTTGGATCAGCTTCATTGTGGAGTGTATTCCCAAATCTGCGTCCGGTGTTGAACATCGCCGTTCTCTTTTTCTTCTTTTTCTTCAGGAGTAGAGTCTTCAACTCTTGCTGACCCTGGGCTAGGCTTAGGACCATCTCTTGAAACTGGGCACTTTGGGCCTGAAGGGCCTTGATTGCTTGCTCACTGGATGATTCCGGATTCATGATGACTGTGCAAACAAACAGCGAAGAAGATTAAGCAACCTGTGAAATAGGGTACCTGCTATGCATATGGTGTAATGGAATGCGTATGTTTTATGTTTTCAAAGACAAATAAGATTCAACTTTGTAGACAAAAAAGGAAACACACTTCATTAGATTAAAATTTTTCAATTGTTCAACAATTTGCCCTTAGGCATTACAGGAATGAAAAATACGGAAAAGGAAATAAAACTACAAAAGGAAATAATCAAAGCTCATCAATGCTCCCATGGCCTCCTCCTCTCAGTGCTGATGTAGTTGTTCAGGACACGTTCTTCCTCCAATTGCTTAGTCAGCCTTTGGACCTTCCTTTCCTGCTCGTTGAACTTCTCCCGATAGAAATCCCGTTCTTCCTTTAGCTGTGCCCAAGATCTCTTCATGGTGTCAAAATCGGTAGGTATCTGAGGAGGGAGGACAGTTGGAGGAACCTCATCTTCATCGGGAGATTCAAGGATGATTGGTCTGACAGCTTCGTACGGCATACCTAACTTCTGAGCACGGATGCGGACCCATTTGCAATAGGGCTCCAATGGTAAAGAAGTCTTTGGTCCTAACTCATGTGGGTCAGCTTTGTGGATTCTGTCCCAAGCTCTAATGAATCCCTGGCGTAGTTTGTCACTGCCTGCCTGAAACTCAAAATGGAAGTGAGGAACCAGCATTTCATGGGGCCCATCTCCTCTGGCTCTTCCAAACTGACGGAGAGCTAAACATGGATTGTAAGAGATTCCTCCTTGGATACCAATCAACGGGACATTAGGGTATTCTCCGCAACGGTCGATAACAGCTACCTCATCCAAGCCTCTGAGAGTCCAAGTGATATCCTTATCTGTGAGAGACATTAACCTCCGAGCCCAACCTTTTCCTTCTTCATTCTTCAGCACGGACTTAGGAAGGTGCGAAATAAACCACCTTACCAGCAAAGGAGCACAACACCACGGAGTCCCCCGTTTTCGAGCAGTACGAGCATAGAGTTGTTGTAGAATGTCACCCAAGAGAGTGGGTACCGGATTCCGAGACATGAAGATTTTTATGACATGGATACTGATGAAGGTGTCAGGGTTGGGAAACAATACCAGACCATAGATCAAAAGAGCCAGAATATCCTCGTACGCCTTGAAGTCCAAGTCATTCCAGAAATCATTAGCCTTGCCAACCAGAAATTTGACCAAAAAGCCCTTGATCCCATTTCTAGTTTCCCAGTTGGACAATACCTCTTCTTTGGTCAAGGGGAGAATTGCAGCAATCTCTTCAGGCCTAGGAATCTTTTCCAAACCAGTGAATGGAGTTTGTTCCAAGACAGGGATCCCAAGCAAATAAGAGAACTCTTCCAGGGTAGGAACCAGCTGGAAGTCTTGAAAGGTGAAACAATGATGCAGAGGGTCATAAAACTGGGCCAGAACACTTATCAGTTGTTGGTCCCATTTTGCAGTGATCAAGCCAAGGAGAGAACCATGTCTGTTGATGAAGGAGGTAGTGTTTGGAATTCTTTCAACCAGATCTTTGAGTAAAATTGGTGGTTGAACAAAGTTGAGCCGGACAGTATTTCTACGCACGGGCATCATGATGTCCTACAAAACAGAGCAAAGATGAAACCTTTTTGTCTTTGAAATGGGTTAGCCTTTTATGCATGCAATGGTATGATGGCATGATGCTATGATGAAGCACATCACAAGTATTCACATAGGCAAATAAAGCACACAAGTCACACAAGACACCCTTAGGTTTCAGGCTAGCATGAGTTTCAGGTATTACCCTCTTTTGGTTTTGTTGGTTAAAACCTGTCCTATCAAAAGTAACCGGGTTCTAAAGGATCTCAAATCATTGGCTACCCTCAATCAGTCATAACTCCAGCATCGCAATCTTTTCTCGCGGCCAGAACCATCTCGAGAGTTTAGCCTCAATGAGTGTAGCATACAGCTACTGTCCTAATAGCCAAGTTGGTCAATTTAGGGTTCTAAGGTTGGTTGGTGTTTAATAACTCCTTAGAAGACCTATATTCTCCCCGTTACAACACAAGGGATATAGGTACAGACTAAGATGCCACACCAACGTAGCCACTGCTTCACCCATGTCGGTCTACGCCGGACAGGTCCCTCACAGATTATGCTACCTAAAAAGGGTATTTCCCAGATCCGGGTTAGGATCTATGAAACTCCGATGCAAAGCCCACAAATATAAAAGCAAACAAAGCAAACAATTGAAAACAAAGGTGATCTAAACCCTAAGGTTACTCCACTTTTAAGTCATCCCCAGCAGAGTCGCCAGTTCTGTGATACGGTGGGAGAACTGACTTGAGGTTTGCGTTCGTATTCGCAAATGTTACGGTTAGCAAGAGTCGCCACCGACTTTTTATTTTATCCTAAGGAAAGGTTAAAAAGCACAGCAAAAACCTTTTGAGATGTTTTCTTGGGTTCGGGGAGTAGATTATAGAAAGGGAAGGTATTAGCACCCTTTCTATCCATGGTTATCCATGGGCTCTTAGTTACTTGCTTAGATCACTTGCCTTTTGTTTTCAATTGTTTTAAATGGTGCTTGAGTGTGTGGGTTTTGAAAATGTTTTGAAAAGAGGCCAATGTGGTGGCAACCTTTGCAATGATCCATGTGGGGATGTATACAAAGATGTATGTCTTTTGAAAAGGTTTTCATTTGTTTTTGAAAGTTGTTTTGAAAGTGTAGTGTTGTGTGATTTTGAAATTAGGCAAGTGTTTTGTTTTGCAAGTTGATTCAAGTAACTAAGAGGTTATCTACTCCTAAATTTCTCAAAAGATCATTGCTATACTTTAACCCTTTTAACAAGTTTGCACCACCATTATATTTGGTGGGCAACCTTGTGTTAGGATGTGAAAGGGACAGGCGCGGGTCATCGTTTAGACCATAATTGTAACGACGTTAAATGTCTTTGGGCAATTTTTCTAAGGGACTTGATCATTTGTTTTGTTTGTTTTGAAAAGTTTTATCGAGGGACTATGATCATTCAAACTGTTTGCTTTGCCCAAAGATGTTCAACATACAATATGGCCCATTTTTTTGAAGGCAACAAGTGGAATACCCTAGGGGGTGCAAGTGTAATTTGTGTGTCCATTTTCATGCTTGTTCATCTTGTATTAGGTCAAACTATTTTTTTTATCGTTCTTCGCATACAAACCCTAGCTCTAGCATGTTATCATTAGAAAGCAATAAAGTGCGAAATTAAAATTACTAAGCTATTACACAACCAAATATGGGAAGGGGGGTACAAATGTTCAAATGGGGATATTGACAAGAACTTAAATCTAAATTATTACAACAATTGGATATTTTGCAATGCATAATTAAATGTAAATTAAATAAATATGTGAAATGTAAAAAGAAAGTTTCTATGTGTATGAGAAAATATTATTTATGTAAAAGGAAAAAGAAAATAAAAATGTATTTATTTTTTAGTATTTTGAACTTAGGGTGAAAAACCCTAATTTTTAAATAAAAGGTATTATTATCTAATTTAATTCTACTATTTATTTATTATTTATAAAAAATAAAATAAAATGAAGTGTATTGTAAAAAAGGTATTTTTTGTATCAAATATTAAATAAAATGAAAAATCAAATATTTTTATATTTTTGTCTTAAATATATTAATAATCATATATATATATATATATATTATTAAACCCTAGATATGTATTATACAAAAATAAATATTTATTTAATATTTTAATAAAATAAATAAAAGAGTATTTTTTGTGTGAAATATTTTCAGAAAGTACATAAAAATAAAAAGTGTATTTACATTATTTTTACATTTATTCTAATAATCAAATATATATATATTTATGTACAAACTAAACAAATAAACAAATAAATATGCAATAAATGCAAAAAATAATGAAAAAAATATTTTTAATTTTCTAATGACATGAGAAAAAATAAATGAAGTCAGCAAAAAAAGAAAAAGTCAAAAATGTCAAAAAATGAGTAAATGGGCTCAGGGGGGTGTAAGCCAAAAAGGATGGTGTGGAAAGAAAGAACAACAACAGCCCAGCCCAATGACACACTGTCTTCAACCTCCAGCTTCAAACTTTGAAAAAACGCGCGCCTCTTGCTTCAATGTCTAACTCCTGATTCCTTGATTTTTTGAACAAACTTCCAACACAAAAGATGTTAAGCATGAAGAGACGGTTCTAACCATATAAAGAACTTGACCTATCTCTCTAAGATGAGGGAGAATTTCTCTCCCCCTCTTTTCTGACCTAATTTTTTTACCATTTTCAGAGCTCAAATTCTCTCTACTCAGATAAAAGAAATGAAAAGTAAAGCTATGTACATGTTCAGGGCTATGAGTAGGACCTTGTTTCTTCACAAACTTAAGACTAAAGATGCCTAATAAGAGAGATACGAATTCAAACTTTTACCTGTGCAGTTGAACTTCTATGTGGAGGATGAGAGACCTTCAGTGCAATGTAATGATTGGAAAAGCTTCCTTGAGGTCCAGGGATGCTTTTTCAATGCTTACTTTGTCTTGAACCTTCTTGTATCAAGCTATAGAACTTCACCTGCAAGTCAAAGATGTGAAAATGGTGGAAGTGGTTAGAGCAACTACAGATCGTTCCTTAGCTTCTGGATAGCTTGCATATGTTGTAAGGAAGGTAGAGGAACAGGTTTTGATCAAAATGCTTGAAGGGTTTGAGAGATTGCACTCAAACTGCAGGGGCACCCCTGTTTGTGCAGTTTTGAGGATGATTCTGAGATGGAGGGTGTTTTGGAGGTCAAGAGCTCGTGTGTTAGCTTGGATATGTTATGTGTAATGTGTTTGACAACTTTTTTCTTGTGTTTGTATGCTGGTATGATAGAT
This sequence comes from Vicia faba, assembly GCA_948472305.1. Classification (NCBI taxonomy): domain Eukaryota; kingdom Viridiplantae; phylum Streptophyta; class Magnoliopsida; order Fabales; family Fabaceae; genus Vicia; species Vicia faba. The sequence goes on from CATIWC010001676.1 coordinate 265,336, forward strand.
GGCATAAGTTATGGATGTTACTTCTATGTGAAGCAAGCAAATGTCAACTTGGTTTCTAGGCCAGTACAATGCCTCAATCTATGCTGCACATTTGAGTCTTGATCAGTGGGAAATGTCCATGCCTTTTTGCCTCAAAGATCTGCATTGTACCTCATAGATTTGCAAAGTTGCCATAAAGTAGCACTTTACAAGAATGGATAATATGCTTTTTCTAGTTTAGGCTTGATTTTGTGTGTATTGTCCAATATGAGCAAGATAATGCTAGAGCACAAAGGATATGCATCGAATTATTGAGTGAAAATGGGATTAGAGGCCTGCAATGTAGCTTAAGCATGCTGAATTCAAATTTGCCAAGTTTATGAACATGCTTTGATGAAGAACAAAAAGTGAATTTTTGCCAACTTGTGAAATTCGAATCTCTCAAGTTATGAGGTTGTTTGATGAGTTCTTGGACATTTTGGAAAGCTTGGAATGTGTACTACAATCCATCTTTGAAATGCAATTTGAAATTCCAAGTGGAAGGGTATGAAAAGTGGCCTTGAAGTAGGGTAGAAAACCTTGTCAAAATAGGTCAAATTTCACTAAGTTAAAAGATGGTTTAGTGCCCTTATTCAAAAAATCATAACTTGAGATACAAGCTTCAAATGAGAAAACTTTGTGAATCAAAGTTGTAGATTATGCAACAAGCTACAACTTTCATGTTTTGACTTTTGCTTGAATCTAAATGGATCATGGTGAAAAGATGGGGCAAAGTTGGGAAAAAATTAGGGTTTTTCATAACTTAGAAAAATTCTAAGTTATGAAAAATTCCATTTTCAAACCCTAATTTGCATTTTGTGATTTCTTGGTGAACAAGTTTCATGATTTGGCATGTTTTGATGAAAAATGAATCTTGACTCTTGATTTTGACCAAAAAGTCAAAGTTTGACTTTTCAGTATACAGTCAAAATTGATCAATTGACTGGGAAATTCAACTGTCAATCTTGTGTACTTGGGATCTTTTGAGCTTGATGAACATGTCAAGATAATTCCATGGGGTCCTTGAGTCCATATGTGAGCTTGGTTTGCCATTGGCTAGGTCAAACAGTCAAAAATTGCCTTTGTGCAGTCAAAACCCTAAAAATGACCATTTTGCCCTTTTGGTGATCTGATCAAATTTCTTGTGGAATTGTGATCCAAACTTGATCAAATGGTCCATATGAGTTCATAATGTTGATGTGGGTCAAAAATCATGAGGTTTGACTGTCAATTGGCCACAGTTGACTTTTTCCCCAATATAGCTGATTTCTAGGTCATTTGTCCAATTGACTGGGCAAAGATTGGAATCAAGGCTTGAAACTTGGTATGGATAAACTTGGGAGTCCAACATGAAGCATGAAAGTCATCTTAGGCATTTTAGGTCAAAAAATCTTTGTGCAAACACAAACCCTAATTTGGGTCAACAGTGCTAGGAGAAGTCTTGCTGAGGAAACCCTAATTGGATCTTGAGCTCCAAGGGCCTTGTGATGAGAAAATGTTGAGAGAATGGGAGGGCAAATTTTGGGGTACAACAACATCCATGGGAGCTCTAAGAAATTGGCTAATGCTCAAAATATTACATTTAATTCCAGGAATATATAACACATCTTTGATCAAGAGTGACTCTCATCCTTCTTCATGATCAAAACATCACCCACACTGTCGGCCACTAAAGTGGTGTCATCCACGAATTTTACTCTATTCTTCGTGGATTGATTGATTTTGACAAAATAATACTTTCTATTTGTCATATGCATTGAAAAACCAGAATCCAGGTACCACTCATCACTTCCTTGGACTCCATCTTGAATGGTTACCATTGCGTTTTGCTCTGAACGCGTTTCTGCAGAATTTTATGTACTACAAACAATGTTGCCCAGCTTCTGACAACTGCTACTGCTATTGTCCAACAGCTTTTCTATGCCATAATTCTCCTCTATGATTATGAACATAAGTGTATTATCATCATCCATATCTTGTATTGCAACCTTAGCTTTATCACCTTGATTTTATTTCAATTTTGCATTACATTCCTTTGCGTAATGTCTAAGTTTTTGACAATTGTAACACTTTACACCACTTTTGTCAAACTTCTTGGTGTTGTTGCCTTGACCACTACCTTTCGGGATACTTTCACCTCTTTGTGCCATTGAACCCTTTGAATCTTTTTTATCTTTTCCACTAAAATTATGGAAATTTTTCTTCCCTTTTGAAGACAATTTTCCTTTCGATCTCTTGTACTTCTTATTGAATTGTGCTTGCAGCGTAATCTCCGCTTTGGCTTTGTCATTTCCTCTTTCATCCATTGTTTGTTCATGAGCCTCTAATGAGCTTTGAAGCTCTTCCTTGCTCATGGTAATAAGATCATTTTATTCTTCAATTGCAACCACTATGTTTTCGAATATTGACGTTAAAGAACGCAAGATTTTTGCTACCACATTCTGCAAGGACACGGTTTCACCACAAGACTTCATTTGATTCACCAAACGCGTTATAAGTGTAATGTAATCATTGATCGACTCCTTCTCTTCCATTTGCACTAGCTCGAACTGCCTCTTGTGATCTTGTAACCTCACAACCTTTGCTTTATCAGCCCCTTCATAAGCTTTCTTCAAGATCTCCCAAGCTTGCTTCGTCGACACGTAGTCACCAACCTTTTCAAAGTTGTCAATATCGATGCAAGAATGTATCAAGAAGAGTGACTTGTAGTCTTTCTTATTCTCTTCCTTGAATATAGCTTTTTGAGCAGTTATAGTTTCTTCCCCAAGTGTTGTAACACCACCATTCACTGCTTCGAGAACGTCTTAATACCCAAACAAAAATTTCATTTGCTTACACCACTTGTCATAGTTCTTGGAATCAAGAATTGAATGGTCGGTAGAGATTAAATTATTGGAAACGATAGACATGTTTGCAGCGGATTAATGGATCAGAACCAAGGCTCTTGACGATAAATATTGGAACATACACAAAAATAAGTTGGTGAATCAATGGTGAAAAGTGGTTAATCGGAGAAGATGAAGTTTAGAGAGGAATTGGATATTATTAGAGAGAGAGAGAGAGAGAGAGAGAGAGAGAGAGAGAGTAATTGAGGAGAAAATATCAAAATGGCATTAACTAAAACACACATTACAAGAGGGTATTTATAGGATACACCTAAAACAAGGTGGAACCAAACATGCCTAAAATAACAAAAAAGTTTCAAACTGTCGTAGCAGAAATCGATTTCCCCAAACAAGGGAATCGATTTTTTTAACTAAAAATTCAACTTCCAGAATATCTCCACTGGTGGAAATTGATTTCCCATTTTGTGGAAATCTACTTCCTCTGCGAAAAATCCAGATTTTTGATTTTTAGAAGTGCTTCTCAAATAAGCTATTTCGACGAAATGGTTCTTGAAGCTTCCATAATGCATTGGAATTATTATCAACTTCCAATAACATATATATATATATATATATATATATATATATATATATATATATATATATATATATATATATATATATATATATATATATATATATATATATATATATATATATATATATATATATATATATATATATATATATATATATATATATATATATATATATATATATATATATATATATATATATATATATATATATATATATATATATATATATATATATATATATATATATATATATATATATATATATATATATATATATATATATATATATATATATATATATATATATATATATATATATATATATATATATATATATATATATATATATATATATATATATATATATATATTGAATCTAAAGAAGTATAATATGTGCAAAGTATTTTTCCATTTAATTAAAATATGTCAAGGGACAATTTTCAAGTTGGAAAATGCACAAATGACCATTATTGAGTAAGTTTTAAGTCAACGATTTCTCTAATTCTTCTTTGCATATTCGATAGAAATCATGATTCTATGAAATTTATATTGAAAGGAGGTGCAAACTTTAATCTTAACCAAGAAAGCTCCCAATAATATTCTTAAATTATTCTTAAATATACCGCCATAAATTGGTATTCCAGGATTTCCTCTTGAAGCTTCGTTCATATTACACTTAATCCAATTATGATTAGAAAAACACCAATTACCTTGTATGATTTTAGGTGTAAATCTGTTGTTTTGTATCACAATCAATTGTCACTCCATAAAATTAATATTATTCCCATTACCTACCAACCATCTACTATATTCCTCCAGAAAGGAAAAAGAATTATTAATGACATCCCATATTGAAGAAGAAATATGGTGCATGATTGGTTTTTGTATGCCTGAAGTATGTAGTAATAAGCATAGAAAACCATTGATTATTGATAGTCGGCAGCTTTGTTTATTGTCTTAATACTCTCATACAAAGACCTTCTTTAGATAATGGTGTAAAAATAACTTTTCAAGATGTAGTAATCAGATTTTTACTGTCTATGCTACATGTCCACACAAAATTTTTAATGAAAAAATCTAGCATATTAAGAAGATTTATTGACCATTCATAAATCCTTAGTCTATACTAAAGTATGTCTTGTATGACTGACTGGACCAATTGAGCTCTACCCATCATAGAAAGAAGGTTCCCCTTCAAAGTAGCTAGCATGGCCAATACTCTATTTGCTATGATCTAGAGAGGATGAATGTACATCCGGGATGTTGATCTCGAATTAGAGCTTGAAACACCAATGTACTCACGTGTCTCGCCATTCCCAGGCATCACGCTTGGGGGGATTATATATATTTGGGGGTTTAGTCTGGATAGATTACCAAATCGGAAAATAGAACCCGACCATGAAGTAACTACCAAGTCGGCTAATAGAACCCGACCACGAAGTAACTACCACGAATGGAATAATCAAATAAAAACAAGCCCAGGGTTTAAATCCATTGCAACCCTAACACCAAATTATCCCCATGAATGAGTAATATGAAAAAAGGTATGCGGAAAACCTGTTTGGACAAGGTGACTGGAACATATGAGCAAAAACCACTGCAACTAATAGACTCTCCATTTCCTACAACCACTGAGAATGGGGTAATAGACACCACGGGTAAACTGAGGAATTCCGCTACTCTTGGTTACATGATATTGTGAGAACTACCTGAATCAATCATAATAGTGACCTCTAATTCACCCACACGTCCCTGAACTCTAAGTGTACGAGGTGAGGGTGGTCCCACGAGAGCTGCTTGGGACAATTGGAAATGCTCTACAGATGACCGGGAAGATGAGTCTGATGGCGTGGACGACGAAAGTGGTGTTGGAAGAATAAAATTTGCAGGTCCGACCATTATGGTTTCTGTGTCTAATTCTGGCGAGCCCAATTCCTCATCCAAATCATCTATGAGTAATAACATGAATTTTTTCTTAGCACAACGATGCCATGTATGGAACTTTTCATCACAATTGAAACATAGTCCTTTGGATCTACATTCAAGTTGCTCCGCCGGAGTGAGGCGTTGAATCTGAACAGGTGGTGGTGGCCCGAGTATGGATGGTTGATAGTTTGATGTGGTAAATGATGGTTTGGTCGGTCGATTGAAAGGATATTTAGTAGATAGGTTTTTAGATTCAACTAATTTGGCTAGATCTATGACTTGAGTAAGAGATGAGGGTTTGAGTATGGTGAGCTCATGGTGGATGCCCATCCGGAGACTAGAGAGGAAGAAATTGAGAAGGGAAATGGGGGAAACTCCAGTGACTCTATTAGAGAGGGTTTCGAACTGTTGTTGGTACTCCATCAGAGATCCGATTTGCTGAAGCTTGTAGAGGGATGCTTCGTAGTTTGTGAACGAAGAAGGGCTCAATCGCACCTCAAGGGTGTGGAAGAATTCCGGCCAAGTAGTGAGGAGGTGGTTTGAATGGAGCCACTTGAACCAACTCAAAGCTGAACCTTGCAGAAAAAATAGAGTGGGGATTAGACGTCGTGCCTGCGGTGTTTCAGTGAGGTAAAAGTAGTTCTCCGCCTTGAAGATCCAGTAAAGAGGATCTTTTCTGTCGAAGGGAGTGAGTGTTATTTTCGGTAATCGAAGTGTGTTTTGCGGGTTGGTTCGGGTGAATAAGGGACACGTTAGAAATTCAGGTGAGGACTAGATCTTCTCTTTGATGAGTAGGGGTAATTGGTTGTGAGAAATTCTTGAAAATCGGTTTGTTGTTTGGAGACAAAAGCAAGGCTCGTTTGTAATTATTTGATTTGGGATGGGACATCGTCTGTACTTTTGTCAGATTTGACATCATTGCGGGGGGCCATGGTACAGAGTAAAAGCACCAATGATAAGGGAATGACAAGGGAAAGTGGTACTTTAGAGCAGTACCAGCTCCAGAATTAAAGATAAGAGAGAGTTTAATTAATTTTTTATTATCCTTCAATCATTACATCAAGGAGACTATATAGAGTCAATCCATATCCTAGACTATCGGATCACATGACACATGTATTAAGATCAATCAAGTAAAATAACCAACTATTTCTAGAGGCTAAAGGAATACCATGAGAATTTTGATTACTTAGTAGCATGTGTGACTCCTATACAGTCACATGCCTAAACTGGGGCTCTCCTGTCTCTTTTGGGCCTGTTATTTCTACTTCCAATCTCTTCATTTGACCTAGTATTGCCTTTTGGTTCATTTTCTGTCTGCACCTCCATATTAAAGGTGTAATTCTAACTTGCAGAATTCCACATAATCTATTGCTGATAATCCATAGAACTTTATATGACTCTGATCTACTGCTCGTACTGGAGCTTCACATAACTTTGTAATAGCAAAATATCATGGAATTTCGTACAATTATTTTAGTGGTTGATAGAATAAAATTGCCTACTAAAAAGTCCCACATCGTGTGGATTATCTTTAAGTTTAATGTATATAATATCGTACATAAAAAATGCCAATAAAAGCATTTCGGCTAGACAAATGGGTTGACCATCAACCCAATTTATTTATTTTTAAAATGTCTATTAAATAATTTTCATGTGAATATGAATTTCTAAAAAGACCTAATAAAAAATTAATTAAAATAATTTATTTATAAAATAACATGGATAATAAAATAAATAAATAAAGTAACACGTAGAAAAAAATTACACCTAAGCACTTTTTTATTCAAATGAAGATGAGAGACCAAAATTGTTAAAAAAAATAAAATAGAATGATTGATTTCGTGCGTTGGAGATAATAAGAGAACAAAAGCTGTAATATATATATATATATATATATATATATATATATATATATATATATATATATATATATATATATATATATATATATATATATATATATATATATATATATATAAAAGAATGAGTAAGTTATATAGGAAAGTGAGAATATAATAACAATCATTGAATATGAATTTTTGATTGAAATTTTTAAATTTGATTAGTAATTTCTGTTTCCTTTTAAAAGTGTTTGATATTTTAAAAATTTTGACACATAATTTAATGAAAATTAGAGTTTAATATTAATCTTTCCTTTTAAATGGGATAATACTTATTATTTTAACTTTTTTTTCTAGAAAACATTAAGGGTGCTCAACCCAAAAAAAAAAAAGGTTTAACTCAGATTCAAAAAACATGAAAATAATTATTTATAAAAAGATATACACTAAAATTAATCAAAATGAATGATGGTGGTCCATATTTTGATAAAACATTTATTTTCTTAAAAAAAATAACGGTGATTTAACCATTGTCATGAGTGTTCTAGTACGACGAAATCAAAATATGAAAGAGAAGAGCGTGGTCCTTCTCCATTTGTTTGTTTCTTTGGAACAATGCTAGTAATTATGTCATCCATTCATTGTAAGCGTGACAACTGAAAGCGAAATAAAGGTATTCTCTTATCTTTCACATGCAAGCAAATTTCAATCAATTTCGTCATATTAACATCCTGGCATGGATTTGTTAGTTAATGGTTGTTTTCATATAGATATGAGTTATTAGGAAAACGAATAATAATAGTTTATATTACAGCTTTGAATTTTGCTTGTTTAGCGATATAACTAGGGGTTAGTTTATTTTTAATAATTCTATCACATATATTGAAGAAAAAACTATGGCCAAAGAGTCGTGTTTTGATTCACTTGTCATCTAAGTGATTTCAAACATAAGAGAGTGTGTAAATTGGGAGAATGAAAGGGAGATTAAGCATAGAAGAGTAAGCATATAAAATTAAAAACATAAGGAAATAAATAAAAATACCAAACACCATACTTAATTAATATGTCATTATGTGTGTGATTTTTTAATTTAACTGAGCGTTGATAATTATACTAAATCACATATTTGATATAATAAGAAAAATATTTATTAATAAGAAAACATAAAAGTAAGAAAGAGAAAAATTAAATTTCAATCATTTATTACTACCACCACCTCATGATTCTTTTTAAAAAGTAAATTAAATTTAAAATAAATTTAAAATTATCCTCTAAAACAATGACAAGTATACATTTGTGTGTTTCTTATTCAAATGTTTCTTATTATATAGCATTACTCAATAATAAACAGTGAACGATATCTAGTAACACATTATTGATACCTAAGTAATAAATGTCATGTGATAAAACAAAACTTTTTCGTGACAATGTTTATGAGTACAATTACCATTTTACCCTCATGTCTATATTGAACACAAGACATAGATCGTGTCTCCTTTGTCCAGTTCAATATTGAACCCTTAGACATTTATCTTGTTATGCAGGATGGGCAAATTTTCTCTAGGACACGCATGTTCCTCATCATGATTTACAGAGTTATCATGAGCCATCTTTGTGTTGGAACATACAATCACACACTTGGTAAACAAAGGAGGATTTAGGGCTTATGGAGAAGATAATAGTGAAAGAGAAGAGAAAATTAGAGAGAGAGAGAGATAGAGAGAGTAATTGAGTATGAGAATCATTTACTGCATTAACATGAGATGGGGATGCCTCCAAGGCATTTATACAAGTGTTTTACAATAATTGGGACCTAAAATGAATCATTAAAACACATGAAAAAGCTAAAACACATGCTCGTAACTGGTTACACAGACAAACACAAAAATCTTCATGTCAGGTGTAACCGATTAACGCATTTGATTAACCGATTACAACAACTAAAAACCAACTTTTTCATGCTCCGGAAGTGTTTTTTTCTTTCAGTTGTAACCAGTTACACCTCTGTGTTAACCAGTTACATCACTTGAATTATTGGATTTCATCCAACACGCCATCTTAATCCAAGTTCTTCAAGTCTTTCATGCCCATGCTCATCTTTAACCTCTTGAACACATCATTTGTGACTCCCTTAGTCAATATATCAACAACTTAGTCCCCACTTCTACAATACCTCATTACAGTACTCCATATCCCACATTTTTAATATCTCAAGGCATATCTCCTTTGATGCATAAGCAATCCCCTTTTTGACTAGTGGAACTCTATGCTATGGAAGTATGTCATAATAACAAGGTCGTTCATCTCAAATTCTTTCATAAGCTCACTCTTGAACTTAGAAATACTCATCTCGTTGCTGCCTGTGATCAACAAATCATCTACATATAGACAAAGTATGATCACACCTTCACTTGCATCTGTCTTCACATAAACTCCATGCTCGGACACACATTTCTTGAAGCCAACCTCAACTAGGAAACCATTTATCCGTTTATTCCAAGCTCTCGGAGCTTTCTTTAAACCATATAATGCTTTTTTAAACTTATAGAACCTTCCCTCTTGATTTTTCACAATAAAACTTGAGGGTTATTTTACATACGTTTTTTCTTCAAGCGGGACGTTCAAAAATGCGGACTTCACATCCATTTGATAGATAGACCAATTGTTGTTATTCGCAATGCCAATAAATAGCCTTATAGTTTCAATCATAAAAATTGGTGCAAATATCTCATTAAAGTTTATACCTTCTCTTTGCAAAAATTCCTTTGCGACTAATCGAGCCTTATGCTTGATTATTTCACCTTTGGGATTTTCCTTCATCTTATAGACCCATCTTAAACTAATTGGCCTCTTTCCTTTCGGTAGATCAACCAACTCCAAAATAATGTTTTATCAATCGATTCTAGCTCCTCCTTAATTACACAAACCCACTTTCGATCACTCAATGCCTCTTCCATCTTAAAAGGCTCGTATTCTACCATAAGTGCAAAATGGAAGAAATCACCATCATTATTGATTTTGTTATCCCGAAATATCTCATAATCTTGGAGTCATTGACGCAAATATCGTTTGCTAGTTGGTCGTCTCACATTTTCATCAGTTATGGCTTTGACGTGTAGTTGTTCCACAGTTTCATATTCTTTATAATACAAAAAATGGCGCGCATAACCGGTTAACGTCTAAGTGTAACCGATTATAGGCTGCTCCACCAACTTCAATTCATCGATTAAAACAGTTCGGTTGATCATGATTCTCCTATTTTTAACATCACAAAACTTGTAACCTCTAATAGGGTGATACCCCACAAGTATAATCATCTCCTATTTATCACCCAACTTCTTTCTAAGTTGATCTAGAATATGTCGATATGTCATAGAACTGAAAACTCTCAAATGGTTTATATTCGGTTTGAAGCCAACTGTAATATGGTGGGAGAACTGACTTGGCGTTTTATCACAAATATATGGATAACTAGAGTCGCCGCTGACTTTTCTTTTATCCAATATTTAGGGAAGGTGAAAAGAACAGGAAAAACCTTGATAGATTTTGAGTTTCGGGGGTAAGTTATTAAAAGGGAAGTTGTTAGTACCCTTTTCATTCGTAGTTATCTACAGACTCTTAATCGCTAGCTTACTTTTGAAAATTTCTTTTTTGTGTAAGTGTTTTTGAAAATATTTTGAAAATCCCAAGTACGGCTATCTTTGCAATGGTTCTTGTATCAGTCCACAAGAACAAGTACAAAGTGTTTTAGAAAAATATTTTTGAAATAGATGTGTGAAATTTTTTTTTAGAAAGGTTATGAGCGAGCGATTAACAGTTTTACCCACTCAAGGTCGTTCTTGTTATTTTCATTCTCCTTTAGAGAGAGTGCTATCAGTACCATTAGTTGGTAGGTAGCCCCATCTATTAGATGTGAAGGGACAATGGAATGGTCATCGTATGGTCATCGAAGTCAACAGATAAGGATATTTAGCAATTTGCCGGAGGGACTAGATCATTTTTCATAGGCAACATCGATGGGTCATTGTAGGACTATGATCTTTATTCGAAGGGACTTTGCTAAAATATCCCTACTTTCGAGGGACATGACCATGTTCTGAAGGAAACAAAGAGAGGTTACCCTAGGGGTGCGAGTGTGAATAATGATTTAATTTAGTTATTTTATCTTGTATTTAGGGTTATGCTATCGGTTGATTATTATCTTGTCATACAAACCCTAATTACTAGCAGTATAAAATATGGCAGGAAAAGTAAAGGTGCGGAAAGTAAAGTTCATACGCTATTACATGGCTTCGGGGCAGTTACATAATGAGTTCGAGAATTTAAAGATACAACTATTACATCCTCTGAGCATATACATAATTAGGAAAAAAAACGCGAGAAAATAAACCTAAGTTATTACAATCGAATAATGCGACCTAAACATTTATCTAAGAATTAAAATAGCGAAAAGAAAAGAAAATATGAGAAAAAGTTTGGAGAAAAAGAAAATATTTTGGTATTTTAGAAAATAATTTTAAGGGATAAAAATGATTAATAAACCCTAAAATCTCTAGTTGATTTTAATACTTTAAAAAAGTTTAATTAATTTAATTGATAAAAATAAAAGTCAAAATTTTAATTGTTAAAATAACCTAAACCTAATTTAATAGTTTTAGAAAATTATTAGGTTTAATTATTTAAAAGAAAAATAAGTGAAAAAAAGAGGAAAATAGGGTTAGTAAAAAAAGGCAAAAAAATTATTATATGGGGTGGGTGTTGAACCCAGGCCCTTCAAAACTTTCCATGCCTTGCTTTCCACTGCGTCAAGCATGGTTTGTGTTAGAAATCCAGACGCATTACATAATATAATAAATTTGCAGAAACTGGAAAATAATAAGAAAAATTAGCAAAAGGCAGGAATCGAACCCACGCCCTTGTGTACCAATGCCCTATTGTGTGAGCTCTTGCCACTTGGGTGGTTGTTTCATCCGTGAATTTAATCAAACGAAATAAATATAATATAAATCAAATCAGAGTGACCGGAGAAGTTTCAGAGCCCTAGCTCTAGTCGTCTTCTCCGATGAGTATGTTTTTTACAATCTGCAAAACAGAGCACGTTAATGAACAAATAGGACCCTACCTCCATAATTTGAGGGTTGACAATTCAATGGTGGCCTTAGTTTTGGCTAATTCTTCATGTATGATAAGATATGAAGAAAATAATGTAAATCAATGTAACAATGGCAATGCATGATTCAGGCCTCATGGGACTCACGCGATGGCTCAATCTTGTATAGTTACATCTCACAAACACACTAGAAACATTAGTATGAATTAAAGCATGATAAAATTTAAAACATGAAATTCATAAAACATGTCAACTGACCATGCTTGGAATGCTTGTTTCATGCACCTTTGATTATCAAGAACGATCAAGTCTTACCCTATAACACCTCAGGGATTGATTGGAACGCCTGGTTTACCTTGAGAAGGGCTGGAACAATGATTTCAAGTTTTCCCTAGCTTGGAAATTTTTTGATATTTTTGAGGGAGTTCTCTTGCAAGGGTTTTGTGTCCTCTCTTGTCTGAAGATGAAGTGTATATATAGATGAAGATTAGGTCAAGGAGAATGGGCTTGGAGCTTGCATGAAACAACTTTGATTTTGCTTGAAAAATAGAACTTAAATAAGACAAAATATCAAGATTTGCTATAAGAATAACCTAACACAGTTTTTGTATGGTGTTGGGCCCCCAAAATAAATCAAATCTTAAGCCTTTTAAGCCTTGCACCTCCATTTGATATTTTTTGTATTTAATTTGAATTTAAATGAATAAAAATCAAAATAAATAAGATAAAAATTATTATGGTGCATGAATGGATTTAGAGGTCCATTATAAGGTCAAGAACACGTTTGGACCCTGAAAGGTAAGCCCATTAGCCCAAAGATTCAAGTTTGCTCAATTTGGGTTTCATGCATTTCTCAAAATTACCCAACTTATACAACTCATAACTTGCTTAATGTTTATCATATGAAGGTGATCTTGGACTTTTTGGAAAGCTCAAGATGTCCCTTACAACTCTTATGTTGATCATTATTATATTGGAAGAATTTATCTTGATGTAAGTTGCTTTGACAAAAAGTGTCTGTTACTTTGTTTTGCATGTTCCTGGTTAATGACGACAATTGAATTTATCTCGAAAGCAGGTAACTCAAATTGAATCTCGGCAGTAGATTCTCCTGGTTAATGACGACAATTGATTATTCGGAAGACCTCAGCAGAAGGTATCTCAAATTGAATATCGGCAGTAGATTCTCCTAGTTGATCACGACAATTTATTATCAGGAAGACCTCTGCAGAAGGTGTGACACCTGTTAATTTAATTAATTACATAACTAAATTATTTTTGGATTATTTGTTGAAGTTGTGAGATGTTGTGGATTGTTGGTATAAGTTGTTAGATTATTATTAATTAATTAGTTGATTAATAATAATAATAATAATAATAATAATGTTGGAATTATTAGTATTAGTCGTTGGGATTATTTTGGTGTTATGTAGTACTAAGGGGGTTGAGAATTAAGCCCAATAGAAATAATTCTATTATTATTGAGTTTATTTATAATAATAGAAAATAGGTTTTTGTAAAGAAGAAGAGGAATAAGGGTTGGAAGAGAGAAAGAGAACGTGGAACTTGCAGAGAAGAAGGAAAAGAGGCAAAGAGGAATTCGATCAGAAAATTGTAGAGCAACCATCAATCCAAGGTAAGGGTGGGGTTCTGACTCAATAATTGGGTATATGATGCATGTTACATGGGAATTGGATTGTGTAAAATTGTTATTGTATGTGATGGTTGTATGAACAAATTGTTGTGTGGTTTATATGATAATTGTGCTAACGTTGCAGTGATCTAATCGATGAATTGAGTGTTGGAAATTATTATGTATTGATGTGGGTATAGTTATTATAATGCTGTGAATATATAGTTTTGGTATGAGATTGGTGATCGAAGGAAAAACTTGAGGGTTCTGTGTTGGTATCAGTAACAGAGAAGAGAGGAGGTCGCATGAAAACCTTTTGTACTAAGGGCCACGGTTGGTGGGGCGAGGTGCACAGGAAATTCCTCTGTGACGAACGTCACAATGGGCGTGTCGGACGATACAATTTCATGGTGTAAGTTTCGAGCGGCACAACTTGTGTGCCGAGGGGCACATCGCGTGTTTGTTACTTTGTTTTGCATGTTCCTGTGTCTACCCTGCATATTTGTTATATATTGATTTAGTACTTAGTTACAGGAAGGTATGTAGCAGGTTTAGAGGAAAATGATTAATAACAAAGGTTATTTATTAGAAGTGAATAATTGGAAGATTTGTATAAATATAGTAGGCAGGATTAATGAGTAACAGAGTTAGTAAATGTTAGCATGAAGTTAATTTAGCAGAAATCACAAAAAAGTTGTTATAAACTAAAATAGTAGTATAGATAATTTAAGTAGCAGAATAATAATAGTTTCATTAATTTAGTCGAAAACTATTAATAAGACTTATCAGCAGAATAATTTAGTAGAAGTATTTTAGTAGGATCGTGTTAATAATATTATTAGCATCTGTAAGTGGTTGAGTTATTGTTGTTAATTGTTGAAGTTGCAGGTAGTGGTGAATTATGTTGTATTGCATCTATAATTGGCAATTATTAAGTTGTAGGCTTATGGATAATGTTGATTTAAGTTAAATTATTAAGTTGTAGGCTTATGGTCAATGTTGATTTAAGTTGAACTATTAAGTTGTAGGCCTATGGCCAATGTTAAATTATTATTAAGTTGTTGTTTAATTGTTGTTAAGTTGTAGTTGAATTATTGTTAAGTTGTAGTTGAATTGTTGTTGTTGTGTTGTTGTTGAATGGTTGATGTTGTAGTTGTTGTTGTCACATGCATAGCATAACAAGTTTTCCTAGATTGGCAAAAAGTTGAAGTTGAAGGCTTATGCCTTGTTGATGCCTCTATTAATTGGCAATTTCTAAGTTAGGAGTTCAGCTTCGTTTCTAAGTTGGGAGTTATGCTCCATTTTTAAGTTAGGAGTTCTGCTTCGCTGGTACCACATGCATGTGTATAGTAACAAGTTGCATTTCACGTTGCATATTGAGTTGTTGTGTTTATAAATTATTTATTATATTTCATTGATATTTTCGTTGTGATTAACGCTGTTTAAAGTTGTAAAGTGGTGATTTGGCATAGACTAATTCTAATGTAATATTATCATACATTTGATTATATTGTTCGATATCTCACCCCTTCTATTTGAATGTTACCCCGATGTTGGTAACATGCAGGTAATCTAGCGTGAAGGCGGTTTACCTTCAGTAGTTCGAGTCGGTGTCATTGTTCTGATACATAACAGTCGGAGGGATGAACGCTTGCTGTTTTATTGTTGATATTATTTCATTTGATTGAACCTTAAGTTGTTGTTCGTTAAATACTTATTATTTGAAGTTGTTTAGTTGGACAAAGATGATACATTCTTTTAAGTTGAATATTTGATTCCGCTGCGTAGTTATGAAAGTTGTTGATTTTAAAAGATTAAATTATGTTGTTGTTGGTTCATTCCAGTTTAATATGTTATGTATCTATAATGAATGTCGTAGGAATTAGGTTGAAGTTGTAGCATCCTGATTCGAATTGTCAGAATTTTATAACTCTGATCATTATATTAATTGTCGGGTAGAATTGGGGTGTTACAGAAGGTATCTCAAATTGAAATCTCGACATTAAATTCTCCTGGTTGATCAGACAGTTGATTATCCAGAAGACCTCGGCAGAAGGTAACTCAAATTCAATCTCAGCAGTAGATTCTCCTGGTTGATCACGGTAGTTGATTATCCGGAAGACCTCGACAAAAGGTAATTCAAATTGAATCTCGGCAGTAGATTCTCCTGGATTGATTACGACAGTTGATTATCCAGAAGAACTCGGCAGAAGGTATTTTGATTGAATCTCGGTAGTAGATTCCCCTGGTTGATCACAATAGTAGATTTTCCAGTAGACCTCGGTAGAAGGTAGCTTACAATTGAATCTTGTTAGTATATTCTCCTGGTTAATCACAACAGTTGATTATCTGGAAGACCTTGGTAGAAGGTGACTCAAATTGAATCTCGGCAATAGATTCCTTGGAAATCTCGGCAGTAGATTTCCCATTAAGTGCCTCACATTATGCATATACATCATGAATGTCATCTTTAAAATTTCGAATTTTCTTGGGGTTCATCATTAGCAAGCTTATTTGTGCAAACTTCACAGTTTAAACTTTAAGCAAAATTGGGGTTTATTTTCTTTATGTTGATAATTATAGTTGATACGACACGACCAATATCATCATGAATTTGGGGTTCATTTTCTTCATGTTGATAATGGCTGAGACGACACGACCAATATCATCATGAATTCAGGGTTTATTTTCTTCATGTTGATAATGGTTGAGACGACGCGACCAATATCATCATGAATTTTGGGTTTATTTTCTTATGTTGATAATGGTTGAGACGACACGACCAATATCATCATAAGTTTAGGGTTCATTTTCTTCATGTTGATAATGGTTGAGACAACACGACCAATATCATCATGAGTTTGGGGTTTATTTTCTTCATGTTGATGGTTATGGTTGAGACGACACGACCAATATCATCATTAGTTTGGGGTTTATTTTCTTCATGTTGATGGTTATGGTTGAGACGACACGGCCAACATCATCATGAATTTGGGGTTCATTTTCTTCATGTTGATAATTATGGTTTAGACGACATGACCAATATCATCATGAGTTTGGGGTATTTTCTTCATGTTGATGGTTATGGTTGAGAGGACACGGCCAACATCATCATGAATTAGGGGTTCATTTTCTTCATGTTGATAATTATGGTTAATACGACACGACTAATATAATCATGAGTTTTGGGGTTTATTTTCTTTATGTTGATAATTATGGTTGAGACGACACTACCAATATCATAATGAGTTTTGGGGTTTATTTTCTTCATGTTGATGGTTATTGTTGAGACGACACGACCAACATCATCATGAATTTAGGTTTCATTTTCTTCATGTTGATAATTATGGTTGAGACGACACGACCAATATCATTAATGAATTTGGGGTATATTTTTCTTTCTGTTGATAGTTTTGGTTGAGGGAGGACACAACCAAACGCCATCAGTGAATTTTGGGTTCCATCGTTTTAAATCTAGTATATTTCGTTTGGTTATCAAATTTTGGTTGAGGGCTGACACAACCAACATCGTCATTCCAAATTCCGAATATCAGGTTTTAAGCTTTTTCAATTATCTATCCCCTAGGTTATGATAGATATGCAAATCTTCAAGGTTATATTATTCATCCCCTAGGTTATGATGGATAACGTAAGCCCACCCCTTTTTTCTTTTATCCCCTAGGTTGTGATAAATGCATAGGTTCATCCTCGTACTATTTACTCCCTAGGTTATAAACATAAGAAATTTGCATAATCCATTGCATCAGTCTGCATGCAGCAATGTGTTATCGAACTTTGTTTTATTCGTCCCCTAGGTTGTGCTGAATATACAAAATCCGCGTCACAAACTTACTATATTAGTCTCCAAGCATTAGTAGGTTAGCTTTTCAAAACTTGTATCATTTACCTTCTAGGTTACGGTAAATAGGCAAAATCTTACAATCTCTCAGGTATCGACGATTTATCCGCGTCGTCGTGTCTTAACTCCAATCCACTTTGGTCCAAACGCTGGTAAGATGATACGTAATCATCTATGCTTATTCTTCACACTCATGTGAACGCTGTACAGTGTATCCTTAACATCTTTTGGGCAAATTTTGGGGTTTTCCTATATTAATAAACTTCCTATCAAAACGTGTGAGACCTGCGTATTCTCGCACTATTCAATCGAAAGATAATTAAATAAGGGTAGCTGTCATACCCTAAATTTTCCCTACTGTTGTGCCCCAATTTTTGACCTAAGATCCCATTTGCATTTTTGCATTTTTATACAGAAGGCAAAGTCACTAAATACAGTTGGTTTTAACCTCTCACCTTCGAGCATTGATTATGCAGAAATTGTCAAGTGTTTTGAACATTCTTGGCCTATGTATCACTAACTTCTATTCAAGCACAAATGTGTGTTTTTTTGTTTGATTTCATGTGTTGACAGGTCTATTTCGATTCAGCCTGCTTCAATTGGACAAGTGCTGCCTGCAAGCCTACTTCGATTCAGCCTGCTTCGGTTGAACAAGTGCTGCCTGCATGCCTCTTTCGATTGGACAAGTGCTGCCTGCATGCCTCTTTCGAATCTGGACAAGTTCACTGCCTGCAAACATGTTTCGATTGGACAACATTGCTTCCTTCGAAAATAAGATTTCGTTTGGGCAATGTGTCTGCTTCGATCCACAAGCTTCGAGGGGCAATACAGTCTCCTTTCGATCCACAAGCTTCGATGGGCAAGACAGTCTCCCTTCAGTCACAAGCTTCGATTTGGAAATACAGTCTTCTTCGATTCACAAGTTGGACCACTGTACTGCCATGCAACAAACACTACTGCGTTGCTATGCACAGTCCTGCACCAACCTACCACTACGCTCCAAAACACTGCTGAGCCTGCTACAACAGTCCTGTACTTGCCCAAAAAGGAGTGCACAAGAACTGCGTAGAAGAAAGGATCGAAACAGCCTTCCCAAACTGTTCAAATCATTTTGTTTTCCCCCCAAAACTTCAGCAAATCCGCCTATAAATACAAGGCTTCACAACATGAAAAAGGAGGACTTTTGGGCCAGACGAACCTCTCCCAAATTTTCTCAAACAGTAAAATTCTCAAAATTCATAAACACTTCAGAAAAATTCCCAAACACCAAACTTTCTCAAACACAAAAATCTCTCAAGTCCCTTCAATACTTGTGAGAACAAACCCAGAACCCACACACTTCAGTCTCCTTCGATTCTGAAGAACAACCACACTTCAGTCTCCTTCGATTCTGAAGAACAACCACACTTCAGTCTCCTTCGAATCAAAGAAGCACACTTGCTTTTTCTTTCCTTCGAATCCAGCACTCCCAGTGCAGCCTGTGACCCCTCCCTTCGAATCCAGAAGTGCTCCACGCAACCACCACTCAAGGCCCAACACAAGGCCCAACACACGTTCCATCCTGAAGCCAGGTAAGTCACTCTTACCCTTGATTTTTTCATTTCCAGTATAACATGTAAATAATACCTTTGTTCGTTTCAAGCATGTACATACTGTTCCTTTCGTTTCCACATTTTTAACATACCTTTCAGAACTACCTCTTTCGTTTCTGCTTTCTGTTTACTAGCTTTGATTATTAAACTGTTCATACTAGCATGGCCTCAGGCCATGTTGTCATTTAATGTTTGAAATGAAAGAAACAGGATACAGGAAACAGGAAACGAAGCTTCTGCCATCTTTCTCCAGGTCAAACGAAAGAGACAACCAGGAGGCAAGCCATGTCCAATCGAAAGACATCCCCTCACTGACTTCCAGGACAATCGAAGGATAGAACCTCACTGGCGCGAACTCCCAGTCGAAGGATACAACTCACCGACTTCCAGGCCAAACGAAGGACAAAACCTCACTGGCGCGAACTCCCAATCGAAGGACAAGACTTCGCCTCTGCCAAGGCCCAATCGAAAGACACGACCTCACTGTTGCCAGCCCCAACCGAAGGAGGCCAACAGAATGCAAATCGAGGGCTGCTCCTTCCAGAATCGAAAGATACTCATTTTCTTTACTTTCATCTTTATTTTTTATGCCTTTTGATATGTTTGTAGTAGTGTAGTTTTTTTTTTGTCTTTCTACATTTTTTTTACTTTGTACAAATGCTAGTAATTAGGTGTATAGCAAGATAAAAATCAAAAAGAAAACAAACCAAAAAGATCAAAAACACTCTTTAATCATTACTTGAACATACTTTAAAACATGCAAAAACATTCAACAAATCAAAACTCCCCCCAAGGGAATGTTATCCCCGTTCTACCGCGATATCGGCCGTGCCTATTGCTAGAATGCGTGTGTTAATGTCGCCCACTAAAAAACACAAACAAATCAACTTTTTTCTAGAGGAACTACGTTATTTTGATTCCTTCATTGGATACGTAGGCAAAGGGTCGCGAAACCCTCACGAACACAATAATAAAAACTCATTTTTCCCCTTAAACAAACATATTTGTAGATACATACACCCTTGTATATAACAAACAATTTTAAACCAAAAACATATATTTCAAAAGGTTCCTGCGGAGTACCGCAGATGCATTGGGTGCTAATACCTTCCCATTGCATAACCAACCCCCGAACTCTCGATCTCTTCCAAAAAATGCATTGTATTACTTTTATCTTACATTGCATGTTTTTAGGGTTTTATTTCGCTCTTTTCCCTTTTCCCTTGGAAATAATAAAGCGCGGTGGCGACTCTTGCTTTTGTGAGTCAAGTTAATTAATAGCTTGATCTCTGATTTTTACCGCTACAGAATTAGCGACTCTGCTGGGGAAAGATTGACCTCTTGCTGGTCCATCCCTAAGTGGGTTAAGCCTAATTTGTTTTATCAGTTTTATCATTATTTGATTGTTTGATTATATGTATATATTGTGATTATTTGGGTGTTGATAATATTTACAAAGGACAAGTCCTATACCCGGACTAAGTTACACTTAGGAATAGGACGGGCGGTATAGTCATGTTAACTTTGAGGGAGTAATCCCGAAGAAGGAGGCATGAGATCCCCCACTCAGTGGAAGGCCCTTTTGAACGTAATATTTGTTTACCGAGTAATCGGGAAGACATTATTGCTTTCGACCTGGGAGCCAGAGAAGCTGAGAACCATAGAACCCCTAACCCATCTTGGCCTTTTAGGTGTAGCGTGGAGATTATAACGTAGTAATCCGGAAGTAATTGTTACGCGATGCTACGCTCGAATGAGTTTCTCTTGAGAATATTGATAATTATTGAGTAATCAAGACGTTGGTAATATCCGAATGAGGAATGTAGACTCCGGGAACTCTTAGAACCTTGTCTTGCAGGTGTGATTAAACCGTTAGTACATACCTTGGGGATGTTCTTTACCTTTGACTCCATGCTCGTGACGTTGAACCTTTCAACTTTATTTGTGACCTTGCTTGTGGTTGTTGCATAACCATGCATTCATGCATCCATAAAACCCTTTTCACTTGACTTTCAAGGAATTTGGAGGTCTTTCTTTGTAAACATCACAAGTTTCGTCAAGCTCAATGGATCTTGGGTGTTGATAGGGTGAAAATCCTAATCCACCAAAATGGATGATTGATCTTGATGATAACTTGATCAACGCTTTGATCCAATATAGAATTCATCTTCTATCTTCATACTTTGATGTTTACAACTTAATATCTTGAGCTCCTTGAAAGTCAAATAAAAACTCTCTTTTGCATATCATGCATCATTCTACATTTTTGGTTTCACTTCCAAAGGTCTTTTCCGAGTCTTTTTTCCTTTGGTCTCACCAGTATAACACTCGCGCTAAGAGAGCAATGGAGAATATCAAGCAAGAGGTTTCTGAACTCCGTAGAGAGATGACTAATTTGGAAGCTAGTGTAGAGCCCTTGACTGGTTTGGTCTGAATTTTGGTTGTCGCCCAAGTCAACCCCTTTGCTAAAGCATAAGTGAATCTCTGTTGATTTTGGCCTTGAAGTTTAGGACAGGTTTTCTTCAGCACAAGTCCAGATGGAAAGCCTTCCCGGATTATTAACTTATTCATGATTTTTGTAATTTTCTTGTTTATCAAAACATTGTTTGCGTGTAAGAACTTGTTTGCATCTGAATGATCATCTTAATACAATGAGTATGTTTGTCTTGAAGAAATTCATTTGTTTTAACTCATATTTGTTTTCAAATTTTAAATTGCTTTTGCACTATGATACCAAATTGTTGCTCATTCTCTTGCCTAGGCAGAGATTGAAGGGAGGACGATGATCTAAAGAACATAAAATCTCTGGTTGTATGCTTTTGAAATAAAATCTTGCTGATGATGTACAGGCATTGTTTCAAATCCCTAAACACCAGAGATATAAGGAAGATAATCCCTTGCTAACCCCTTTTGAGCCTTGAAGTAGGAGTTTCTTTTCTATACGAAAAAACCCTCAAATTTTAACCTGGGGCTGGGTAGTTTTTCAGTTAATCTGATTGAGTGTTCAAAATTCATAAGGAAGATATTTCTGAAGAGAAACTACGAGGGCTACCCTTCATGTATAATGAATCTAGAAGATGTGGAACCACAATGTTACCCCTCATTCATCAAGAAACGAGGAAGTCACAATCCTCTCAACAAGCAAATACAAGCTAATGTCACCTGTTTTGTTCAAAAATAAAAAATCGAGAAAAAAAAGAAAAAGCCTGCTAAGTCAAAAAACATGAAAACGTGTGACTTAGGAAAAATTAAGGCATCCCGCTGGACTATCAATTCAAAAGAATTAGTTCAGGAAAAAGTTAGGGAAAATAAAATTGCAAGGAAAGGAATACAAAGAAAATTCCTCAACAAAGAACAAATTGGTGCAAACACGAAGACATGAGGGTGGTTTCTACTCCGAAAGCCTCGTCGTTTCCTTAACCGTCACAAAATCCTTTTGAGAGATGAACACTCATGTTGAATTAACTGAACATAGGGTTGGAGAACATCATGAAGAATGGGTGGGCACCAAATATTTTGAGCCTTAAAATCTTTTTTTTCTAAAGCCATGAACCAGGCCACGTTACAACCTTCAAAAGTCCTAATTGAAGCAGGTTATTTTGAAAGCATACTTCAATGAGTTAGTGTTCCTGACTCCCATGAATGTTCTAAATAGTTGTGTTGGTATCATATTGTTTTTCCTATACAAAAATAAATGGTGCTCTAACTCGCAAAATTTGTGCGATATCTTTTCAAAATCTTCAAGACTTACATAACTGTTGCATTAGAATTTTCATTCTCATTGTAAACTTTTTCTAACTGCAAAATATTTGTTTGATATCAAGGAAGCTCACATATGAGCACTAGTGATGAGTTTATTCTTTTAAGGCCTAAAACTATGTTGGGTAATTGGAGAATCATTTCAAGGAAAGATCATATCAGGGGGCATGTCACCTGAAGACCGTAAGCACGAACATGTTTCTTCTCATAGTTAATGCTTTCCCAACTTGTTTACTCTTTTGGGGAAAAATTTGAAGACTTTGTTGTGCCAACTACAGTCAATCCGGGGCAATCACATCAAGACTTGATGAATCTCTCTAAGAGTTTGAAGACACCAGAGCATGGTGAATGCCAGGTCTTTTGTAAAATCCTCTTGAGACGATTTCTCCTCATCAACCATATAGCTTGGGGCATTTTAGAAGTGAAGTTATTCGCAAGAATTGTCGTGCAACATGCAGCTTATCAGCAGTAAACTTGGGGCATCCAAAATTAGTCCCAGGGGCAATCCAGATTTGCCAAGATATGTTTTGCACACATTATCAGAGGGTGGTGTTCCCAGTATCTCCAGCTAAGCATGACTTTTTCCAGCTGAAACACTGTTTGTGTTGTTATCCTTTCAATGGATTGTTTGCAATAGAAGACTAGACTTTGGGTTTTCTACCTGAAAATACTTTCCTCTCCAGAGAAATTTAAGCCTTGTGAAAGGACTTTGCTCTAGTGATGGCTTTTGTTCTTATCTCCAGTAATGTTCCCATCTTGTTGAGATTAGCCGAGTGTCGAGTTGTACTGTGATGTCTTATCATCTTCAGTTTATCTTGTCTATTTGTTTTGTCAGCATATACATGACATTCATTTATTCATTCACACTTGCATCATGCACGCACATTTGTATTTGTTGATGTCTTTGAGTTCGTATACCTTGGTTATGTCTATTCAAATAGCTTATTTGATCTTTCCAAATAGAATGTCAACTTAAGCATAAAGTGCGCCTCCTTTCTAATTCCCCACTGAGTTAACTCTCGTGGAAGAATCTTGCTTTGGCTTTCCTTTTCCATCTCTGGATAGGATAAATCCCCATTTGAGTTATTTCCTCATTGGGTGGAGTCTTGTTTGACTGTTTTCTCTCCAGTTTATTCCTGGATTGAACTTTGTCTCTTGTGAACGATACCCTGTGGATATCTCTAGGCTGTGAAACCTAGATGGAGAGTGCATTTATTTTGCAATGTAAATACTTGGTCTCCTCAAGAAGGATTTATTCATGGTATTGAAGATGAACTTTATTCCCTAGTAGTGTTATCACAACCTTCTTCTGGAATATCGACATGACAACAAGCGACTGACTCTTTATTTGAGCAGTTTGATTATTTCTGATTTCTTTATGACAAATGGCGGTCTCTTCATGAGCAGTTTGTCCATCCCCGATGAAATTATTGGTTCTCACCTCCAGCAATATCTTCACGATATTTTATGAGTATCCTTTTGACAAACAGCAAGCGGCAGTCTCTTCACGAGGCAACTTGTATGTTATTGACACCTTTGAAAACAGCAAGCGGCAGTCTCTTCATGAGGCAACTTGTGTGTTATGGATACTCTTGACAAACAGCAAGCGGCAATCTCTTCACGAGGCAACTTGTATGTTATTGATACCTTTGGGAAACGGCAAGTGGCAGTCTCTTCATGGGCAGCTTGTACGTTATTATTCTTCGGAAAACAGCAAGTGGCAGTCTCTTCATGGGAAGCTTGTACGTTAATTTTCTTCGGAAAACGGCAAGTGGCAGTCTCTTCATGGGCAGCTTGTACGTTAATATTCTTCAGAAAACGGCAAGTGACAGTCTCTTCATGGGCAGCTTGTACGTTATTTTTCTTCGAAGACAGCAAGTGGCAGCTTCTTTATGAGCAGCTTGTGGGTTATAAGCAACAAGCGGCGGACTCTTCATGAGCAGCTTGTGTGCTTTAATATTCTTTGAAGACAGCAAGTGGCAGCTTCTTTATGAGCAGCTTGTGGGTTAAGCAACAAATGGCGGACTCTTCATGAGCAACTTGTGTGCTTTAATATTCTTTGAAGACAACAAGTGGCGGACTCTTCATGAGAAGCTTGTGTGCTTTAATATTCTTTGAAGACAACAAGTGGCAGCTTCTTTATAAGCAGCTTGTGAGTTATAAGCAACAAGTGGCGGACTCTTCATGAGCAACTTGTGTGCTTTAATATTCTTTGAAGACAACAAGTGGCAGCTTCTTTATGAGCAGCTTGTGGGTTATTGGCAACAAGTGGCAGCTTCTTTATTTGAGCAGCTTGTATGTCATAGTATTTTTGGAAGACAGCAAGTGGCGGCCTCTTTATTTGAGCAGCTTGTGTATCCCCAACAATAATGTCTACTCAGCAAATGGCATCCCTTCGGAAAAGTCCCGTGGGGAAGTTTGCATTTTATCCTTTTCAAGCGATATCTTGGTTAAGGAAAGAATCGTGTTACCGTTCTTGGTGAAATTCAGAAGTCAGAGATGTTTATTCCCAGTCTCAGTACTGATGACAATCATTTTCCAGTCTCAGTGCTGATGTAAATCATTTCCTTTTCCAGTCACAGTACTGATGTCAATCATCTTCCAGCCTCAGTGCTGATGTAAATCATTTCTTTTTCCAGTCTCCGTACTGATGTAAATAATTTCTTTTCCAGTTTCAACACTGATGTAAATCATTCAAGAGTCTCTCATTTGAAGCCTATGACTCTTGTTTCCCCAGTGAAGTTATAATCTCTTTCCCTGTGGGATTACTGTATAATGTGCTTGGTTTCTCCAACATTAGTCTGTCTCATATGGCGTCATTCCCCATAAAATTCAGAGCATTGCATTCATATCATATCATAAACATAAGTGTGGTATCTTAAGGCCAAAAATTGTGTTCTATATTTAAGTCCCTTCAATCTCGTCGAAATGAAGATTCGAATCTTCATATCTCCAGATAGAAGAAACTTAAATAGGGGCAGCTGTTGTACCCCAATTTTTGACCTAAGATCCCATTTTCATTTTTGCATTTTTATACAGAAGGCAAAGTCACTAAATACAATTGGTTTTAACCTCTCACCATCGAGCATTGATTATGCAGAAATTGTCAAGTGTTTTGAACATTCTTGGCCTATGTATCACTAACTTCTAATCAAGCACAAATGTGTGTTTTTTTGTTTGATTTCATGTGTTGACAGGTCTATTTCGATTCAGCCTGCTTCAATTGGACAAGTGCTGCCTGCAAGCCTACTTCGATTCAGCCTGCTTCGATTGAACAAGTGCTGCCTGCATGCCTCTTCCGATTGGACAAGTGCTGCCTGCATGCCTCTTTCGAATCTGGACAAGTTCACTGCCTGCAAACATGTTTCGATTGGACAACATTGCTTCCTTCGAAAATAAGATTTCGTTTGGGCAATGTGTCTGCTTCGATCCACAAGCTTCGAGGGGAAATACAGTCTCCTTTCGATCCACAAGCTTCGATGGGCAAGACAGTCTCCCTTCAGTCACAAGCTTCGATTTGGAAATACAGTCTTCTTCGATTCACAAGTTGGACCACTGTACTGCCATGCAACAAACACTACTGCGTTGCTATGCACAGTCCTGCACCAACCTACCACTACGCTCCAAAACACTGCTGAGCCTGCTACAACAGTCCTGTACTTGCCCAAAAAGGAGTGCACAAGAATTGCGTAGAAGAAAGGATCGAAACAACCTTCCCAAACTGTTCAAATCATTTTGTTTTCCCCCCAAAACTTCAGCAAATCCGCCTATAAATACAAGGCTTCACAACATGAAAAAGGAGGACTTTTGGGCCAGACGAACCTCTCCCAAATTTTCTCAAACAGTAAAATTCTCAAAATTCATAAACACTTCAGAAAAATTCCCAAACACCAAACTTTCTCAAACACAAAAATCTCTCAAGTCCCTTCAATACTTGTGAGAATAAACCCAGAACCCACACACTTCAGTCTCCTTCGATTCTGAAGAACAACCACACTTCAGTCTCCTTCGATTATGAAGAACAACCACACTTCAGTCTCCTTCGAATCAAAGAAGCACACTTGCTTTTTCTTTCCTTCGAATCCAGCACTCTCAGCGCAGCCTGTAACCCCTCCCTTCGAATCCAGAAGTGCTCCAGGCAACCACCACTCAAGGCCCAACACAAGGCCCAACACACGTTCCATCCTGAAGCCAGGTAAGTCACTCTTACCCTTGATTTTTTCATTTCCAGTATAACATGTAAATAATACCTTTGTTCGTTTCAAGCATGTACATACTGTTCCAACATGTAAATAATACCTTTGTTCGTTTCAAGCATGTACATACTGTTCCTTTCGTTTCCACATTTTTAGCATACCTTTCAGAACTACCTCTTTCGTTTCTGCTTTCTGTTTACTAGCTTTGATTATTAAACTGTTCATACTAGCATGGCCTCAGGCCATGTTGTCATTTAATGTTTGAAATGAAAGAAACAGGATACAGGAAACAGGAAACGAAGCTTCTGCCATCTTTCTCCAGGTCAAACGAAAGAGACAACCAGGAGGCAAGCCATGTCCAATCGAAAGACATCCTCTCACTGACTTCCAGGACAATCGAAGGATAGAACCTCACTGGCGCGAACTCCCAGTCGAAGGATACAACTCACCGACTTCCAGGCCAAACGAAGGACAAAACCTCACTGGCGCGAACTCCCAATCGAAGGACAAGACTTCGCCTCTGCCAAGGTCCAATCGAAAGACACGACCTCACTGTTGCCAGCCCCAACCGAAGGAGGCCAACAGAATGCAAATCGAGGGCTGCTCCTTCCAGAATCGAAAGATACTCATTTTCTTTACTTTCATCTTTATTTTTTATGCCTTTTGATATGTTTGTAGTAGTGTAGTTTTTTTTTTGTCTTTCTACATTTTTTTTACTTTGTACAAATGCTAGTAATTAGGTGTATAGCAAGATAAAAATCAAAAAGAAAACAAACCAAAAAGATCAAAAACACTCTTTAATCATTACTTGAACATACTTTAAAACATGCAAAAACATTCAACAAATCAAAACTCCCCCCAAGGGAATGTTATCCCCGTTCTACCGCGATATCGGCCGTGCCTATTGCTAGAACGCGTGTGTTAATGTCGCCCACTAAAAAACACAAACAAATCAACTTTTTTCTAGAGGAACTACGTTGTTTTGATTCCTTCATTGGATACGTAGGCAAAGGGTCGCGAAACCCTCACGAACACAATAATAAAAACTCATTTTTTCCCCTTAAACAAACATATTTGTAGATACATACACCCTTGTATATAACAAACAATTTTAAACCAAAAACATATATTTCAAAAGGTTCCTGCGGAGTACCGCAGATGCATTGGGTGCTAATACCTTCCCATTGCATAACCAACCCCCGAACTCTCGATCTCTTTCAAAAAATGCATTGTATTACTTTTATCTTACATTGCATGTTTTTAGGGTTTTATTTCGCTCTTTTCCCTTTTCCCTTGGAAATAATAAAGCGCGGTGGCGACTCTTGCTTTTGTGAGTCAAGTTAATTAATAGCTTGATCTCCGATTTTCACCGCTACACCTACCCCTAATTATATCTAGGGTTTTCTTTAAATAAATCGTTTTATTTAATTTATGGGGAGGTTATATCATGAAAAAGGGGGTGTGTCGATTTAAAATAGACCATCAATATCTGATGGCCCATTAGGCTTTAATAAAAGTCAATTTCAAATTAAAAGAGGGAGGTGTATTGTTTGAGTCGAGGAGGTGTGAACAAATTTGTTTTGTTCAAAACCTAATATTAAACAAGGAGGTCCATATAATTTTCAATTCATTGCAAGTGTTAAAAGAAGGGATCCATAAAACAAGTTAGTTTTTTTAGGAGCCCAAAAGAATGTGTGATCTGGCTTTTTTGTTTTTGTGAAAAAACATTTTGTTAATTATAACATCATTTTTATTATTGTTTTTTATTATATAACTGAATTAAAAAAATATTAATATTTTGTTTTAATTTTTGAAACATTATAAAAAAAATCTCAAAAGCGTAGCTCAGGCCCAAATAGATTAATACAGTGGCCCATTGCAGTTTTTGAGTTCGTTTTGAAAACTATTTTGTTAATATTATTATTAATATTATTATTATTAATATTAATATTATTATTATTATTATTATTATTTTATTATAATAATAATTTTTTTACTAATATTGTTTTAATTAAAACATTGCATTAGAAACATTTTTTTTGTTTGTTTGTTTTATTTGCTGATTAAAACTATTTATATAAAAGAAAGGGAAGTGCAAATCCAACCCAAAAACAGAAACACGCACAGGCCCAATCTGACCTAGAGTATAAAAAAAATAGTTCAAATGTGTTAAGGTCCATTTCAAGTTTTTTTTACAGTTTTCGAACCATTTATTTTATTTAATCATATATCTCAAATTATTTTTCAGTCCATTAGGAAGAAAATGTTTTGTTATGCAGCACAATAAGCAGACCCAAGTGTGGCCCAAGGATATGAAACAGGTACTGTTGGGATTAATCATGATCAGGCATTGCTACGGACAGAAATCAGATATACATTCGTACATTTGTTTCTTCATCAATACTGAATAAGACATAAACAGAAACACATTCCAGATTTATTACAGGTCAAGACTAAGATCATAATTACAATCAAAGCATTGCACTAATTTACATACACATTTCATTGTTTCCAAAACTAATTACAGACAAATTTATCTATTTCCTAATTTACAACACCTAAGAGCTATAAAATTAAAATAAAATGGGAGGAAAAGGGACACACTCAATTTTCTTTCTCTTTTACATACATACACTCATAATTCACACTGACAAATTCACGTTACAAACACTATAACTTCAATTCAAATTTTAGATTCACTAAACTTCATCACACTAGCCAAACCATAACACCAAACGATTATACAATGAATTATTCTGCATCTTAATCAACAGAACCTGCAAATTGAAATAAGAACTAAAGTCCATTAATCTGTGTATATACAATGACTAATGTCAAAAGAAAATAGAAAAAAATCATAAAAAATTGTTGTGTTGCTCTATGTGTTGTTTTTTGCATAGGAAAAGAAGAAAGAAAGAATCTGAAATACCAAGCCCCTTCCGACATCAACCACGGTGTACGACTCTTTCGTCTGCAGATCGAAATCCCATGTGCGACTACAACCCAGGCTGGAAATTGTCGCTCTTCCTCCGGCCGTGAAATCGACTAACACTTTCCTCGCCCCGCGGTCCTCAACGTGAAGCCCCTTTCGAAACACCACACCCGGCACCGAC
The DNA here is from genome assembly GCA_948472305.1 of Vicia faba. Lineage (NCBI taxonomy): Eukaryota > Viridiplantae > Streptophyta > Magnoliopsida > Fabales > Fabaceae > Vicia > Vicia faba. The sequence goes on from CATIWC010001676.1 coordinate 295,810, forward strand.
GAACACCGCGATCCAGTACCTCAACGGCCTCCGGGAGCCGCCTCTTCCTCTGTAGGTTACCCATTGAATAACCAACTGCGACCTCCGCGATCCACTCAACATCCACTGCCCAGCCGCGAGTCCCGTCGCTTTCCTTCTCCCACGAAGAGCTCTGCCGTCACACAACTCGCTGATACTCCATAGACGTCAGTCAGCCAACCGCACCACCATTATCAATGGATCAACGAGCAACGCCTCCTCCGTCCGCCGCACCACTGCGAGATCCCTCCGTCAGCCCTCCGCGTGCTGAGATCTCTGGCCAGCCCTTTATATCTCCAACGCGTAAGTTTTCTTCTCTTGCTATGAGATTTTTTTTGGATCGATTGAATATTGTGGAGATAACATGCGGAAGAAAGAAGGAGTTTGTTTTGTGCAACACTTTGAAAGCGGAAGAGGAACATACGCCTTTCAGGGGATGGCGTGAAGCAATTGAAAATGAGTCTACGAGTCCACACATCGTCAACCGATTAGAATTAAAATCCAAAACTTCTAAAAAATCATCAAACATGTACATAATCCAAACTTTTTTTTCATAATCAAAATAAATTCAACATTTTTATAATAGGATTGTAGATTTTTCATCCACCATATCTACAAATAAGCGATTGATCGACTCATCCTCTATCAGTCAATTATTCAAAAATCATACAATTAAAATCTAACTCCGTTCACCGAATTACTACATCCACAAGCGATATGTGGCTAATATATGGTCACGTGATGAGGAGACTATATCAGACTCCTTTGCTCTCTATATACAAAAAATACTCAGACAAACATCCAAATTATTTTTCGTAATAAATTAATTCGAACAATTAATTTTCGAAAAGGAGTGCGAATATATTTAAATTAATTGCGTACTTGGTCTAACAAACTCTGATATTCACACTCTTGGACTACGTATGATGGAAGTTAAAATATGTTTTGCAATCCATAAAAAATAAAAACAAACCGCGAACTACGAAATGAGACTTTGATTCCTCCTAAGAAGATACGTAGGCATACGATCAAAAATCGTGGCGAGTCCCGCTAACTAAAATTCAAACCCTTTTCCCTAATAAAACAATAAAAAACCCTATTTCCTAGACATCGCGCTTCTAAACCTAGTATCCTTGTGAACAAGGTAGATAAGGGGTGCCTAACACCTTTCCCTCGTCTAGAACGAATCCAATCTTAGAATCTCTGAATTTCTTTTAGGGTTATTCCTTTATACTCCCTTACTTTAGGATAAAAATTAAGGTTGGAGGCTCTATTTTAAAATCAGTTGCAACAACATGTTATGATCACGTTTGGATATGAAGACTTAGGCCCAACAACTCAAAATTACAAATTTGCTCAATTTGGATTTCATGCATTCTATCAAAATTTCTCAACTTGCAATGTTCACAACTCACTTAATTTTTATCTTTTGAAGGTGATCTTGGACTTTTTGGGAAGCTCAAGATGTCATCTACAACCTCTATATTGATAATTTTTGCTTTTGAAGACTTTATCTTTATGTAAGTAGCCTTGACAAAAAGTGTCTTTCCATTGACTTTTGAAATGACCTGTAATGTATTGGCTTAAATATCTCAAAAGATGCATTTTTTTTACTTGAGCTTAGAGAGAAAACGTCATAGAGAATTGAATTCCCTTTAAAATGATCTTTTGTTGGGGAAAATGCGATGAAGCATATGAAAGTTATGCTTGGTCAAAGTTCAGTTGACTTCTCTTAAGGAAACCCTAATTTGGCAACTTTTGACTTTTGATGGTTTGAGGATTTCTCGTGATGAATCATGATCAACTATTGATCAAATGATGAATGTGACTTCAAAATATTGATGTTGACCAAAATCTTGAAGTTTGACTGTTTATTGACCATAATTGACTTTTTACCCAATACAATTAATTTTCAGTCATCTGAGCAATTGACTGGCCAAACTTGTGATGCAAGACTTGAAACTTGACATGAGCATTCTTTAATACATATGAGGACCCATGAAAACCACTTGAGACCTTGGAAACTCAATCTTCCTTGATAAATACCAAACCCTAGTTGTGAACCCATTGCTTAGGAGGAGAAATTGTCTGATCAATTCTTAAGCAACCTTGAGCAAATGAGGACCTCATGAGAATGTTTTGAAGAAAAATGGGAGGGAAAATTTTGGGGTACAATACCAGGGCTTGATACTGATATTGTGGTTCATCGTCTACCAATTAAAGAAGGTTGTCCTCCAATAAAGTAGAAGGTTCGCCGTATGCGTCCTGAGATATTGAAAAAGATCAAAGCTGAAGTTATGAAGCAGTTCGATGCAGGTTTTTTAGCTGTTACATCCTATCCTTAATGGGTTGAAAATGTGGTTCCAGTACCAAATAAAGATGGCAAAGTGCGTATGTGTATAGACTACAGGGATCTGAATAGGGCAAGCCCCAAAGATGATTTTTTGCTTCCACATATTGATTTCTGGTTGACAACACCGTTCAACATAAAGTATTTTCCTTCATGGATGATTTCTTTGGTTATAATCAAATCAAGATGGCACCTGAAGACTTGGAGAAGACTACATTTTTCACACAGTGGGGCACTTTCTGCTACAAAGTCATGCCTTTTGGTCTGAAGAACGTCAGCGCAACATATCAGCATGCTCTGGTAGCTTTGTTCCATGACGTGATCCATCATGACATAGAGGTTTACATTGATAACATGTGTTAGACGATAGGACGTATCTAGAAGGGGGGGTGGAATAGATACCTTAATTTTTAAAATCAGTTTTTAAGAAAAATTTGAAGCGCAGTGAAAGCTACCTGGATACATTCGTCTAAAACGATCCTCTATTGAAAAGACCGGATATGTGAAAAACCGAATGGAATGAATCAATGAGAATTATTAACACTTAATTAAATTATATTTGATCACTTATACTCTTTAACTATTTTCAATTAGTTCCAATCAAATGTTGAGAAGAAAATGCACAAATTTGCACTTTTGGACTTTTATCGAACACTTGGTGTGCTTAATTTCACCAAGTTCAATCTACCTTAATTTTTAGTGTCGAAATCAATTATAGCAATTAAAGTGATTACTATGATTTTTAGTAATAGTTTTGTTGCACTACAAATCAGGACAATTGGAACCACAAGAGCAAATTTTCAGATTATTGCAAATAAACGGTAAAGAGCGAGAAAGAAAAACGACATGCGATTTGTTACGGCATTTCCCCCTGTCGTCCTCGCGTGGGGGTACGTCTGCCCCTAATTCTAGAATTTAGAATTTGGATGGTTGCTATTATGATTGAAAAGTTTATACAAGAGATAGAAAATAGTCACCACAATTCAAAACCAATATGTTGAATTTAAAACTAAGCTCATATCTTCCCTTGATTCGATTTGAATCAAGTATGTCACCAATTTTCGATAAAACTCTGGTTGTAGCTACCTTGTTGAGAACCCAAACCATTTCTCAAACTCTCTGCTCAGCTGATTTGATCGCAAGATGATGACTCCAATTATTCCTTCAAAATCCTCCAGTTGTAGCTATCTTGTTGAGCGAACCCACATTTCCTCAATCCCTTAAGCACAGCTGAATTTGATGAAGCAAAGAATTGTCAAAAACCCCAAAATCCCAATGATCTTGGAGGACAAAACCCTCAGATTTTATTCAAGAAAAAAAAATTACTCAACCCGAACAAGATTTCAATCTTCTACTTCGGACGTTGTCAACACACACTTCACACCTTGATCGATAAAAAATATTATGTGTAGTTGTCAATGGATGAGTGAGAGGTTGAAGATGATGAGTACCTTGTGTATCCATTTCACTTTTCTTGTTAAAAACCAAATGAAATAACCAAACAAGTATATGTATGTTATCTAAGGTCAAGACCCAAACTAACAGACTGAAAAACAATTTTTACGAGCGAGCGGTCGACCTATGCAAAAGGATGACTCGACCTGAGCATTCCTGAAGATGCCATATGACATAGTGCAAGAACCATGTGTCGATCTCTCCAGGGGTATGCGTCGATGCACAATTCCTAAATATTTCTTCCAAGATAAGTCGACCACATAGTCGACATGAGAAAACCCCAGACTTCCCAAAGGAGCAACTTTTAATCATGCGTCGACCTGAGCTTTCTTTGAGTCGACTCATATAGTGTAATTTTTCAAAAATGCCAATTCTTAAAGACTTTTCATGCTACTCTGTCCACCATATCATCTAGCAACATTTCCAATATAGTTTTGAAATTATTAAAATCTTTCCCTCACATACTCCCCCTTTTTGATGATGGCAAAACATGTCCTTAGCACCATGTATCTGGAATGTTCATCTTGGAGATTTATCCACCTATCTATGTGCACCCTTTCGTTTCATATAATTTTTTCTTGACTTCCACATGCTTCTCCCCATTTCACAACATCAAAAAGAGTCAAAACAACATGTTAAGACTCCACCATCCCATATAAAGTATTATAACTTTGATCCTGAATGGTAGAATATGCGACAAATTATTCACCATGTACTCTGACACGGTTTGATAGAGTGGCAAGTCTCTCATTCACAAGTGGGGAGTTCTCCTCCTGTTGAAGGTGCATAAACTCAAGTAGGTTCAGAATGTTAGCATTGTTTCTACCTGTCACTTCATCTTCATTCATGGTAGCAACATTTTCACTTTCCTCATTATCTTCATCTTGTTCCTCCTCATTATCATCTTCTTGCTGCAAGCTCACGTTATTACTTCTTATCACATACCTATATCTTTGCTAACTCGTATCCCAATGGTGACCCATCATAGTCAAAGTATTCTGAGTGAACTCTTGATCGGTTGATATTCTAATAAAGGGAATACCCGGAACACCAATATCAACCTTGTTGAGGACATGTTGAATAATGGAAGCGTATCCCAATGTTGTTCCTCTACCCAAATCCTTTAGACTATACATTCTGCTTGCAATGTAGTGAGGCTAATTTATCCTCATTTTTTTCTTGATAGAATAGATCAAATGTACCTCCGGTTGATCAACTCTTGAATATCCACCCCTCTTAGGGAGAATGATGCGAGAAACAATCCATTGCAGAATACGGTCAAGTGGCTTTAACGCACCAGTTGTGACCGACTTTGGAAATAAGGTGCTATTTACAACATTTTTAGAGTATGGTTGTTTCAGCATAGAGTTTAGAGCAAGCTTAAAGTCATATCCATCAAAGTTATTGGTATCAGTAATTTTTATTGCAACCGGAATTGGAGGAAACAATTCAAAGTCCATCCAAATTTTAGAGTTAACAGTGTAAACTTTGTTGTTCATCTTGTATGTAAAAGTACTTCATTCAAAATTACCATGAAGACAATTATAGAACATCTTGATCAACTCTTCATTATAAGCACTATCACACTCTAGAAAGACCCTTGGTTTCTGAAATCTTAACAACTCAACAACATGTGGTAGATTCAACCTACCTAGGGTTTGCTTGTATACTACAAATTGCTTGACTATTTTTCTTTTACTAAAGTTCTTTGAATAAGAGTCAAGCAAATCATTAGAGAGTAGAGATAAGGCTGTTACCAGATCAGGATTCTATTGAGAGGAAGAACTACCTTTCACCAATCTTCTTTTTGTGGGTCTTGATGAAGCCATGGGAGAAGATTTGAGTAGTTTGAGATTTTTGAGTAAAAGAGGCTTTTAGGGTTTTGAGAGGGATTTGGGCAAATAGAGTGATGAGAGTAAATGAGTAAAGATGAAAAGATAAAACACACATGTCACATAGAAGTCCTAACGTCATTTGTTAGAATGTCACGTGATGCATCGACCTATGCAGGTCATGCGTCGACTCATAGAGCCCAAATTTTGAGAAGTATAGGTTCCAGTATGCGCCAATGACTCCCAAACATAGGTCGACCTAATCATGCTTATTTTTCAATTTTGCACATATTCATGAATTTTAAGACACAATAAAGCATAAATAATCACATAAGCATAGATCACACACCACAAAGGTCTAAAAACATTTATCACAAGAAATTTAGAATTTTCAAGTTTATAATAGAGTTAGAGTTATCAAGAATAGAGTTAGAGTTAGAATGATATTACCTACATGATGCGGGATGATAATTTTCCCTCACAAGTAACTTGATACAAGAGTATAAATAGTTCGTGAGAGTACAAGTATAAATAAGAATAATGCAACTAATGTAGTTGCAACCTATCCGAAATATCGAGAACACCAAGTTTCCTACGGATGTGGAAGAAAGGCTCAGTCGCAAGAGGTTTTGTGAAAATATCTGCAAGTTGATTTGTGCTATCAACATGCTCAAATACGCCGCTGCCTTTTCCTACATGATCCTTAAGGAAGTGATGTCTAATCTCAATATGTTTGGTGCGTGAATGTAAAACGGGGTTTTTAGTTAGATTTATGGAAATAGTGTTGTCACAAAATATCGAAATATGATCGAGTTTAACATCAAAATCAAGTAATTATTGTTTGAGCTAAAAAATTTGGGCACAACAATTACCGGGTGCGACATATTTCACCTTGGCAGTTGATAAAGCAACGAAAACTTGTTTCTTGCTATGACAACTTACTAAGGAATTTGAAAAGAAATGACACGTACCACTAGTAATTTTCCTATCCAACTTGCAACCGACAAAGTCGGAATCGAAAAAACCAACCGAAGATCAATTACTACCCTTAGAGAACCATAACCCATACTTAGCCGTACCACAAAGATACCTAAGTATGCGCTTAACGACTTTTAAATGTGACTCCTTGGGATATGATTGATACCTAGCACACATACATACACTAAACATAATGTCGAGATGAGAAGCGGTAAGGTAAAGAAGGGAACCAATCATACCTCTATACCTTTTTACATCAACCAGCTTACCATGTTCGTCATGATCAAGATTAACCGCGACAGGAATTGGAGTGTCAATAACCTTTGATTTTTCCATACCGAAGCACTTCAATAGCTCTTGACAATACTTGGTTTGACCCACAAACGTCCCTTCTTCGAGTTGATTAATTTGAATCCCAAGGAAGTACTTTAATTCACCCATCATACTCATTTTAAATTCTCCCTGCATCAACTTAGAAAACTCATTGACCAAGGATGTATTAGTAGAACCAAATATGATATCATCTACATAAACTTGTACTAAAGTTAAATGTTTTCCTTGGCGTTTAATGAAAAGTGTTGTATCAACCTTTCCTCTTGAGAATCCTTGTTCTAACAAAAACTTGCTAAGGCGTTCATACCAAGCCCTAGGGGCTTGTTTGAGACCATATAAGGCACGTTTTAGTTTGTAAACATGGTTAGGATACTCTAAATGTTCAAATCTTGGAGGTTGAGATACATACACTTCTTCATTAATATATCAATTTAGAAAAGCACTCTTAACATCCATTTGATATAACTTGAAATTTTGTGAACATGCAAAGGCAAGTAAAAGGCGTATAGCCTCGATTCGGGTGACCGGTGCATAATTTTCCTCATAGTCAATGCCCTCCTCTTGGTTATACCCTTGAGCAACAAGGCGGGCCTTGTTGCAAGTTATTATTCCATTTTCGTCCAATTTGTTCATAAACACCCATTTAGTGCGGATTACACGATGGTCTCGCGGAGGAGGGACAAGATCCCAAACCTCATTTCTCTTAAATTGGTTCAGCTCATCTTGCATAGACGAAAACTAATGTTCACCGAGTAAAGTGTCTTTGGAGTTTTTAGGCTCAACTTGTGAGACGAAAGCAAAATGATAACAAAAGTTACTTATCTTGTACCGTGTAGTGACTCCTTTTGTGATATCTCCAAGGATATTATTGATGGGATAATCCTTGATAGATTTCCATTCCAATGGGAGATCATTTTCATTGCTTTTAGTATTAAGATCTTTTTCTTTGATAGATTCATATTCCAATTGGGAATTATTTTAATTGCTTTCAACATCTGGATCTTTAAGTATACTTTTGGAAGATACACCTGCACCATCAAATACAATACCTTTTCCGACCGATCTCATACAAGATTCACCAAAAGATACATGCACGGATTTCTCAACAATTTGTAACCTTTTGTTAAATACTCTATAAGCTTTACTAGATTAAGAGTATCCGAAAAAGATACCTTCATCAGCTTTTGAATCAAACTTACCAAGATTTTCTTTTCCATTATTCAACACAAAATATTTGCATCTGAAAACGTGAATGTGTGAAATATTAGGCTTTCTTCCTTTTAGTAGTTCATAAGGAGTTTTTTTATAGAATTGGACGGATTAGGATCCTATTCAAAACATAACAAGCCGTAATTATGGCATCGGCCCAAAAATACTTAGGAAGGGCATGTTCGTTAATCATAGTTCTTTCGAGTTCTTCTAAAACACGGTTTTTGCATTCCACTACTCCATTTTGTTGTGGAGTTCGTGGTGCGGAAAAATTATGATCAATGCCATATTTTTCACAAAATTCCTTAAAGAGATGGTTTTCAAATTCACCTTCGTGATCGCTTCGGATGGTAACAATTTTAGTGTTTAACTTGTTTTGGAGCATCTTAGCAAATTTTTCAAACGCCGAAAAAGTGTCACTTTTGCTAGCTAAGAAAATTGTCCAACAAAATCTAGAGAAATCATCTACTATAACAAAACCATAATAATTACCACCTAGACTTTTTTACTCTAGATGGTCCAAAAAAGATCCATGTGGAGAAGTTTGAATGGTTTAGTTGTAGAGATAATCTTTTTAGATTTAAAATAAAATTTTGTTTGTTTACTCATCTGACATGCATCACATAAGTGATCATTAGAAAATTTTATTTTGGACAAACCAACAACTAGATCTTTTGATACAGTTATTTTTAGCAAGTCAAAATTGACATGTGCTAATCGCCTATGCCAAAGCCATGAGTCTTCGCTCATGGAGACAAGACATTTAGCATCGTTCGAATATACTTCATTCAAGTCAAGAATATATACATTATTAACCCTCAAGCCATTAAACACAAGTTCTTTATTACTATTTTCAATTAAGCAACAATATTTTGAAAAAGAAACTTTATATCCTTTGTCGCATAACTGACTAATACTAATGAGATTATGTTCAAGACCCTCAACTAAAAGAACATCTGAGATAGTAGTAAAAGAGGGATTACCTACACTACCTTTTCCGAGTATAGCTCCCTTGTTGTTATCACCATAGGTTACAAAGCCCTTCTTCTTAGCCACAAAGTCAAAAAATAGGGAAATGTCACCCGCCATATGTCTTGAGCACCCACTATCGAGAAACCATCTTCTCTCCGTAGTCTCAAGACATTCCACCTACAAAATCAACCAAGGGAAATAGGTACCCAATTTTTATTGGGTCCTTGTGTGTGAGTGAAACATGGGTTGCCTTTGGTAGACCATTTGAAAATGCCTTTAGGTACCAAAAATCTTCTAAATCAACATTTTTAATGGTGTGTCCCTCCTTGCAACAATATAGGCAAGCCGAGTCTTGATAGGAGTTACTTTTGCTTGATTGATCTCTTATATGATAAAAATATTTTTAATAGGGATTAATCATGCTTTTTCTAAAGTTTGAACGGCCAATAGCAAATGTAATTTTGGGTTTTAAGGCCTTGTCTAATTTGGCTCTAAGAACTTTAGTCTCTTTTTTCCAAATGTGACAAGTTTCACAACCATACCAATTTTGCCAAGAGGTCTTGTCAATTTCATCTTTGTCTTTGATACTCTCTATCATGGAAGCCTTGAGATTCTCCAACTCCTTTTCGGATTTGGTAACTTTAAGCTCAAGGTATTTGAAAATATTTTTATTTGAGGCTAAGCATTTGAAAGCTTCCTTAGCCTCATGATGTAGAGTATCAAATGCATTTTGTAATTCAATATAAGACATTTCATCAACATGATAATATTTAGAGTGACTTACATTCTTTTTCTTTTTGTGATGCGCCATAAGACACAAGTTTGCTTTTTCTTATTCATCACTAGAGTCATCTTTGCTTGATGAATCACTATCACTATCCCAAGCAATGTAAGCTCTTCTAGCTTTGTTTGGCTTCTTTTGAAACTTGTTTCTTACTTTGTCTTTCTTGAACAAGGGACAATCTGGTTTATAATGACTGGGTTTCCAACAATTGTAACAATATCCTTTTGACTTATCTCTCTTGATTTCAAAAGGTTTGTTTTGCTTAGCTTTCCTTCTATAGTCAATGAGATTCTTGTCCGAATGTTGAATTTCATTCTTCCGAAGATATCTATTGTACTTCCTTACGAATAAACCCAAATCTTCATCCGGACTCTCATCTCCATCATTTAAGTCACTTCAACTTGAATCTATGGTGGAAGACTTGGAACTTGAAGCCCTTAACGCGATGGACTTCTTCTCCGTGTCCCTCAACTTTTCTTTCTTCTCTTTCTTTTCATGCTTATTAAGATTTGTGAGCTCTTGCTCATGTTCTTGAAGTTTACCAAACAGTCTTGTAAGATCCAATGTAGTTAGATCATTGTCTTCCTTGATAGTCGTGACCTTAGGTTTCCATTCCCTGTTAAGACATCTCAAAATCTTGTTAATAGCAACAACATTGGAATTAATATGACCAAGTGTGAGTAAGCGATTTATTATGTGAGAAAATCTCTTTTGCATGTCCTCAATGGTTTCATCGTGCTTCATGTGAAAGAGATCACACTCTTGAGTTAAAGTGTTAATCCTTGCTAGTTTGACATTGTTTGTACCCTCATGGGTAACTTGTAAAGCATCCCACATTTCCTTAGCGGTAGGACAATGTGAGATATAAAAGTATTCATCAAATCCAAGAGCCTATATGGGCATATTTTTAGCTTTCCATTCATAAGCATAGTTTTTCTCATCTTTTTCATCCCATTATGCTTCCGGTTTGGGTATAACGGAACCCACATTTTTTAACATAGTTATGGCCATAAGACCTTCTTCTATGACTTTCCAAAATTTTCTATCAACAGAATTGATATGCACATGCATACAATCTTTCCAATAGCTATAGTTTTCACCCGTGAAAATAGGCACTTTATTGTACGCCCCTATTGGATTGTTCTCCGTCGTCTAAAGAGTTATATGTGAAGCACTAGATGAACCAGTGCTCTGATACCACTTGTTAGACGATAGGATGTATCTAGAAGGGGGGGGGGGGGGTTGAATAGATACCTTGATTTTTAAAATCAGTTTTTAAGAAAAACTTGAAGCGCAGTGAAAGCTACCCGGATACACTCGTCTAAAACGATCCTCTATTGAAAAGACCGAATATGCGAAAAACTGAATGGAATGAATCAATGAGAATTATTAACACTTAATTCAATTATAATTGATCACTTATACTCTTTTTAAACTATTTTCAATTACTTCTAATGAAATGTTGAGAAGAAAATACATAAATTTGCACTTCTGTACTTTTATCGAACACTTGGTGTGCTTAATTTCACCAAGTTCAATCTACCTTAATTTGTAGTGTTGAAATCAATTATAGCAATCAAAGTGATTAGTATAGTTTTTCAGATTATTGCAAATAAACGGTAAAGAGCGAGAAAGAAAAACGACATGCGATTTGTTACGGCAGTTCCCCCTGTCGTCCTCGCGTGGGGTACGTCTGCCCCTAATTCTAGAATTTAGAATTAGGATGATTGCTATTATGATTGCAAAGTTTATACAAAAGATAGAAAATAGTCACCATAATTCAAAACTAATATGTTGAATTGAAAAATAAGCTCCTCTCTTCCCTTGATTCAATTTGAATCAAGTATGTCACCAATCTTCGATAAACCTCTAATTGTAGCTACCTTGTTGAGAACCCAAATCGTTTCTCAAATCCTCTGCTAGGCTGATTTGATTGCAAAATGATGACCCTAATTCTTCCCGAGATCTGTGTCATCTAGATAAACTGCCCCAGTGTTATAAACTTTGAAACACGACTTTCGACTAATCAATATTAAAAGTGGCTTCAGTAAATCTTGGGTAACGAACCCTGATCACTCGACACTTTGAGAGATTTAGTGAATCTCGACATAACTGCCTTGGATTGACGAAACTTTGAGAGTCAATGGATCTTGACTTAATTGCCCCATATTAGCGGAATCTCGGCACACCATTTCCTTACCTCATGCTCACAGAGGAACGAGAAGTTCACAGAGTATGGAAGATAACACCTCCTCAGGATAATTGACTTACTTCTTCAAAACAAGCTAGTGCACAAGCATACTTCTAAACTCGAACTGCTTCACGCGCAAGCAGATGCTTGAAGAAAATTGTCCTTCGAGACCAACTAGAAACAATACACCATCGCTCAATAGAGACTTGCAAGCAGACAAAACTTCCACACAATCATCAAACAAAAAGTTCTTGATCAACCTATCAAACTAGTCTTCTTCAATTCAAAGGAGTAGCTAGAAAGCATGCCCTAGATTAAGATCATTCTTTTTCAATAGATTCCTGAAGCAATTCGTCCCTCGGGATAATCAAACTCTTCATTTGATGCTCATTATGCAAGCTCACTTGATGTTTAATAACTTTTTCATATGCAAAAAATGTTTTATCCTATGAATGATAAATCTAATGCAAACCATATACTTGTCTTGAAGTTAGAAAACTTTTATCGAAAAGATGTCGAAACATTGAAAAATTTTATGTACAAAGAAAATAAAAGAGGGAGTGATACCAACTCAAAAAGTTTTTAGAAATTTGTTGCACCCCAAAATTTTCCCTCTTGATTCAAGATTATGTTTCATCATAAACACCGTATTGCATTGCATTCATTCATTATGATGGGATTAAGGTACTTTGGTTCTCAAGCTGTCCACAAGCTATGTTGGTTAATGGTATTGAAAATTAATACAAGAAGGGGGATCATTCTCTCAAACTTTGTATTTCTCAAGTCATAAGGGCCTCTCATGTCTCAAGGCATTCTATCCATCTCATTGGATCATCAGAAGGTTGAAGATTGTGTTGATTTTTTTTAGTGAATCACATTATCTTGAATCATCAGTCAAAATTAGGGTTTTATCCAATTGAAGAAGTTAAGGCTTAGATGATCCAATTTTTGAAGCTTCATCTTCTCATTATCATTTGAATCAACTTTGTTCAAGATATTTCTCAAGATGCCCAGTGGAATTTGGATTTAATCAAGATTTCTCTGGATTTTTCACCCAAACTTGTTTCCATGCTTCACCACATGTTATTAAGCACATTTTACTTAAATATTGAGGTTCAACTTGGATTGGAAATGGTTCAATTGATCAAAAGGGGAAAAATGGTCATTTTGACCAAAAGTCAACAAAATCAAGAGTTGACCAAGTGGACTTTTGGTCAACCCTCAATTCAAACATGCTATTTTCACATTTAAGGACTAATTTCATTATTGAATCAAGGAAATTGAAGAAATTAGGGTTTACTTGTTCATGAAGTTCCTTGAATTTTTTTGAAATTCTCTAAGTGTTCATAGTACATAACTTTGTCCAATCATAACTTGAGTTTGGTTAATTTGTTTGAAGCAAATGATACATGTTTAGAAAGCTCTTGAAAAATACTAAAAGTTTGTATTAGTGAGTGAAAAGCTCAAAATTTGATCATTTAAGAGAAAATCAAGTTGGAAGATATGTGCACAAGCCTTGCAAGATGACCAATAAACTGACTTGTCCAGCTAGGCATTTCAACAAACACTTGGCATGCCATTTTAAAGGCTCAATATCTTTTGATTCAAATGCCAATTGAAAAAAGGTCTGTAGGGATACTGTAGACAGCTATGAGAGCTTCTCATGGAGTTTTAATTCATTCATTTTGGGGAAGGATTAAGAGAGACGTGACCTTAGGAAGTTACCCACTCACACCTGCACGACACGCTTGCCATGCATGCCCATGCACGCGCGCAGGGTGTAGAAGCCAATCTTCATTTTTTCTCAACTTCAATCCATGATTGCTTTATGATGCAAACTTCATTTTCTGAAATTTAAAGCACCATGATAATCCTCATTGAATGATATTTCAAGAGACATCCTTAGATGAAAAAACGCACGAGTCAATTTCAAAGGGCCTGAGAATTAAGTTGGCTGACCTAAACTTGTGTACATACTTGGAAAATTCAGAATATAATTTATATTGCTCAGGTTTAAATGCATAACACTTTAGCACATGCTTTGCACGAAATATACCTCATTTTGTTTCTTTCAAAAGAAGCCAAATTAAGTCACACAAGATACATAACCATTCCCTCATGTATTGCCATTTTGGGCAATCTTTTCATTTTTCAAATTTCACCCTCATGTACTGACTGTGCCAGCTCATTGTATCATTGGTTCACTCATTTTTGTACTCATCTGGAGAGCATCAAAATGTAGCTCAACTCATGCCCCATCAACGCAAAACGTGTTTCTTAACCTCATACTCTCTTTTCTGTTTATTTTAAAATTCTTTTTGGTTCTAATGTTTTTGCTGGCCACCAAAGACCCTTCTGCCATTATTATACACTTTATATAAAGACACACCCTTACTCTCTCTAGGGCATGCCTCATTGAATAAAAAACTGGATCTGAGTTCTCTCCCTCTCAAACAAAGTGAGTTTTGCATTCACCATTTCCTCTCATTACAGAGCCATTTTCTTTCTCATTTATACTTCCTTGGAGCTACAAAGTAAGGATATAAGGGTTTCTCAACATTTCAGAGGTACTTGTTGAGTTTATTTCTCGACACAAAAGGTAAAACTCAGATATAAAATCCTCATAATCTAGCTCGTTTCCAATGATTCTAAGCTTATATGCATGTTCGTAGCTGGCCAGGTACTAGACCTGATGTATATTTTGGCTTGATTTCAAACTGCAAAGCTTATTCTAAACTTCTGAGTTTTTGGCATTTTTGTGTTTTCATGGTTTTCTGACTTTGATTTCTTAGTCCATGGTTGATGATCTTGAAATCTACGAGTATCACGTTATAGCTTGTTTCCCGATCTTTAAAATGAGCTTTGAATCACGTTATTTGGTTGAGATTTGAATGAGAACGAAGATCTGGAAGTGTGGTTGTTTTACACTGTGAGTATGCGTTATAGGGTTTGTCTTGAGGAAGAAGATGTCTGCGTGGCTGGGTCTGATTGGCTGACTTATATTTTAATTCAAACTTTATTTTATTACATTTAATTGATTTTCTATGATTTTATTTTCTTATCAAAACACTTTTAAAAATTACAAAAAAAATACCATAGGTAGATTTATATCTCTAGTATTTGAGTATAATTTTTCTAGAATTTTTAAAAATCTTTTGGTTGGTATAAAAATTCGTAGATTAATTAATTAATATTTTGCATAGTTTTCTTTATTAATTTTTGTTTATGACTTTTTCTTTGTATAAAAATTATACCAAAAATACTTTAGGCACTTTAATTAGTCTATTTTGAGTTTCTTAATTTTATTCAAGAATTTCACTTTTTTTGATTAATTAAATAATTTGTGACATTTAATTACCTTTTAGACATTTTCATGATTAATTTAATTATTTACCTTAGTATAAAAATTCACAGAACAATACTTTGATTCATTTTATTGACAAATAAGTGATTCCTAAATTTTATTTTACATTTTTAATATTTTTGGTTGATTAAGAAAAATATAGAAATTAACTAAGGTTTTTAATTAGAGGTTGTCATGTTTTGATTTAATTTCCTTTTTCTTTCAATTCTAAAAATCAAGAAAAACACCCTTTGACTTCTTTAGGCCATTTTCTACTCTTGATAATTTCATTTCAAATTTATGTTGTGTTCTTCACCTCTTTTGAAAAATTGGACATTAATTGTTAGTTTTGTTAACTTTTGTTGCTTAGGTCATAAGTTAGGGTTCCCTAATCAATTTCCCTTGACTTCTAAGTCAATTTCTGTTTAGGTTAGGATAGTATGATACCTTTGGGTCTTTTAATTATTTTTGATTAATTTAGGAGTTGATTTGATATTTTCCCCCAATTAATCAAATTAGGGTTTCCAATTAGAGACTTATCTAGGTTAAACTAACTTGTCTAATTGAGTTTTCAACTTAAATCTTGCTAATTTTGTTTTGATCTTAATGTTCCTGGCCTATTTATGTCTTGTGAACCTTGAAATATTTTTGTCTTATTTTTATAAATCTTGTTTCTATTTTTGACTCAATTATCTTTCTCATCTATACTTGTATGGCTCTGTTGAATTAGAGGTAGAGAGAATGCACTTGTGCAACCCATAAGGGATCAAGCACTTTCTTTTTATCATCCTCATTATTGTTTTATGGGTTTGAGTTCATTAAATAACCACTCAAGATCTCATAACTTGCTTATTCTTATTTGATATTTACTTGTGACCAGGGTTTAAGAGGTAGCTTTTGTGCACCACTTTTCATGTATCATTTGGATCCATTTTTTATTTAAATATTTTATGATTCTGACTTTTTAAGGTTTTCTCATTATCATACAAATCTCCTTTGATCCTTGATTGGCATTTCATTGCTCATTCAACATGCTGACAAGATAGGAGCCACACTTCCTTAGTGTTTGACCTAATTTTTGGTTGTTGGCTTGAAAGGACTTTAAGTCCCTCATTTATTAATGTTTAAAACTTTTATTCTCTCCTCATGGTTACTCTCTATGCTCCTATGATCCACTTGGTTAGTGCTCAATTACTAATTCATCATGGTGATATAATAGGAGCTACATTTATCCCTTTGCATTTGGACCTTGAATTTTTAGTTGTTGATGTTTGTTTCTTGTGATTGTGAAACTTGTCCCAAACTTGTGCCCTGACTTTGATTTCTACCAATAAAGTACAAGGGCATTAAATTTAAAATTATCTTGATCTTCTACTTATAACCTAAGGGACAATATTTCTCCAATGTTATGATACTTAGGTATGGTACCTTGTTAATACCTCCTAGGGTTTTTAATTCATAACTAGTATCTTATGAGGTTTTTATCATCACCCAAGGACAAATAATATGCTTCATTACTTTCTTTTGGTCTTTATCAAGTTCATTTGATCTAAGATAGAATGCCTTTACCTTTCTTTTAGATGCTTTTGTTCATCAATTAGGTGGCTTTGTCCATGTAAGAAGTCTCAACTTCTACTTGGTTACTCTTGAGTCCCATCTTGAGATAACCTATTATACAAGTCACGCATTCCATGATTATCAAATCATGCCTCCTTTGTTTAAATCCATGCTTGCTCAATATAAACTTATTTTACAAGCTCGTTTTCAATACTCCTCTTTATAGGGTGTATGTGTAACTTTCCTTGTGTGACTTATAGCATTTGAATTTGATCTTTAGATGTTGGATTGCTACTGACTTCTATGATGTGATACTCCTCTAACCATGTTGATTCCTCATTTACCCTTCCCTCCTACTACTTGGCCTGCGCCCCGTAGGTGTTTGATTTTCGAGTGATGCTCGAGCTTTAGATTACCCCGAATGTTTTACCATTTGTTTGCTTGATTTTTGTCACATGATCTATGACATTTTATTTGCCATGCTCTCCTAGGATCGCTAGTTTAGGCCAGTTGTCGAGCTAGACATTAAGGTAGGAATCCATGTATGTTCACTTAGGTAGATATTCCCCTTTCAAACCTCAGCCATCTTTGTATGAGCACACTAGGGCTAGAGATTAAGATATTCTCCTTTAGTTGTTTTTCTTTTCTTTGCATTCTTGCATCTTAAAACAAAAACTCCTTCTTGAAAAATCATATAACTTCTCTAATGTACTTAAAATCCTCCTTCAAAGTAAAAAAATACAAACCAACCTTATCTGTTTGTACGCCTTTTGGCTTTGTTTTAAAACCTTTTTTTAAGTTGACATCTTGCCATTCTTGCCATGATATTTTTCTATCTTTGTGTTGATACTTCGCCATCGTGTATTTTGTTATCCTACTTTGATCTTCAATATCATTGTTAGGTGTGATGTTTTATCATCTGAATTGTAATGTCTTGCCATTTTTGCCATGATATTTTGCTATTTTTGTGTCGATGCTTCTCCATCTCGTATGTTTGTTATCCTACTTTGATCTTTAATATCATTGTTAGGTGTGATGTTTTATCATCTGAATTGTGGATGTCTCGCCATCCGTGTCATGTTATCTTTCTATCTTTTAGCCGATGTCCCGCCATCCCATATTTTTGTTACCGATGTTTCGCCATCTCACATGTTTGTTATCCAACTTTGATTTTTGATATCATTGTTAGGTGTAATGTTTTATCGTCTTGTCTAATATTTTTTTTATCATGCTGACATTTTATCATATTATCTGAGTTTGTGTTGTCATGTGATGTATTGTCGTTCCCTTTTGTTGTTTTATCATTGTTGTTGATGTTTTGTCGTTTTATTTGATGTTTTGCCATCTTGAATGTTGCTTTTATCTTCTTAACTAAAAAACACAAACCAACCAAAATATATGAGCCAAACTACGACTGCTCTGATTCCTTACAATGGATATGTAGGTAGAGGCTTTTGTGGGGCCTAATCGAGCATATCTTTATAAATATTCCTTTCTTTTCCCCATAATTTCTTTTCCTTTTTTTTCTTTGCATGCATTCCCTTTTCAGCTTTAAGCCTTATACATAGATTTTTAACACCCTTAGAATAGACAACAAAAGTGGATACCATAGAGTACTACGGGCGTATGGGGTACTAATACCTTCCCCTCGCGTAACAAACTCCCTTACTCGATCTCTCGGTTGTTTGACCATGGTTTCTCCCTTCTCGGGTTTTCTCGATGTCTACCTTTCCCTTTCGGCGGGATAAAAAATGTTCGATGGCGATTTCATTGATTTTATTATCAGATGACGGTTCGGCCGGTTTTTTCATAAGTCTTCTAAGAGTCAGGTTACCTTACTTTTGTAACATTTTTGCTCTCGAATTAACCCGTGCTTCAATTAGGACTTTCAAGGGTTGTAACATGGCCTGGTTCACGGTTTTTTAGAAAAAAGGTTTTTAAGGCTCAAAATTATTTGGTGCCCACCCATTCTCCATGATGTTCTTCAACGCTACATTCAGTTAACTTGATACGAGCACTCATCTCTTGAGAGGAGATTATGATGGTTTAGGAACCATTGAGGTTTCTTCGACACGATAGTCACTTAACCTTTGGTTTGTTTGGGTGTTCGATCACACGACTTTTCTTTTGATGAGGACTTTTATTTGACAATCCTTTTCTGCCTTTCGGGCTTTTCAAATTCCTTTTCACTTTCCCTAACTTTTTCCTGGACGAATTCTTTTGAATTTCAATTTGGAAGTCCAACGGGATGCCCTAACTTTTGCCTAAGCGACTTATTTTCAAGTTTCGACTTAGCGGGACTTTTTGTTTCTTTCTTATTCATACTTTCCCTTTTGAACAAGTCGTGTGACCTTAAGTCTTTGATCTTTTTGGAAGAAAGTGGCTGCCTCATTCCTTGGTCGGTGAGGGATAAGCATTATTGTATCGATTTGATCTAGACCTCAGGATTTTGTGAGGAAATAACCATTGTGGTTTTGATATTTTCCTGACCTCATAATGTGAGGGATAAAATATGGTGATCCTCAAATGGGACACTCCTTCTAAAATTTGAATGTTTGATTAAATTAACTGAACATCTATCCTTCCCCAGGTTAAAAATAAGGTTTTTTTTTCGAACAGAAAAGAAAATCCTACTTCGAAGGCTCAGAGGGGTTAACGAAGGTCTATCTCCTTTATATCTCCGGTGTTTGGGGATTTGAAACAAGGCATGTACATCTCCAACAAGGTTTTTACTCAAAAGCACACCATTTGAAATTCCAGGTAAATTTTTGTCATCCTCCGTCCAGAGTCATTGCTTTATTGACAAGAGTTGAATATCAAAAACATAGTAAATCAAATAAGAGTGGTAATGAATGGATTAATTCAAGACAAACATATTCAATTCATTATTATTTAATATTCAAAAAGATGAGAAAGTTTTGCATACAAAAAGTACTGAACAAAACAATTAAGATTGCAAATGAAAATGCAAATGAAATTTGAAATTTCCATGGTGAGGAGACAAGACTCTGTATCGACTGATTGCTTCAAACGATCTTCAGCAACCTTGAGGCTCATTTGGATAAGAGTTCCCTATTTGATATGGACACAACAATCTCAGAATTGATCCAAACTTGGACTTTATCTCTGGATGATAAATCGTCTTCAACTGAATAGCCGAGTGCCTCAAAATATACTCACATAAGATTCTCTTAAAGGAGAACATGAATGTTGTACCAAGCGGAATTTCATATATTAAATCACCAAGTATCTTCTACCACGCGGAGAAATACAGTCCATCAAATGGAAATTGGACTTTGGAAAGGATGCCACACAAAATATGGACTTTGGTTCGAAACTGCTTACCAAATGGAAATTGGACTTTGGAAAAGACTCCACACAAATGCTGAACTTTGCTTAAACCTCTTACAATCTTCAAAATCATGGCCAAATGCCCCAGAATGGGAGACACACTTAGCATTTGCATCAGGAGAGAGGTTAACCAACTGAATAGTTTCCAAAGCACGAAGCTTAACCAACTGAATTCCCAACAGACGAGGAAGTGCTAGAATATAAGGCATTGAGATGGTATCAACATATTTCTCTGTCTTCTTCTATCTTTGCTTAAAATATTTCCCCCATGCATTCACTTGGGGAACAAACATTGACTGCTAAAGAGAAGACCAGGTTTCCCAAAGCTGTAGAGAGTGCGCCTGATTGAAATAATCGGGTGCCCCAGTATGATGACCACAAGTGGCGTTGGTAACAGGATTTGGAAGGGGATTTGTATATGGTACTGAAGTACAGAGCCTAACCCACTTAAGCTCAAACAAGTGTGGAAACAAATGAGAATAAAGCACGAAAATGGGATCAAAACCATTCTCCAGGCTTCTTCTGTTCTTGCTGATAAAACAAACCTGTGATACGGTGGGAGAACTGACTTGAGGGTTTTGCGTTCGATTGCAAATGTTACGGTTAGCAAGAGTTTCCACCGACTTTTCTTTTATCCAAAAAAGGAAAGGTGAAAAAGCACATGAAAGACCTTTGAGATTGTTTCTTGAGTTTGGGGGGTAGATTATGATAAGGGAAGGTATTAGCACCCTTTTCATCCATGATTTTCCATGGGCTCTTAGTTACTTGCTATATCACTTGCTTTTGTTTGAAATTATGCTTTGTGTGGTTTTTGAAAGTATTTTGTAAAGAGGCCATTATTTAGGCAATCTTTCTAATGATTCTTGTTCGTAAGAATGTATACAAAGATGTTTGATCTTTTTGAAAATGTTTTCAATTTTGTAAGATGTTTGAAGGTGTATGTGATTGTTTTGAAAATAACAAGGATGTTTGTTTTGAAATGGAGCAAGTAATTAAGAGCATTCTACCTACTCAAAAGTCTTTCTTGTTCATTTTCTTTTCCTTTGACATGTTGTCTTACCATTGATTTGGTAAGCAACCCTATCTTTGTATGTTAACGGGACGGGTGTGGGTCATCGTATAACCATGATTAGCAATGTTGCAAGGTATCTTAGCATTCTTTTCGAGGGACTAAGATCATTTGTAAGGCAACTTAGGTAGCGCCATCGAGGGACTATGATCTTGTATTTGTTTGTTTTTGCTAAGATACCTTACATGCGTAATATGACCATTTTGTATAAGGAAACCAAGTGGGATAACCCTAGGGGTGCTTGTGTGAAAGTGTATTATTTTCATGCTTGATTTTGTCTTGGATTTAGGGTTTGCTATTTAGTTGATTTTATTCTTTCCATACAAACCCTAATTACTAGCATGTTATGTAAAAGCGATAAATTGCGAAATTTTAAAGTTACTACGCTATTACAACATTTGTGGGAAGGGGGGGGGGGGTATACAATTTATGAATGGGGATTGCAATAATATAAACCTAATTAATATATTACAACCAAATTGAATTTGTACAAGAATTACATAAATGCAAAGTATAATGATGGATAAATGCATAAGGATAAAAAATGTAAAGAAAAGAATTTTGTTTGATTTTCATAAAGAAAGATTTTTTGTCTTAACCTAATTTAAATAAAGAAAATAATTGATTAAATTTGAACTTATTAAGAAAAAAATATTTTTAAAAGAAAACCCTAATTCTATTAATTAATCAAAAGAAAATAATTTTTAAGGAAAGTATTTTTTGGCATTTTTATCTTGAAAATATTTATAGTATTATAAAGTATTTTTGGCCTTTTTTATATTAAAATAATATATTTTAATAGGTGTGAAATAAATAAATAAAAAACATAGTATTTTAATTTAAATTTACAAGACTAATTAATAAAAATAAATAAAGTATAGTTGAATAAAAATATTTTTTATGAGAAAAATAAAATAAACTAAGTCAAAATATTAATCATTCATTTTTTGTATTTTTATGATTTTTAGCATTTTAGAAAAGAAATATTTAAGAAAAATAAAAATGAAATAAATAAACAAATAAATAAACTGGGCCAGGATGCAAATATGAAGCAGGCGGGAAAGTTAGAAAAAAAACCGGCCCAGGATGGGGGAGGCCCATGCGCTGGAAGGAACCAAAAAAGGACAGAAAAATGTAAAAAAAACATTTGCTAAAGGAAGCACTGAGGTTCGAACCCACGACCTCTAGCAATAACGCGTGCTGCCTTACCACTGGGGTGGCTGTACATCCGTTAACTTAAATGAAAGAATAAATACATAAGGTAAAACGCTTCCATGGCCTGTACTTCGTCTTCAACCTTCAGCTAGCCGGACCACCTGTATCTCATTCATTTCTCAACAAAAATGGAAAATGAAAACATGAAAGTTGTGCTATTTTTCCTCACGAATCCAACCATATAACTTATGTAAGCTAAAAGTCAAAGATGAAGATTAATTTTGCTGGCCCTAAATTAAAACCTAATTTTCTCAGAAATTTCAAATCCAAAATTCTCTATACACAGTCAATATAAATGGGAACTATGAACATGGTCAGTTTTAGAGCAATGATATCTATATTTTATCTTTACAAATCAGAAAGAAATGATGTCTGTATGAAGAGATGGAAGTTTGAAAACTTACCTCTTGCAACTGGAGTCGTGAATGGAGTTTGAGCAACTTTTGAGATGGCCTGAGAATCTGTTTAGCTTGCCTGGACTTCCTTGAGTGTATTCCAACTTCTACTTTTCCTTGAAAGTCCTTGAATCTCTCTACTCAAGTCAACCTGTAAGCTTGATTTTTGAAAATGGTGGATAATTATGGAGGAGTTACAGTCTTGAAACAGGGGCCTGGATTACTTTGGTATGATGTATAGAAGGTGTTTGAATGATTTGTTTTCAAAGCGCACGAGTGGAAATGAAGATGACGAGTTTTGGCTCAAAACTGTCAAGTTAGGCAGTTTTGTGAAGCAATTGTTTTTTGGAGAGTTTTAGGGTCTTCAAGCTCGTGTGTTAGCTTGCAAATAGTGTATGTACTTATAGGAAAGAGGTTTTGAGGCTTGAAACAACTCAAAAATTGAAATCACATGTTATGGCTTGGTTACTTGATTTTGAAGCAAAGTTGACAAACATGGTTTCGATGTGAAGTACAAGGATTTGTAGGGTGGTTAGCAGGTTGTAGATATGTTGCTTCTTGCTTTTAAATTTTTTTGGAGTCAGAAACAACAATGTATGGGCTCAAGAAGAGTTGACATTGTGATTAAAGTCACTTTTCCAAAATGGAAGTGGTGACTTTCTTCCAAAAATGGAAATGCAACTTGGATAATGGCTCAAATGTTTGGATAATGGCTCTATCAGTTGTGTAAACATTAAATTATTGAGTGATTATCAAGTTTGAAGCCTGCAAAGCAAGATTTTTACAGCATGCTTAAAGATTGGATCAAGTGTTCTTCACAAAAAGGCTTGTAATTCAAGTTTGAAAACCCTAACTTCTTGACTTCAATTCTCCTTGATCAAGAATGATCTCAATGAGTTCTTGGAAATTTTTGAAAGCTTGCAATGTGCTCTACAACCCATCTTTGAATTGTTTTTGAATATTCCCCTTGGAACTATGTGAAAAATTTCCATGAAGTTAGGTCAAAAATCTGCCTAACTAGGGCAAAATTTCACTAAGTCTTTTTTAGTTCATGAGCATGTATTCACAAAATTATAACTTGAGATCTAAGAACTTTTGGAATAAGTTGTAGATTTCATGTAGATATACAACTTTCATGTTGGAAGTTTCCTTTGAATCATCTTGTATCATAACGAAAAAATTGCTCAAAGTTATGAAAAAATAAGAAATTTACAACACTTAGAAAAAATTTCTAAGTTTAGAAATTTTGACTTTTCAAAATGAAATCTTGATTTCTTGATTTCTTGATGAATAAGTTTCCTATTTTGATATGTTTTAATGAATTGTGATCTTTGGCACTTGAATTTGACCAAAAAGTCAAAGTTTGGCTTTTTAGTATACAGTTGACTGCAAAATTCATCTGTCAATCCAAAGGATTTGCAATGTTTTGAATCATGTCATTAGGTCAAAATTATCCAATTGGACTCTTGAGATCATGCCTTAAACCAATTGACCATTTTCTAGGTCAAAAATCAGAAATTGCCCTTTCAAAGTCAAAACCCTAATTTTGACCATTTTGCCCTTTTGGAGATTTGATCAAATCTCTTGAGGAATTGTGGTCCAAACTTGATCAAATGATACATATGAGTCCAAAATGTTGATGTGGATAAAAAATTATGAAGTTTGACTGTAAATTGGTCATGATTTACTTTTTCCCCAATATAGTTGATTTTTAGGTCAACTGTTCAATTGACTGATCAAAAGTGTGATCCAAGGCTTGAAACTTGACATGAGTGATCTTGGGGGTCCATAATTATCCATGAAAGTTATATGAAGCATTCATAGTTCAAAAATCCTTGTGCAAACTCAAACCCTAATTTTGGTCATCAGTGCATAAGGAGGTGTCTTGAGCTGATCAAACCCTAGTGCAGTCTTGAGCCCAATGAGATCTTGTGAGAAAATTCTTGATAAGTGAGAGAGAAAATTTTGCGGTACAATAAAACCTCTTGAACTCAACTGGTAAATGGGAACCATCTGCTGATAATATGTTCCAAGAACTCAAGATGGTGGATGATACCCAAAAGACACTCCATGGTTTGAAAGAAATCCCAAAAGATGAGGAGAAGAGAATAACCCATGTTTCTACAGTCGGTGTAGAATTACTGACACTATCATCAATACTTCCATGACCTGACCTAACTGGGTCTTCAACTAAATATCTTCCTTCTCGAAGAGTTTCTGATCATGTGCCAAGGCTTGAACGTATACCACAAACAACCACATCTGAATCCTCATCCTAGCCAATACCCCACGAAGTTGTTCCATAACTGATTTCTGAACATTTGACAACAAGAATTCAAGTTTGTAACTCTGAAGAGAGTACCAAGTCTGAAAATGAATCTCCAACTCTGAGTACCTATTATGAATGCATGAATATGCATGAGATGCGTGAGTGGATGCAATGCCATGTTAGATCATTTCCAAGGAACCCACATGCTTTTAATTTTGATTTTAAACCATTAAAAGGTGGAGAAGTGCAACACAAAGCTCATAAGTATGGTTCCTTGGAAATGGGAAGAACATGTGTGTCAAAACGATGTTAACAGATTATGTGTGCAAGAACACGGGATCAAGGTTCCATAAACATGGAAAATGGTTGCACTGTCTCTAAATTGAATGATGAATATCATCAGATCAAAGGTTTGACACCACCTTGGAACATAGAAGAACCAAGTACCAAGTAGATAAGCCAATGTATGAGACTATAATCTTCCTATAAAAGATCATTGTTGAAATGCCGAAATAAACGACCATCACAAGGTGAAAAGTCTAGAACAAAACCAGGAGAACACATAGTCACTGATAGTATTAGGTCACCATCAAATATACACAGTAACTATCAGAACATGGTCACCAACAGAATTCAATTCACCAACATAAGCAGAGCAAATAGTCACCAACAGAACAAATTGTCACCATTTGTACTTGTACCTGTAAGAAAAACTTTCCCGCCCCACTCACAGGTGAAGACTAGGTCGCGGTAAGGTCAAAGGCCAAATCGGATTCAAAGAGGTCATCTGCTGGTATCATCATATGATAGCACCTATCAGAACCTCCTCTAAAGTCATGGGTCTCATGGTCGGGTCTACAAGACATACGCCTCATAGCCGCCATGGCCACTCTATTCCTAGTTCCTATGGAATTCACTCATAGCCTGGGTATGGGGCCTTTTACCTCATGGAACAAACCACCACCAAGAAAATCAATCCAACCAGTCCAGCCAAATCTAGTATGCAGAAAATAAAGCACACATAGGGTGCAATGCAAACAGATAAATATGTGAAGCGATAAAATAAACACCCAAAGAAAAGAAAGCAAGAGCTAGTATTGACTCTGGGATGGACCAACATTTGGTTAATTTGTCCCTAGTGAAGTCTCCAGCTGAAACAACCGCCCAAACCATCATCTGATATAAATTCAATGAAGTCGCCATCGAACATCTTTTATCCTGCCGAAAGGGAAAGGTAAACATCAAAAAAACCTTAGAAGGGTGAAATCAAGGTCAAACGACTGAGAGATCAGGTAAGGGAGTCTGTTACGCGAGGGGAAGGTATTAGCACCCCACACGCCCGTAGTACTCTATGGTATCCACTCTTGTTGTTCTAATCTAAGGGTGTATAAATCTATGTCTAAGCTTAAAAGCTAAAAGGAAATCCATGCAAAAGAAAATAGAAAGTAATATAGGGAAAATAAAGGTTGTGCTCGTTCGGGCCCTACCCCAATGCCTACGTATCCTTTTTAAGGAATCAAAGCAATCGTAGTTCGGCTTAAATATTTTGGTTAATTTTTGTTTTTTAGTTAAGAAGAAAAAAGCGATAATCAAGATGGCAAAACATCAGATAAAATGACAAAACATCAACAACGATGATAAAACATCAAAACAAGGACGACAAGACATCACATGGTAACACAAACTCAGATAGGATGAAAAAACGTCAGCATGATAACAAAATATCAGACAAGACAATAAAACATTACACCTAACAATGATATCGAAAATCAACGTAGGATAACAAACATATGTGATGGCGAAACATCATAAAAAAGATAGCAAGATAACATGATAAAGATGGCGAGACATCAATAATTCAGATGATAAAACATCACATCTAACAATGACATTGAGAATCAAAGTAGGATAACAAAAATGTGCGATGG
Source organism: Vicia faba (assembly GCA_948472305.1). Classification (NCBI taxonomy): domain Eukaryota; kingdom Viridiplantae; phylum Streptophyta; class Magnoliopsida; order Fabales; family Fabaceae; genus Vicia; species Vicia faba. The sequence goes on from CATIWC010001676.1 coordinate 323,059, forward strand.
AAAAACATCTACAAAAGGATAACAAAATATCTTGGTAAGGATGGAAAAACATAAAAACTTAGATGATAAGACATCACACCTAACACTGATATTGAGAATCAAAGTAGGATAACATATATGTGCGATGGCAAAACATCGACACAAGGATAGCAAAATATCATTGCAAAGATGGTGAGACATCAAAATTCAGATGATAAAATATCACACCTAACATTAATATTGAGAATCAAAGTAGGATAACAAACATATGCAATGGCGAAACATCGGCATAATGATAACAAAATATCATGGCAAAGATGGAGAGACATCAAAATTTAGATGATAAAACATCACACTTAACAATGATATTGAGAATCAAAGTAGGATAACAAACATATGCGATGATGAAACATCGACATAATGATAACAAAATATCATGGCAAAGATGGAGAGACATCAAAATTTAGATGATAAAACATCACACCTAACAATGATATTGAGAATCAAAGTAGGATAACAAACATATGCGATGGCGAAACATCGGCATAATGATAGCAAAATATCATGGAAAAGATGGCGAGACATCAAAATTTAGATGATAAAGCATCACACCTAACAATGATATTGAGAATCAAAGTAGGATAACAAACATATGTGATGGAAAAACATCAACATAATGATAGCAAAATATCATGACAAAGATATCAGCTTATCAAGATTTAAAACAGAACTAAAAGGCGCACAAACAATTAAGATTGATTTGTATTTTTTACCTTGAAGAAGGATTTAAGTTCATTAGAGATGTTTCATGATTTGCAAAGAAAAAGAAAGTTATGTTTTAAGATGCAATATGCAAAGAAAAGAAAACATCTAAGGGAGACTAACCTAAATTTATCCCTAATGTTATCATACAAATTATTAACCCTAAAGTCGAGTTATGAAATGGAAATTTCTACCCTATGTTAGCATGCATGGATACCTATCCTAATGTCTAGCTCGAGAACTACTCTAGTCCAGCGATCCTAAGGGAGCATGGCAAAAAAATGTCACAGATCCTGCGACAAAAAATCAAACAAACAGATGGCAAAAAATCTGAACAAAAGTTTGAGCATCACTCAAATATCAAACACCTACGAGGCGCAAGCCAATTATTAAAAGGAGGAGGTCCCTCCATAGACAAGTCACCAAGCATCAGACCATGGGTTAAGCCGTAGCCAAGGGGAGCGTATCACTCGAGTCAACAAGCCATAAAATTATGGGAATATAAAAAGGGTCCTTAACTGTGATATCAATTACCAGGGCAAGAAAGATCTGGGGGGAAAAGACATCGTGCATACGTACGCTAAGCATCAGTGTTGAACAACACGAGCTAAAGAAAGCATGGGGATCCGATTGAAGAAACCCTTTTCACTTGCCTTTGAAAGGTTTAGACTTATTTAGATCTTAGGCACATGTTCAGAGCATATACTTGTAAAAAGTGAGCATAAGAACGACACAAATTGAAATGTGCGGGGGTCGATTACGAACCCTTTTCGCTTGCCTCCTTTTGAGGACTTATCAGGGCGGGGGAGATGCGAGCACAAATGTAAGCACCTATAGGATACCTACTCAATGGTAGAATTTTAAACAAACACAAGTAGCAAACAAGGCACATATGTGAAATTTCCTTAAATAGGTCTTTAAATAAACCAGAGGGATTCCTGACAAATATCATCAATGGAAATCCCCTTTATACATCTCTATTCCTACTTGACATGGCAAGGAAAGTGGTAAAATACCTACTTCTCATGATCTTTAGAAAGCGATAAATTCTGAAATGAGGTAAACAAGAGGAAATACCAAACGAACAAAAGTTCGTAGCATGGCAAGCAAAGCAGAGAAACTCGACGATCTTCGCGAAAGCTAACTGTGATCGGTGGATCTGGAACTGACTGTTTAACGCTGGTTCGCGAAATGTCGCGGAAGCAAGAGTCGCCACCGTCTTTTATTTTCTCCAAATGGAAAGGACAAAAGCACAGAAAAATTCCTTATAGAGATCGCTCTCGGTTCGGGAGGTAGGTTATAGAAAGGGAAGGTGTTAGCACCCTTTCTATCCATGGTTATCCATGGGCTCTTAGATACTTGCTCAATGTGTTTTCAAAAATGGTTTGTTTGCTTTTCAACTGTGGGTTTTAAAAAAGTTTCTTTGAAAATTTCAGTTCGACTCATACGTCAGAGTGTTTGAAAAGTTTGCTTTGAAAGCTTTTGAAAAGTGTTGGTGTGAAAAGATTTCAGTTTGTTTTGAAGAGAGCAAGTATCCACGAGAACCTACCTACCCTAAGGAATTCGTCTGTGTAAATGTCCTTTGAAGTAGTGCCATCCCACCATTGAGAGGTAGGTAGCACCACCGTTGGAGGTGTTCGGGTCAATTCGATTTTTAGGGACATGGTGATCACCAGAGCAATGGGAAGACACCTTAGAAGCTACCCTCATGCCAGGTTCCCGGATCATGAGGACTTACTAAGACGTCCTCTACTCGACGACCACCTTTCGAGGCAAGGCAACAGTGAGGCGTACCCTAGGGGTGGTGTGTGCGAATTGTGTGTCATGTTTCAGTTATGTATTTGTCTTTTGTCATGTCATTGTGATCTACGCTTGATTTTATTTTAAGTCCATTCATTCTTGCATGCATATTTATCAATTATAAATTGCGAGGAAATAAAACTAAACTATTACAAAGGCGCGGGTCCACATCGCCAAAATTAAACCGGACCCGATTTAGCGGAAAATAAATAAAGCGAATAAATAAAAGTGCGAGAAATTTAAATTACATGGCTTTGGGATATTTACAAAATTATAATGAGCGATAATAAAATAAATGCGCGAAATAAAGAAATTAAAATAATTAGGGCGTTGGACCCTTTTGCAAATAATTAAAAGTTAATGAGAATTAAAAATTAAATGATTAAATGTTTTTTTGGTATTTTGTATTTTTTCAGATTTAATGAGAAAAAAGGAGAATTAATTAAAATTAAATTAAACGGCAAACCCTAATTATAATATTTTTTATTTATTAAGAAAGAATTAAAATATGACCTAAATTAACCTAATTCATTTATGTACAATTTAAATAAAAAATAAATAAATAAATAATAATTATTATTGTGAAAAAAAAAGGAAAATAAAAAAAGAATTAACAATTAAAACCTAAATTCTACATTTTTTTGGATTTTTTTATTAAAAAGGATTTAAAATTGAAAACCTAATTACGCTAAATAATCTACATTTTAATTTATTTATGAAAATAATTATTATAAAATAAATATTATATTTTTGTATTTTTCTGATTTTTTAGTGTTTTTATATTTTTGTTAAAAATAATTAGTTAAAACAAATAATTAAAATAAACATAACAATTAAAATTAAAATAAATGAAATAAAAAAGAAATCAAACCAGAGTGGGGTGTAGTCCCCAATTTAGGAGGTATAGGTCCAAAGATCAGGCCCAATAAGCTTCAGTCTTCGTTGACTTTTTTTGGATTGTGTGTGATGCTTTGACTCACGCCCATGGTGTACTTTCAAGATTAGCCCTTGATCTGGGACCCTCAGGCATATGTACGCTTAGATGAGGAGGATGTATGATACGTGCACAGTCCTGAAGCTACATGGGATTTACAATTGAAAAATAATATAGGATTTGGCCAGACCTGGGACTTGAACCCAGGTCTTGAAGGTCACATGCCTTAGTCCCTGCCAGCTGAGCTACGCAAATTCATTTAATATATAATAAACAATAAAGAATATAATAATAATGCGTTAGCTGTTTTGGAATTTCGCGCGAATTTCAAACTGTCCAATGGTTGACGGACACGTCTTCGTCTCCTTCCCCACCCTGTAAAACAAAACTCAAGGGGAACGGTTTTTTCAGCGTGGTTTAAAGAGGGATTCAAGAAAATAGCGAATAGAGATATATGAAACATAAATTCATCGCGAGTATGCATTCATCTTCGTCTTGGTGCGCTGAACTCAACCATGGTATCCATTGGTCCTGATTTTTCCTATATAGAAAATCCCTAATTCGAGTTCCTGAAAACCCTAACTTTTGACAATGGCATCATCGTATATAGTCAACGAAAATACAATTAAATACCACAGTTAGTTTTAGAATTTCACAAAGAATAAGAATCAACAAGCAAAATTCATGAAAGATGCTTAGAATATGATATGCGTTCAAGAATTTTATGCTGTACAGTCCAAAGCCTCGTTACCAATTCTTGAGGTTTTTGCTGTTGTTAATGATTGGAATACGTTCAGAATTGTCCAAGGAAGCTATTGCAATTGGTTTGGTGCCTTAAATCACCCTATAACCTTGATTTCAGAATTCAACTTTTGGAGAATTTTTTGCAAGTTTGTAATGAGGTTCTGAGCGCAGCTTCAGTCCTCTTGCATTAGGGTTGTGATTCTGATCATATATGGAGTGATTAGGTCAAGAAACATTGGACAAAATCTTATGCATTGATGAATTTCAATATTTGATTTTGGAAAATCTTTTTTCATATCTTTTTCATGTTGTTTTTGTTCAATCATGATCCAATCTCATCAAAACTTGCCCTAATCAATTAAGCACGAAATATTGACCTTATAATGTGCATAAAAAGATTTTTTAGGTTAAGGTTATATTTTTCATGAATTAAAATCATTTAAATGAATATAAATTAATATTAATTCAAATAAATAATTAAAAAAATATGAGAATACTTCCCTTTGGGCCTAGTGGTCGTGCATAGGCTTGGCATGAAGAATTTTGGAAGAAAAATGGGCCCATTTGCATTTTTAGGCCTTTTGCATCAATGTTGACTTTTCAAAATTCCTAAAAATTTCCCAACTTCCACAAGGCATAACTTGGTCAATTTTTAAGCTTTTCACATGTTCTTGGACATTTTGAAAAGGTATTTGAGTCCTTTAACCAATGCCTTTGGTCCCATGTCATTTTGATTTACCAATATCAAGTTATGGCCTTTGACTTAAAGTCACTTTTTGTTGACTTTTGAAAATGACCTATAATGTTGAAATTGATAACTTTTTGTGAGAGCATTTCTTGGACTTGGAACATGAAGATGAATTGTAGGAAATGTCTTTCTCTTCAAAATGAGCTTTGGATGGAATTTTTCTGATAATCCATGTGAAAGTTATGCCCTGGTCAATTTTAGTTGACTTTTTCAGCTGTCCAAATATAGCAACTTTTGCATCTTTGATGATTTCTGAGCCAAATTTTGAGAATCATGATCAAGCATTGATCAAATGATGTTTGTGGCTTCAAAATGATATGTTGACCAAAAATTTGAATTTTTGACTGTCAAATGACCATTTTGCCCCTACAGTTGACTGTAGTGCAATTTAGGGTTTTGACTGTGCAATTTTGAGCTGAGTACCTTGAAACTTGACATGAGGATGCTTGACCTCATTTGTAGGCATATGAGACTTGATTGGGCCTTTGAAAAGTTCATTTGCTTGACCAGAACTCAAACCCTAGTTTTGACTGTCTAGGAGACAGTTGAGCTGCACAACCCTGGGGGACTTTTGTGACCTTGACTTGGCAATTTCTTGATGAATATGGGAGGGCAAATTTTGGGGTACAACAGTTGCCCCTGTTCAATCTTCTTAGACCTGAGGATGCAGATTGGCTGACGTGCCTTTCGTAGTCCGAGGGTAGAAGATGATTGAACACTAAAGTGCCCAGAAATTTGCGCTCACATAGTAGCAATGATGATGAGGGAATGGGCTTATAGATGCCATTTGGACGTTGCTTGGATAGGATGATGGGCTTATAGATGCCATCTGGACGTTGATCGCGTAGGAGATTCCTTAGCGAGAACCTGCATACCTGCAAAAGAAAAATGAGTACCTGACACGTCGCAGGAGCTGATTTTAGATGCTTGATATAGATATGTCCTGACTGGTTACAGGAGCTGAGTCTGGAGCTTCAAACGCTGATGAATGAACCAAGGATGGTTACTGCCTTAGCATGAAGGGTAAGAGAATCCTGAATGATTTCAACCTCAACAACGCTCGTTGAGAAAATCTTGGTGAGAATTACCGTCTTCGTAGTGTCAGGAAGAGAACCAAAGGACATTACAATCTCAAAGGGAGTTACCTCACTCACGTTGGAGAGGGAACTATAGGAAATTATAATCTGAAAGGAAATATCACCTCACGCTCATGCCGGAGAGGGAAACATCTGAAGAAGGACTTACCACCTCACACGCCGTTGGAGAGGGGACCATAAGAGAATATCACCTCACGCTCATGCCGGAGAGGAGAACATCTGAAGAAGGAATTACCACCTCACACGCCGTTGGAGAGGGGACCAAGAGAATATCACCTCACGCTCATGCTGGAGAGGGGAACATCTGAAGAAGGAATTACCACCTCACACGCCGCTGGAGAGGGGACCATAAGAGAATATCACCTCACGCTCATGCCGGAGAGGAAAACATCTTGAAAAAGGAATTACCACCTCACGCTCACCGTCGGAGAGGGGACCATAAAAGACTATCACCTCACGCTCATCGTCGGAGAGGAAAACGTCTTGAGAAAGGAATTACCACCTCACGCTCACCGTCGGAGAGGGGACCATAAAAGACTATCACCTCACGCTCATCGTCGGAGAGGAAAACGTCTTGAGAAAGGAATTACCACCTCACGCTCACCGTCGGAGAGGGGACCATAAGAGAACTTCTACTGAGTCTTTATCAGGAAAATCTGTTTGGAGTCGATTTAACTGGACTAGAGACATCCTTGAAATATGTTTGAGGATTTCAACTGCATCTTTCCTGAAAGGTAGAGATCAGTTATATGCGATGCATGGTATGGATCAAGCAAACATGGATACGATTTATATGATATGATGTGTACATGCATGCTATAATGAGGTATGTGATGATTCATGTATGTTTTCGTCTAGGAAAATAAATCCTTGACGGGTGCCGGGAAGTCATATCCTGGGCTGATGTTGAGGAAGAGATTTTGCTTCCGCTGTGGATGACTGTTGCAAGAATACCGGTAGGAGAAAATAACTCTGTTGAGGAATAAACTTGGCAAATGAAATAATTCTGCGGGAGAAAAGATACTCTAGCGGCCATGCTGGGGAGTGCTACTCTGTGGGGATAGCGATGCTTTGCTGAGTTGATGAAGATAACTCCGCTGGGGATATCCTTGTTGTGCTGGAAGTGTTGATAGACTTCGCTGGGGATAGGAAGATACTTTGCCGAGGACGCTCTTTCCGTGGCTTTTGGCTGAGGATAACCCAGTTATATCCGGTTACGGAAATAACTCTTTCAATCAAGCCGGGACGACGCGTTCGTGTTCTGCGAGGGATAAGCTTCCAGAATCTACTGGGGATAAGCTTGCTGCTTGGGGAGATATGAATTCCAACTTTCCTGGGGAAACTGGATTGGACTCTTCTGGGGGAGGTTTGAATTGCAGGGGAGTGATTCTTTTGAGTAGTGGTATACCGCCGGGGAACAATCTTTAGACCAAGACTGCCGGGGATGCTTGTTAAGAATGCGTGCTGCTGGGGAGGTATTGAGAACTACGGGAGGATACTCAATTTCCTTGATATTTGATGACTTTGCTTGGAGAGACATGTATTGTTTTACTACTCCCTGGGGAATTAAGATACACTTGGCCATGTTCTTTAGCTGAACCTACCTTAGTACCTTGGGGGATAGAACAATTAGCTGCTCGGACAACTCTTTATTGCCCCTGTTCCCAGTGTCACCTGCAATGAATTCCTTTGTTTCGTATGCAAATATTTACGAGTTAGCAAATTATTGTCAATGCATACATCACAAATTGAACCTTGGACGTTCTTCGCAAAACAAAACAGAAAAAGAAAAACATTTGGGCACGTTTAACTGGAAATATATTTTTATTGATTTTTGAATGGCCTGAAAATAGGCGTTTTGTGTACAAGAGGCTGACGTCCTAGTAAGAGGTACGTCGCCGATCAAAAGAGTTTATACAAGTTTTGTACAAAAGAAAAATAAAACAGCTGTGTGAAAGACGAATGGTCCACTGGGTTTCAACTCTGCTATTGCCTTTATAACTCCGAGCGTCTCATCACTTGATGACCTTGGTTGAAGGTGAAGCTGACTGATCGGTGCCGTCTGAACTTGATGCAGATACCGGATTCTGGATGCAAAGTGATCAATGAGACATAGTTTTACGCTTTATCCCTAACTTTTGCCTGGACCGCCCTTTCGGGTTTTCAGTCCACCGGGATACCCATTTTTGCCCAAGCCGCCTTTTCAGGTTTTCGACTTGCCGGGTGTACAGATTTTTTTTATTTTCATCCCTACATTTTGCCCGAACCCTTTTGGTTCGACGGGAAGCCCTAATTTTTGCCTAGGCATGTCAGCCTAGCGGGTCTCTTTTTATGCGTAGTATTTTTTAACTATGTCTGCATTGGCAGGGTGAGGAAGGTCGTCACCATCCATGTTAGTTAAGATCATTGCTCCTCCTGAGAACACATGCTTAACCACAAATGGCCCTTCATATGTAGGGGTCCATTTGCCCCTTGGATCACTCTGAGGAAGGATGATTCTCTTGATAACCAGATCCCCAACTTGATATTCTTGTGGTCTGACCTTTTTGTTAAATGCCCTGATCATCCGTTTCTGATACGTCTGACCATGACAGATAGCAGCAAGTCGCTTTTCGTCAATGAGGTTGAGTTGATCAAGTCGTGTCTGGATCCAATCATCTTCGTTCAGGTTTGCATCCTTCATTATCCGGAGAGAGGGAATTTGCACTTCGATCGGCAAGACTGCCTCCATACCATAAACCAGAGAGAAGGGAGTTGCCCCGGTTGACGTCCTGGCTGAAGTACGGTACCCATGTAGAGCGAACGGTAACATCTCGTGCCAATCTTTATACGTCACTGTCATCTTTTGCACGATCTTCTTGATGTTCTTGTTAGCTGCTTCTACAGCCCCATTCATCTTCGGTCTGTAAGGAGAAGAATTGTGGTGCTGTATCTTGAACTGTTCGCAAAGCTCAGCAATCATCTTATTGTTCAGATTGGTACCGTTGTCTGTAATTATTCGCTCAGGGACGCCGTATCGACATATCAGATTGTGCCGAATAAACCGTGCCACAACAGTCTTGGTTACTGTAGCATAGGATGCTGCTTCAACCCACTTTGTAAAATAATCAATCGCTACTAGGATGAAGCGATGTCCATTGGATGCTGTAGGTTTAATCTCGCCGATCATGTCTATGCCCCACATTGCAAACGGCCAAGGCGCAGTCAGAACATTCAGGGGAACCGGAGGAACATGTACCTTGTCTGCATAGATCTGGCACTTGTGGCATGTCCTGGAGTGTTGGTAGCAGTCAGCTTCCATGGTGGACCAGTAGTATCCTGCCCGTAGGATCTTTTTAGCCATAGTATGTCCACTGGAATGCGTACCAAAGGTCCCTTCATGTAGCTCTTCCATGATTCTTTCCGCTTCAGTCTTGTCCACACAACGCAGTAAGGTTGAATCATGGTTTCGCTTGTACAAGATGCCGTTGCTTAGGAAGAACTTGGTTGCGAACCGCCTCAGGAATTTCTTATCATTGATGGAGGCACCTTCAGGGTATTCCTGAGCTTCCAGATATCTCTTCACTTCGTGGTACCAAGGCTTCTCAGTTACCAATTCAGTTTCGAGATCACAACAGTATGCCGGTTCGTCCAATTTCCAGATGATGATCCGGGGAGCTTCATTATCCCATTTGACCTTGAACATTGAAGACATTGTAGCTAACGCGTCCGCTAACTGATTCTCTTCTCTTGGAAAGTGCTCAAAGGTTATCTCTGTGAAGTGGGGAATCAGGGTCAACACACATTCTCTGTAAGGAATCAAATTTGGATGTTTCGTATCCCACTCTCCTTTGATCTGATTGATCACAAGAGCGGAATCTCCGAAAACACTTAGAAATTTGATCCTTAGGTCGATCGCAGCTTGAAGACCCATGATGCACGCCTCATACTCCGCCATGTTATTGGTACAGTTGAAACACAGCCGGGCAGTGAGTGGAGTATGAGTACCCTGTGGAGATATGATGATGGCGCCGATACCATTTCCTAAAGCATTGGAAGCTCCGTCGAAGTGCATAGACCATCGGGATCCTGGTTCAGGTCCTTCATCCGGTCCAGGTATTTCACAGTCAGTTACTATCATGACGCTTTCATCCGGAAACTCGAAGTTCATTGATTGGTAGTCATCTACAGCTTGATGAGCTAAGTGGTCTGCCAATACACTCCCCTTGATGGCTTTCTGGGTTGTATACTGAATGTCGTATTCCGTTAAGATCATCTGCCATCTTGCAATTCTCCCAGACAGAGCAGGCTTTTCGAATATGTATTTTATCGGATCCATCTTTGAGATCAACAAGGTAGTGTGAGTCAGCATATACTGTCTCAGCCAGCGAGCAGCCCATACCAAAGCGCAGCAAGTTTTCTCAAGCAGTGAGTATCGGGTCTCACAGTCGGTAAACTTTTTGCTAAGGTAATAAATGGCATGCTCTTTTCGGCCAGACTCGTCATGCTGCCCCAGCACACACCCCATTGAATTGTCTAGCACTGTCAGATATAGGATCAGAGGTCTCCCTTCAACCGGTGGCATAAGGATGGGTGGTTCTTGGAGATACTCTTTAATTTTGTCGAAAGCAGCCTGACATTCATCGTTCCAACGTACTACCTGATCTTTCTTCAGCAGCTTGAAGATTGGCTCACAGGTAGCAGTCAAATGAGATATGAATCGAGCGATGTAATTCAGGCGTCCTAAAAAGCCTCTGACTTCCTTCTCTGTCTTAGGAACTGGCATTTCTTGAATAGCTTTGACCTTAGCAGGGTCCACTTGAATACCTTTATCACTGACCACGAAGCCTAGTAACTTTCCCGATCTTACCCCGAAGGTGCACTTGTTCGGGTTCAATCTCAGCTTGTATAGTTTCAACCGGTCAAACAACTTCTGCAGATGATCTAGGTGCTCTTCCTCAGTCTGGGACCTAGCGATCATGTCGTCCACATACACTTCGATCTCATGATGGATCATATCATGAAATAAGGCAACCATGGCACGCTGGTAGGTTGCCCCAGCATTTTTTAACCCGAACGGCATGACCTTGTAACAGAAGGTGCCCCACTGAGTAACAAATGTAGTCTTTTCCATGTCTTCAGGTGCCATCTTGATCTGGTTGTAGCCTGAAAAGCCATCCATGAAAGAGAATACTTTATGTTGGGCTGTATTATCCACAAGGACATCAATGTGAGGCAAGGGGAAGTCATCCTTGGGGCTGGCCCTGTTCAGATCCCTGTAATCGACACACATTCTGACTTTGCCGTCCTTTTTAGGTACCGGCACCACATTAGCAACCCACTGAGGGTAAGAAGTTACTGCAAGGAACCCGGCATCAAACTGTTTCATGACCTCGGCTTTGATCTTCTCGGACATCTCTGGACGCATCCGACGAACCTTTTGTTTAACTGGAGGGCAGTCTTCCCTAGTCGGCAAATGATGGACAACAATATCGGTATCCAACCCTGGCATGTCTTCGTAGGACCAGGCAAAGATCTCCATATAGTCATGTAACATCTTGGTTAACCGTTGCTTCACGCTGAGCTCTAGGTTAGCACCAATCTTTACCTCTTTTCTGTCTGCCTCAGTACCCAGGTTTATAGTTTCCACTGGCTCTTCATGGGGTTGAATTGCCCTCTCTTCCTGAAGCAACAGTCTAGCAAGCTCGCCAGGCACTTCGCAATCATCTTCACCTTCGTCTTCGGCTAAGTTGATCGGATTTTCGAAGTCATAATTGGCATTAGCAGAGCTGTTATCAGCGAGATCCAGAGTGGATTGGAACCTGTATGAGTGAGTGTGTGTGTAAATACAACTGTTTTGAAAATTATGTAAAGGAAAAGGAAAGATAGAAAAGGAACACAATATTTGCAATGCGAAAATAGCCCAAGATTTTCATTCATGATGTATAAAATGACAGTTCATATGCCCTCACAAATAGAACCACGGTGCCTCGGGTAAGACACCGGGTCATAGAGTTTATCATTGTTTATTACAAAATAACAAAACATGGGAATTCATTACTGTGTCACAAAGGTAACAGGGGTATGATCCTTTGCACTCCAATTGTTCAATCCTTCTTCGGCCGTCGGATAAATCCAGCTATTGAATTCGGCTTCGTCCACTTCAAGGTCTTCCCCGACAGCATTCGCTTCTGAACCTTTAATAAATACCGGAGGCCTTCCGATCTTCTCTTTCCTCATAAATCTCTGCCCTTCTGAAGTGAAACCCAGCCCAAGTTTATCAGTCTTCTGGGTGAAGTCTGGCAGTTTGCCCCAGTTGGCACCTTCACCCTTTTGCACTACAGCCCTGGCATCCTTTAGGGAAGCCATCTTCAGAAGACCACCTGCTTTTGCTGTTTCTGCTGCGATTGGAAACACCTCCTCGAAATGCTGAAAGGGGGTCTCAATGAACTCCCCATCCATCTCAATGTATCTGAACGAGTTTAGGTGGCTCACCATGTATTCTTCCTCACCTTGCACGGTGACGATCTTCCCTCTGACGGGGTACTTCAGTTTTTGATGCAAGGTAGAGGTCACTGCCCCAGCCTTATGTATCCAGGGTCGACCCAGCAGACAAGAGTAAGATGGACGGATGTCCATTACATAAAAAGTGGAATCGAACACCTGAGAACCCACACGAATTGGAATGTCAACCTTCCCGTGGACCATTCTCTTCGAACCGTCAAAGGCCCTGACAATGATGTTGCTGGGTTTCAAATCCAGGCCTTCACAATCTAGACGATCCAGAGCCTTCTTGGGTAGCACATTCAAAGATGACCCAGTATCAACCAACACATGTGCCAAGGTGGTGCCCCTGCATTCGATTGAGACATGCAGCGCATCATTATGATCTTTCCCCTTTGAGGTTAAATCAGCATCTGAGAAGCCCAAGCCATTATCTGCCGTCAGATTTGCCATGCAATCAGTGAACTGGACTGCAGAGGTTTCATGTGGCACATGGGCTGTCTTGAGGAATGAGATGAGGGCCTTTGCATGGGCCTCAGAGCACAGCAATAGAGAGAGCATGGAGATCTTGGAGGGCGTATGCCCCAGCTGTTCCACAACATTAAAATCGCTCTTCTTTATAATCTTCAAAATCTCCTCCATCTCTTGTGGGGAGGCCTCAGCAGCTATTGGTATGGGTACCTCCATCTGGGCAGGCTCAGTTTCAATTCCCTTGCCCCGAGCATTGGATGACTCGGCAGCAGGAGAAATAATAGGATCAGCAGCAGGAATAACAACTTGATCAGCAACGGGAGTAGGCGTACTTGCAGGGATTATCAGGAGCGGTCTTCTAGCAGCAGGTGGCGCAATGTCAGGCGAGAAGAGCCTGCCACTGCGGGTAACTTTGGCTGGGCCAGTAATGTCACAGATGCTGGCGCCAGCGTTGAGCTCTTGTTTAACTCCGCTTATATATACATCTGCCCCATAGTGCCAAGGGACAGCTTTGTTGGATACATAGGGCAGGGGCCCAGGAACAGTGATAGTAACAGGTGCAACGGTCAAAATTTGAACGGGCTTCTTCTGGAGAGCCGGGATCGGATTGTTGAAGATGGTCACCACAGAGACTTCTTCCATTGGAACCATACGAACAGCAGATTTCTTGAATAGAATCTCCTTGCTATCCATTAAGCTCTGGATGCCTAACTTTAGCAAGGGACAACCGGATGGGGACACAACACAGAACAGGCAATCTTCACTACAACCCGGAAATAAACCGGCCTGCAATAGATTCTTCTTGATGATCTTTAAAGGAGTGGCTAGATCATCCACAGAAACAGCATAAACATCTTCATCAATAGCATTTACCCCGTGCTGAGGCATAGGGGCAGTAACTACATTTGGTTTTGCGGGCGCTTCGAATTGTATCTCTTTAGTATCGATAAGGTCTTGCACCTTATTCTTTAACGCCCAACAGTCATCAGTGGCATGCCCCGGGCTGTCTGAATGGTAAGCACAACGGGCATTCGGGTTGTACTTGGGAGAGGTAGTGTTTGAGAACTTTGGCGCCTCCTTGACAGTCACCAAATTGGTGGATAGTAACTGTGGCAGGATTTGCGATAGGGTCATGCTTAACCGGGTAAACTCTCTCCGAGGTCTATCAGCCCTTTGGGGATTGTTTGGCCGGGGAGCGGCAGCAGGCGTAGCAATCATGACCGCACTGACAGATTGGCGGCGATCAGGTCTTTCTGATTTCCTAGAACCATACACGGCACTAGACTCCTTTTTAAACGGCTTCTTTTCTGCACTAGATGATGCACCCTTTGCAATCTTCCCAGATTTCAGCCCAGCTTCGATTCTCTCTCCAGTTAAGATCAAATCAGTGAAACCAGCAGAAGAATTCCCAATGAGATGGTTAAAGAATGGCCCAGATAGGGTCCCCAAGAACATATCCACTAACTCTCGATCAGTCAAAGGTGGCTGCACCCTGCCAGCCAGATCTCTCCACTTCTGCGCGTACTCTTTAAAACCTTCACTTGCACCTAACGACATACCCTGGAGTTGGGTACGTGTGGGGGCAAGGTCGGCATTATACTGATACTGCTTGTAGAAAGCAGTAGCCAGCTCCTCCCAGTTACGAACTTTGGTCCCATCCAGCTGATAGAACCATTCGAGATGAGTCCCTGAAAGACTCTCCTGGAAGAAGTGGATCCACAGATTCTTGTCCGCAGAGTACGGCTGAATCTTTCGCACATAGGACCTCAAATGCAGCTTGGGACAGGATGCCCCGTCATACTTAGAAAAAGTTGGAGCTTTGAACTTGTGCGGGATAATTACACCAGTCGACAAACCCAGATCTCCGAAATCCAGCCCAGGTGCCTGTTGCACCTCCATAGCTTTCAGCCTGTCCTCCAGTTGTTTGTACCTGTCATCTGCAGGAGGATACTGTTCCTCATCAAAATTTGTCTCGTTGTCGGAGACTTCTGGAGTAGGAAGCTTTACTTCTGCCTGAGAAGGACTCTTGCCAACAGAAGAAACCACCTCTTCTTGGTGCAGAGTATTACCCAACCTTCGGCCCGTGTTGAATAGAACAGTTCTTCTTTTCTTCTTTTTCTCCTTCTTCAGGAGCATAGTCTTCAGTTCCTCTTGGCCTTTGGCTAGACCCAGGATTAGCTCTTGAAACTGCGCATTCTGCGCCTGGAGAGCCTTGATTGAAGTCTCAGTTGATTCAGATCCGGAATTCATGATGCTGAAATAAACAGCGAAGAACTGTAAGCAACCTGAAAAAGGGGAAAAACCTGCTATGCACATGATGTATGAAATGCGTATGAATTATGTTTTCAAAGACAATCGGGAATCAACTTTGTAAACAAAAAGGAACACACTTCATTAGATTCAACTTTGTAACTGAAACTATTCAACAAGTTGCCCTTAGGCGTTTACATGAAATTAAACAACTGAAAAGGAAATGAAAACTGTAAAGGCACATTCAGAATTCCTCATTGATCCCATGGTCTCCTCTTCTCAGTACGGAGGTAGGCGTTCAGAGCTCTTTCATTCTCCAATTGCTTCGTCAGCTTCTGGATCTTTGATTCCTGCTCGTTGAGCTTTTCCCGGTAAGAATCTCGTTCTTCTTGCAGTTGCGACCAAGATCTCTTCAATGTCTCATAATCAGTAGGTATCTGAGGAGGAAGGACAGTTGGAGGAACACCATCTTTATCAGGACACTCAAGAATGACGGGTCTGACAGCTTCATATGGCATACCTAACTTCTGAGCACGGATGCGGACCCATTTGTAGTAGGCTTCCATAGGTAGAGAAGTCTTTGGCCCTAGCTCTTGTGGGTCAGCTTTATGAACCTTCTCCCAAGCCTTGATGAACCTACGACGCAGCTCGTCACTATCCACTTGAAACTCGAAACTGATGTGAGGCACCAACATCTCATGGGGGCCTACTCTTCTTGCTCTTCCAAACTGACGGAGTGCTAGACATGGATTGTAAGAGATCCCTCCTTGAGTACCAATCAGAGGAACATTAGGATACTCCCCGCATCGATCAATAATAGCTATCTCATCCAAACCCCTGCAAGTCCAAAGGATGTCTTTATCGGTGAGAGACATTAACCTGTGAGCCCAACCTCTTCCTTCTTGGTCCTTCAGTACGAACTTAGGGAGGTGTGAAATAAACCACCTTACCAACAAAGGGATACAACACCATAGGGTTCCTCGTCTTCGGGTAGTACGGGCATGAAGTTGTTGTAAGATGTCACCCAAGAGAGTGGGCACAGGGTTCTGAGACATAAAGATCCTAATGGAAGTGACATTGATGAAGTTGTCAGGATTAGGAAACAGGACTAACCCATAGATTAGGAGAGCCAAGATGTCTTCATATGCCCTAAAGTCCAAGTCATTCCAGAAGCTGTTAGCTTTACCAATTAGGAACTTGGCCAAGAAACCCTTAACTCCACTTCTAGTTACCCAGTTGTCTGTTACCTCTTGATGGGTCAAAGGAAGAGCTGCAGCAATGTCCTCAAGCCTGAGGGTCTTTTCCCAACCAGTAAAGGGAGTCTGATCCAAGATAGGGATACCAAGCAGATTAGAGAACTCTTCCAGGGTAGGGACCAGCTGGAAGTCTTGGAAGGTAAAGCACTGGTACTGAGGGTCATAGAACTGGGTCAGAACACTCATCAACTGTTGATCCCGCTTTGCAGTGACTAAACTGAGAAGAGAACCATGCCTCTGAATGAAGGAAGTGGTGTTTGGAATTCTGCTAACCAACTCATCAATCAACTCAGGTGAACGAACAAAGTTGAACCGGATAGTATTCCTTCGCACAGGCATCATAATGTCCTACAAAACAGAGCAAAGATGAAACCCTCTTGTCTTTGAAATGGTCAGTTCTTATGCAGGATGCAATGCTCATGATGTTATGATGTTATGATAAAGCACACCACATACAGATACAAAGGCAAACATGGTAAGGCACACAAGTCACACAAGGCAAGCCCCTAAAGTTTAGGCCAGCATGAGGTCTAGGTACTACCCTCTTTCAGTTTGTTGGTTCATACCTGTCCTAATCAAAAGTAACCGGGTTCTTAGAGGATCCCAATATCATTGACTACCCTCAATCAGTCATAACTCCAGCATCGCAATCTTTTCTTGCGGCCAGAACCATCACGAGAGTTTAGCCTCAATGGGCGTAGCATACTGCTACTGTTCTAAAGGCCAAGTTGTGTCAATTAAGGTTCTAAGGTTGTTGGTGCTTAATGACTCCTTAGAAGACCCATATTCTCCTCGTTGCGACACAAGGGATATCGGTACAGACTAAGGTGTCACACCAACGTAGCCACTGCTTCACCTGTGTCGGTCTACGCCGGACAGGTCCCTCACAGCTTATGCTACCTAAACAGGGTATCCCCAGATCCGGGTTAGGATCTATGTATCTCCGATGCAACCCACAATAGTAAAGCAAGAAAAACAGTACAAGTGAAAACACAGTTATGTCCTAGCCCTAAGGTACACCTCACTTTAAGATTTCCCCAGCAGAGTCGCCAGTTCTGTGATCGGTGGATCTGGAACTGACTGTTTAACGCTGGTTCGCGAAATGTCGCGGAAGCAAGAGTCGCCACCGTCTTTTATTTTCTCCAAATGGAAAGGACAAAAGCACAGAAAAATTCCTTATAGAGATCGCTCTCGGTTCGGGAGGTAGGTTATAGAAAGGGAAGGTGTTAGCACCCTTTCTATCCATGGTTATCCATGGGCTCTTAGATACTTGCTCAATGTGTTTTCAAAAATGGTTTGTTTGCTTTTCAACTGTGGGTTTTAAAAAAGTTTCTTTGAAAATTTCAGTTCGACTCATACGTCAGAGTGTTTGAAAAGTTTGCTTTGAAAGCTTTTGAAAAGTGTTGGTGTGAAAAGATTTCAGTTTGTTTTGAAGAGAGCAAGTATCCACGAGAACCTACCTACCCTAAGGAATTCGTCTGTGTAAATGTCCTTTGAAGTAGTGCCATCCCACCATTGAGAGGTAGGTAGCACCACAGTTGGAGGTGTTCGGGTCAATTCGATTTTTAGGGACATGGTGATCACCAGAGCAATGGGAAGACACCTTAGAAGCTACCCTCATGCCAGGTTCCCGGATCATGAGGACTTACTAAGACGTCCTCTACTCGACGACCACCTTTCGAGGCAAGGCAACAGTGAGGCGTACCCTAGGGGTGGTGTGTGCGAATTGTGTGTCATGTTTCAGTTATGTATTTGTCTTTTGTCATGTCATTGTGATCTACGCTTGATTTTATTTTAAGTCCATTCATTCTTGCATGCATATTTATCAATTATAAATTGCGAGGAAATAAAGCTAAACTATTACAAAGGCGCGGGTCCACATCGCCAAAATTAAACCGGACCCGATTTAGCGGAAAATAAATAAAGCGAATAAATAAAAGTGCGAGAAATTTAAATTACATGGCTTTGGGATATTTACAAAATTATAATGAGCGATAATAAAATAAATGCGCGAAATAAAGAAATTAAAATAATTAGGGCGTTGGACCCTTTTGCAAATAATTAAAAGTTAATGAGAATTAAAAATTAAATGATTAAATGTTTTTTTGGTATTTTGTATTTTTTCAGATTTAATGAGAAAAAAGGAGAATTAATTAAAATTAAATTAAACGGCAAACCCTAATTATAATATTTTTTATTTATTAAGAAAGAATTAAAATATGACCTAAATTAACCTAATTCATTTATGTACAATTTAAATAAAAAATAAATAAATAAATAATAATTATTATTGTGAAAAAAAAAGGAAAATAAAAAAAGAATTAACAATTAAAACCTAAATTCTACATTTTTTTGGATTTTTTTATTAAAAAGGATTTAAAATTGAAAACCTAATTACGCTAAATAATCTACATTTTAATTTATTTATGAAAATAATTATTATAAAATAAATATTATATTTTTGTATTTTTCTGATTTTTTAGTGTTTTTATATTTTTGTTAAAAATAATTAGTTAAAACAAATAATTAAAATAAACATAACAATTAAAATTAAAATAAATGAAATAAAAAAGAAATCAAACCAGAGTGGGGTGTAGTCCCCAATTTAGGAGGTATAGGTCCAAAGATCAGGCCCAATAAGCTTCAGTCTTCGTTGACTTTTTTTGGATTGTGTGTGATGCTTTGACTCACGCCCATGGTGTACTTTCAAGATTAGCCCTTGATCTGGGACCCTCAGGCATATGTACGCTTAGATGAGGAGGATGTATGATACGTGCACAGTCCTGAAGCTACATGGGATTTACAATTGAAAAATAATATAGGATTTGGCCAGACCTGGGACTTGAACCCAGGTCTTGAAGGTCACATGCCTTAGTCCCTGCCAGCTGAGCTACGCAAATTCATTTAATATATAATAAACAATAAAGAATATAATAATAATGCGTTAGCTGTTTTGGAATTTCGCGCGAATTTCAAACTGTCCAATGGTTGACGGACACGTCTTCGTCTCCTTCCCCACCCTGTAAAACAAAACTCAAGGGGAACGGTTTTTTCAGCGTGGTTTAAAGAGGGATTCAAGAAAATAGCGAATAGAGATATATGAAACATAAATTCATCGCGAGTATGCATTCATCTTCGTCTTGGTGCGCTGAACTCAACCATGGTATCCATTGGTCCTGATTTTTCCTATATAGAAAATCCCTAATTCGAGTTCCTGAAAACCCTAACTTTTGACAATGGCATCATCGTATATAGTCAACGAAAATACAATTAAATACCACAGTTAGTTTTAGAATTTCACAAAGAATAAGAATCAACAAGCAAAATTCATGAAAGATGCTTAGAATATGATATGCGTTCAAGAATTTTATGCTGTACAGTCCAAAGCCTCGTTACCAATTCTTGAGGTTTTTGCTGTTGTTAATGATTGGAATACGTTCAGAATTGTCCAAGGAAGCTATTGCAATTGGTTTGGTGCCTTAAATCACCCTATAACCTTGATTTCAGAATTCAACTTTTGGAGAATTTTTTGCAAGTTTGTAATGAGGTTCTGAGCGCAGCTTCAGTCCTCTTGCATTAGGGTTGTGATTCTGATCATATATGGAGTGATTAGGTCAAGAAACATTGGACAAAATCTTATGCATTGATGAATTTCAATATTTGATTTTGGAAAATCTTTTTTCATATCTTTTTCATGTTGTTTTTGTTCAATCATGATCCAATCTCATCAAAACTTGCCCTAATCAATTAAGCACGAAATATTGACCTTATAATGTGCATAAAAAGATTTTTTAGGTTAAGGTTATATTTTTCATGAATTAAAATCATTTAAATGAATATAAATTAATATTAATTCAAATAAATAATTAAAAAAATATGAGAATACTTCCCTTTGGGCCTAGTGGTCGTGCATAGGCTTGGCATGAAGAATTTTGGAAGAAAAATGGGCCCATTTGCATTTTTAGGCCTTTTGCATCAATGTTGACTTTTCAAAATTCCTAAACATTTCCCAACTTCCACAAGGCATAACTTGGTCAATTTTTAAGCTTTTCACATGTTCTTGGACATTTTGAAAAGGTCTTTGAGTCCTTTAACCAATGCCTTTGGTCCCATGGCATTTTGATTTACCAATCTCAAGTTATGGCCTTTGACTTAAAGTCACTTTTTGTTGACTTTTGAAAATGACCTATAATGTTGAAATTGATAACTTTTTGTGAGAGAATTTCTTGGACTTGGAACATGAAGATGAATTGTAGGAAATGTCTTTCTCTTCAAAATGAGCTTTGGATGGAATTTTTCTGATAATCCATGTGAAAGTTATGCCCTGGTCAATTTCAGTTGACTTTTTCAGCTGTCCAAATATAGCAACTTTTGCATCTTTGATGATTTCTGAGCCAAATTTTGAGAATCATGATCAAGCATTGATCAAATGATGTTTGTGGCTTCAAAATGATATGTTGACCAAAAATTTGAATTTTTGACTGTCAAATGACCATTTTGCCCCTACAGTTGACTGTAGTGCAATTTAGGGTTTTGACTGTGCAATTTTGAGCTGAGTACCTTGAAACTTGACATGAGGATGCTTGACCTCATTTGTAGGCATATGAGACTTGATTGGGCCTTTGAAAAGTTCATTTGCTTGACCAGAACTCAAACCCTAGTTTTGACTGTCTAGGAGACAGTTGAGCTGCACAACCCTGGGGGACTTTTGTGACCTTGACTTGGCAATTTCTTGATGAATATGGGAGGGCAAATTTTGGGGTACAACACTAACCGAGAAATGTTTGTTTCATCTTCAACACGCGCAAAATAGCTCTAGACATATGTCAGAAGCTTCACCAATAATCAACCAGAATAAACCTCAAGCGCTCAATATCACAAACCAACCTCTTATCACGAACTCATGGAAATAAATTAATAACAAAATGATTATTAACATGGAAAGAATAATTTGGAAACTTCAATTAAATTCTAAAGATCCTAAAAATAAATTCTAAAATATTCTATCATTTTTTTATCATTTTTATCATCAGACTATGAAAAATAAAATTCAATGAGAAAATAAACGACAAAACACTAAGCAGCCAGGGGGTGTATATCGGATCCAGGTGGTGTATGAACCAAAAGTTAGGCGCTAGACCTATCTAAAGAGTGATCCATGAAGCCTTTTTGTCGGTATCAATTGATTTCAGAAAAAGAAAACTAACAGGCTCAGGGCCTAACCACCACTTCAGTTTGGATACACACCTTATTTCAGCATGTTCAACATACTTATTATTATTATTATCAGATTATAATTATTATTATTATAAAAAATAAAGAATTCAATGAAAATTGAGAAAACATGAAATGTTGTCGTTTAGTCATGGAAGCTAGGGTTCAAGTTGCACCGTGACTATCAAAATTCATCATGAAATCCAAACTCTCTTCCTCTTTCATGCTCAAACGGCACCGATAAAACCTTCTCCGTATCTTTCGCTCGATCTCTCTGCCACGGAACACTCGATTGCTAGTGATTCAACCTTCTCACAAGAAAACTCCATCTGTCTCGCACGATTCTCCCTCCAATCTCCAATGATTCACAACATCAACCTTCGTCGACCGTTTGTCGCAGACTTTGGATTTCGAAGCTTCGACTCAACCTCCTTCACAAAGCTTCAATGCCCCTCATCTCAATCGCTCATCCACGATCTCACCGGATCGAAAGCAAACTCCGAAAAAGTAGTCTAGAAAACCAGGTAATCTTTCATTTCTCATATTTGCTCTCTTCGATTCAATCTTCTTGTTCTTTTATTTTACTCTAATTCTCTGATGCGTAATGATATGGTGATATAATTTATGTTACAGAGATGAGGATGTGATGAATTTGTCGCTGTTGATTGAATATTTTTGAAGATGAAGCTTGAACAATGGCTATGAAAAGAACGGTGATGATGAAGATTGAGATTCTGCAGAAAGATTGCAGAAGAATGATGGTGAATGGTGAATGGTGCATGGTGTGTGGAAGATGAAGTAGAATCAAGGTTGAGAGAGAAATTTTCTGAGTTTTTGTGTGGTGATTCTTCTACAATTGAAGAATGAAGAACGATGCAAGGTGATTGCCCTTTTTATATTTTTGTTATCAGTAGAAGTTAGTTACAACTTGATTCAATCTTGGCTGTTGATTTTGATTTTCGGTTAGAGAAATTGAATGGTCAGGATTGAGTTTATGAAACTTTCTTGAGAAGCCTTGGATAAGTTCCTGAGCTGTTAAGTTTCACGATATTTTATGATTTAATCTCCTTTTGCAAATTCCTCCTCATGTCTAATTTTATTTCTATTTTTATTTTCTAATTTAAATATGCAGGCTGCCGGTTTGTGTTGGGGACGCTTTACAAGATATATAACTAAGTTATTGGGGAACATAAAACAAGTGTGGAGACAACCCTTACATAACTTGACATTACACCAAGTCATGCTACATACAGACTGAATGTCGGACCCTTACTAAGGCTGGCTTGCAGGTCTATTTTTGGTTCAGCTTCAAGTTTCACTAATATGCTTGTTCAACACATACCTAATGATGAGGAGGACATGGTTGTAACAAAGTTGTGGGTTTATCAAGCTCGCGATAGGATACCAATATCTGAGGCTCTTCCCGGTAATATCTTTCTGATTCTAACTTTTTCAAAAGTTTTTTTTCCTCTTCTCTTTCTCTGTATTCTGAAGGGATTTTGAGTGAGGGAAAATGATGATACAAAATTAGGGCCAGGGTTTGTTGTTGCTGTTGTGTAGCTTATCAGATTTGTGATAACATGCCTTTGTGAATGCTTCTATATTAGGCCTCTGGATATCTATTTTTTTTTATATTTTCTGATTTCTGTGTTTTTGATAACAGGTGACCTGCTTACTTTCGTTTCTGACTTATCCTTGACATGTCTTTTTTTTGTGTTCTGTTGCGATTCTGCTATGTGAACTTTTGCTGATTTTTAATATCCAGCTCGTGTGAATTCTATATTAAGCTTTTGGCAATTTTTCTGATATGAAAACAAGCTTGTTGGGATGGAAATGAAATTTCTGTTTTACTGCAGTGACTTAATGTTTGATGGTCTGGACTTGTGATTTTTGCTATGCTTTCTTGTTTTGACAGAACCGTGATTTTTGCATACTTGCTGAAACGTCAAGCTATTTTTGTGCAACTTGTGTAGTAAGCTTGCTCATTTTGAACTCTACTGTGAACCAAAACTCGTTCTTGTGATTTGTAGTAGATAGAATTTGGCCCATGATTGCTTGCTCGAAAACTGATTTGTGTGAACTAAAATTGTATGAGGCTTTGATTGTTGCTTGAACATGATTGAAAACCAACCCTCTTTTTTGATTCCTATCAACACCCTAATGATGAGATCGCAAAATGAATCTTGTTGAAATTTTTTTACTTCTGTTCAGGTTCTTGATTGCTAACCCTTTTTTGTTTTTCTTAATTCAATGAGTTGATTATTGATGAGCTTGGAAAGGTGATAGAGGAAGAATTGAAGAAGGCAAGACAAAGTTGAAGAATAATATGGACAAACTTGAAGATCAATGGTGAAGTTTTGCATAAAGAACATGATGGTTTGAAGAAGCCACAATTTTTTTTTATATTTTTAGGACTTATAACCTTTGTAGAAATTGTAAGACTAAAGAAAAACTTTGTAATAAACTTGCAACTTCAAAGTACAAGACTTGAATGAATGATGTTTGAAAAGCTAGAAAAATATTGAACTTGGAACTTATGCCATGGAAATGCCATTCGAAGTTTTAGTTTAGGATTTATACTCTTGCATCTTGATTCTTCTAATTGAAAAGTTTAGAAATTTGGGATGATGAACCATCTCGAAAACAAATGAAATTCCATGAATTTAGAATTTTGTCCTTTGTAAACTTAATTCCCAAAATACAAACTATGTTTTCAAGCGAAAATCAACGAAAGACTCAAAGAAATTAACTTGTATTCAAGTTTAAAATTGAATTTCCACTTCCTCTCTATTTTGAAACTTTCCATATCCTTTGCAATCTTGAATCAAAAGTACCAATGAGATGAAAAACCATAAGAAACTTCATAAGAATTTTGGAATAAAGAATCAAACTTCTATTGACTTTGACCAAAATCAAAACCCTTATCCATGCTTTAAACTCCCCAGACGATCCTTCAAATTATGCACACATCAAACATCTGTATGAGATAGCTTGAAGCTTAAACCATGCACCAAAGACTTATGTACTTCACTAATAAACCCACACTACAAGAAAACCTTTTATCATCTCCTAAATAGGGAAATGAACCTTAACTTTTAACTAAAGAGAATTTCCACTTAAACAAGTTTGGTGTAGAAACTCCAAACCAAAACAAAACCCTAACTCTGCAAGATTCTTGGATATCATACCTCAAGTTCTTATTCAAATGAAAGGAAAGTCAAACGAGAAGGATACACGATATAGACCATAATCTCCTGATAATATTCAGTTGATGAGTGAAAATATACCGAGACAATATCCACGACGATGATGCTTCAAGAATTTGGCTTAGATAAGCCTCAATCACTTTAATTGGATAAAACCCTAATTTTGACTGATGATTCCCAGAAATGTGATTCTCTTTACAATCAACACAATCTTCAATCTTCTGATGATCCAATGAGATGGATAAGATATCTTGAGATATGAGATACCTTTGGGACTTGAAAGATCCATAGGATAAGATAATAAGGCTCTCCTTGAGAAACTTGTCAATACAGTCAACTTCCAAATATTGAGGAAGACTTGATAACCAAAGTACATTGATCCAATAACAATGTATGAATGCAATGCAATATGATGTTTATGATGAAACATAAGCCTAAATCAAGAGGGTAAATTTTGGGGTGCAACAATATGTCCCTAATTTTTCCCCGAATCCTTTGGTTTGTCAGGATACCCTTATTTTTGCCTAGGCCAATCAACCTAGCGGGTCTCTTTTTCATGCGTAGTATTTTTGACTATGTTTGCATTCGTGGGGCACAATGAATTTTAACTGTCCATGGTAGTAAGTGTTGTAGCACTGCCAGAAAATATTTTCTTGATCATACGTGGCCCTTCGTATGTGGGAGTTCATTTGGCCCTGGGACTAGTCTGGTGCACCCGATGTTTGAAGTTATTGATCAACCTCTTATTAACATGTTTTTGATAGTCTTGACCTTTCTTAGTATTTTTCTAATAACTGTCGCGACAGAATGACATCATCTGATATTGCTGACATAGACAAGCAATTTGGTTATACCGAAGATTCAATTTTCATAGTGGATTTTGCTGAAACTCATGATCAATGTAACATACCCCAAGTGATTAAGATGGAGATCTGCCCCTGCATATTCAGCACTTTTGAGAGATTCTTTGAATCTTGACTTGACTGCCATGGATGAGTTGGGTAATAACTTGACATGCCCCTTGATTTATAACCAATTGTGTCCATGAAAGGCCTGTTACTGAAAGTGTCTTTCTCTTTGACCCATCCTCTGAATTAATTTTGTCCATTAGGAGGATTTTCATTCATTGAATATTCATCATGAAAATTTCTCGGCTGTCAAACACTTAGTCATATGCAAATAGTGATATTAAAATGCAAAGCTTATGTATGTCTTTAAGTTTACATAATGCATTTTTAGTAAAACAAAATTTGTAAGAATGTGATATCAACTCAGGATTTATAGTAAGCATTACAGGAGTTAGGATACCTTTTTGTAATAGTATGTTTTCGAACTAACCCATGCTTTAATTTGGACTTTGAAGGTTTGTAGCGTGGCCTGGTTCACGGTTTAAGAAACAAATGATAAAGGCTCAAAATTTATTTGTACCTGTAATGGAAGAAATGTTTAAGACTAAGCCATTGGATTGACTAGACTTGTACAAATCAAAATAAAAATCGCCACCGCGCTTTATTGTTTCCAAAGGAATGGGAAAAGAGCGAATAACCCAAAAAGAGGGGAAAAGATTCTAGGTAAGGGGGTTGGTTATGCAAAGAGGAAGTATTAACACCCTAAACATATACAGTACTCCGCAGGAACCTCTTTGTAAAATCTATATATTTTGGCTATAAAATGTTGTATGTAAAATAAATGGTGGAGATGAGAGAAGAAATATATTTTTTTATGATTTTTGCACCCTCCACGGTTGTGAACCTTTAGTACCTACATACCACCTTTCATGCAATAGGGGATCAGGGTACACGTAGTTCACTTTTGAAATTTTTTAAAACACAAGTGTGTTGGTTAATTTAATGAGATAAGACATCATCGTCATTGTCCGTGTGGAAAAACATACTTACTACCCACAATCATGATAAAGGAGAATTTCCATCATCTTAAAGTGGAGGATATGGCTTGGGTTTTAAAAATCAACAATGCCTCATTCAACACGCAAGTGTAAAATATCTCTCTTTACTACATATTATAGAAGTATAGTTGTTTGCATCACTACAAGGATTGAAAAGAGTCCACTCTTTTGAGAAAAATTTTTAAAGTAAAAAGCCAAAGTGGCAAAATGGTTTGAAATGAGATTAATTGATTTTTAGTCTTGTCACAAAAAAATGTCAAGGTTTTATTAATGTTGATTGGAGTTTATTTGTGAAAGACGTTTTGAAAATTCATGGACCTAAGTCCAAGTTTATTATGAAAGTAGTTCAATTTTAAAAATAAGAAGAGTTTTCAAAAGGAGGGAGAAGATTTTTTTGAAATTTAAGAAGATGGGAGGAGAAGAAGAGGCTATCCTAAAGCATAAGGTAAAAGTTAGGGATAAGAACCATCTAACCAACAAGAAGACAATACATGACATTATGAGCCAAGATAAAATTCTCATTATTTGGATTGAAACCAAGCAAGCAAAGATACTAGACCTCTTGTGAGAACTAAACTTCAAGTGTATTAAGTCTTCACAAAAATTGGGCAGAGTAACGACTGTATACGGGTGAATTCCAGATTACAAACAAAGTATGTAATCACAATAACCTGAACACAAAACAAACAAACAACCCAATGTCTCAAGGTAAACCTCAAGAACTCCAGACAAAATATCAATTAAGGCCACAAGGTCTCCAACATAGGCCAAGGTTTCTAATCCTAAGTCTAAGAAGCCCAATAATCCATAATGCCAAGGATAGTAACCAAATAGTACAAGTATCATTACAGTTTTTTATGGTTCATGTTGATTATTAGGTGTCTTAGAAGAGAAAAGAAAAGGCTCAAGTGAGCAAAAATAAAAATGACATGAAATGTAATGCTTAAAGTAAATGGTACATAAAGCATACAAAATAAAAGGGCATAAAGTAAAACAATTTAATAATTAGTGGTTAGTTGGATGACCATCTTGAAACTTGCATTTGAAACTTATTAGAAGATTGGTAGAACCAAAGCCTCCATACAATAAGTTGCATTTGCTTTTTGTCAAGTATATCATCCATTTGGAATCCTCAAAAGTACCATTTAATGATCAACGATGTTTAAGTGATCCGCGTTGACCAAAAGTGTTGTAGATCCATTAGAGGATTGGTAGAACCAAAGCCTCCACACAATGAATCTCAAGGTTATTGGATCAAAGAGATCAAATTAACATACTTGGGCTTGCAAACATAGGTTTGGGCCACGAATGATCATTTATTCGAATCGGGACAAAATTTAGCGCTATGTTAAGCAATCGTAAGTGGACTTATATATAAGTCGCACCTATTTTGAGGTCGGTCAATAGCAATCTATGCACCATTTATTTTGAGACATGATATAGAGATAATGCTCCAATAACACTTAGTGCAATGAGAAAAGAATGAGATGAAGAGGGGTGGGAGAGAATATACAAACCACATTTGAATTAAATTTAAATCAAACTATTATTAAAATCTTTCATCCATTTTTGTGGAGTTAGACTCAACACCATGGATCCAATGATGTTCACAAATTTCATGACCAAAAATTTAATCCAAGATCAGCCAAAAAATAATCACAAAATAATATTACATTTAATATATACATAAAAAAAAGTTTTAAAAAAGTTTTAAAATAGAAATAAAAGAGAAAAATATCAATTATATTCAAATTAATCAAGAAAATAAAAGTAAGACCATAGAAAAATCAGAAATGAACTAAAATGATTTTATAAATTATTTGGTAATTTTTAAAAGTCAAACTATTTTTAAAATTAAAAGAAATGAGTAAAATAAACCAAAAATGATAAAAAAATAACAAAGTCAGAAATAAAAAATAAATGAGGTCACCAATATTTGTCACAATATCATTGGATTATTCCATAATTTTTTTTCAGAATTTAAAAATTCATAAAAGTATTTTTAAACATTTAAAATAAATCAAATAAAGTGAAAATTTATAAAAAAATATCAAAACACAAAATAAAATTGTGAAAAATAAAAATCAGAAAGAGAAAAATCAAAAATATTTTTTATAATTATTTCAGATTTTTTGGACTAAAAATGAATTTTCTATGATTTTTTGAAATTTAAAACAATTAAATATAAAAATCAGAAAAGAAAAATAAAGTCAAAAATATGTGGATCATTGGCTGAGAGTCAAAACACGTTAGTAATCAAATCCAAGGGATCTGGCGCACTGTGCATATCATGGTCATTAGTGAATAAAGTACTGAATCAAATGTAAACCAGAAATTAAAAAAATCCAAATGACGCTGTTTCATTGGTTTAAGGATGACACGTTGGCCATCTTCAACCTCCAGCCAGTCCCAAAACCAGGTTGCTCAATCTGTAAAATTAGAGCACGAGACCTATGCCATTCACTTCGTCTCTTCAAGACGAAGACAACCACACCTTTGCGATAAATTTATATAAACTGTAGCTCAAGCAATTTGGAAAGAAAGTTTTGAAAAGTGATTTGAAATTTCATGGTCAAAACAAGTTTCCAGATAAGAGTAAGTGTCGCGACTAGAACTAGGGAAATGAGAGCATCACAATGATATCAAAGTTTTGAAGAATTGATGAAGGAATCTACCTATTGAAGTTAAGTTGTAGAGCTCTGAAACTGGACTTTTATGGAGCAATATAGGGCACAATTCTTGAATGTAATTATATGGTTAGCTTAAGGGAAGATCAAGAAAGGTAAATTGATAGAAAAATTAGATTGAAAAAGGCTTGAAAATAGATTTCGAAGTTGCAGAAATTTGATTTATGGAACAAGTTTGACAGGGTGATTCTAGCTATCCAAGCTTGAGGAAATGAATGGGGGATGACCCTCTATTTATAAGGAATCAAATGGAATGTCCAAGCGTGTGAAATGATGAAGTTTGGAGGGAAATCGTGTGAAGTTGCAAACAAGAAAAGTGTGACTTCTAATTTGATCAAAACTCATCCAAAACGCGAGTTTTGTTGTGCTAATTACTTCTGGAAGTTCACTAAACATGTTTAGAGGCAAAAACGCGCATACAAAAAGTGTTTAGAAGCTAAACCAATGATTTCAAATTCTGACTTTTGAAGAAACTTCAGTTCCAAGTTACCAAGTTCAAATCAATGGCATTCTCAGCTCAAGGGGTCTTAGGGCATGATTCTTAATGCTTTAGAAAGATGAGGTTACAAGCTTTGCAAAGGAAAAAGAATGGAATCAAATGGATGCTTGAGATGAAAGTTGTATTGAGTCAAAGTTGGGAAAAAGAAGTTGACTTTCCATACTTAGAAATATTTCAAGTTTTTCTTCAAAAGTGACCCATAATGTTTTGCATCCAAACATGGCCTTCCACTTGAAATTTGCTCTTGACTAAAAAATATGGCATGAAATATACCTCTTGAATGACATTTTGAAACTTGAAACATTCAAAATATCCAAAAATTGAGAGAGTTAGGAATTGTTGAATTTGGCAAAAAATCATGAAATGTCCTATAATTATTTGTATCCTTAGGGCATGTTCCATCCATTTTATCACGTTGAACATAAAATAAGGCATAAAGTTCACATCCTCAAGATCATTGTGGAAAAAGAATGGGATCAAGGTTATAAAAATGGATCAAGTTATGATCATTTGAAGTCACACATGAGAAAATGGGGGTTCATCTAGAGGACTTGTAATCTTTCTTTGTCATCAAGTTTCTTCCACATGAAAACTACTTGAAAATTTTGAAGTGATTTGTTAATAACCCTTTGAAGAGAAGGATGTTTTTGGAATCACTCAAAAATACCAAAAGATGAGCAAGATATGCTTCTTTGAAGTTCAAAACCCTAGCTCTTAGATTAAGAAAATGCTTTGAGGAACT
Organism: Vicia faba; assembly: GCA_948472305.1. Classification (NCBI taxonomy): domain Eukaryota; kingdom Viridiplantae; phylum Streptophyta; class Magnoliopsida; order Fabales; family Fabaceae; genus Vicia; species Vicia faba. The sequence goes on from CATIWC010001676.1 coordinate 353,837, forward strand.
TTGACAATTTTGAGCAAACTTCTTGTACCAACACAAATGCTTTGTAAATAGAAGTTGTTGAGGATGAAAATGAGAACTCATAGCCACTAAAACCACTTCCATATCTTGATAATTGAGAGAAATATGCACTTGTGACCAATGGGAACAAAGCCTTTTCCAATCATGACAACTTCTTCAATCAAACCCTTGTACTTTTGAATCAAATTTGATAACCTTGAAATGTGGTGAACCAAAATAACCTTGCCATGCCATTTCTTCCAAAACAAATCCAATGGCGAGGTTTGAACTTCCCAAGTTTATTGACTAGGGCATGGAAATAAACTCATGAACCCATGGAGCAACTTGCTAAATCTCATTGCTTTTACCTAGATTAGTAACAAGCAAGACAAACCAACATTGCATTTTATTAATTAAAAGGAAAAATAAAGACAAAATATTCATGACCACAAAAGAAAACAAATCAAGGTGCTTGGTGATTCCTCAAAGAGCAAAGTTAAATGTAGGGAGGAGGACCAAAAGTCCTAATGTGATCTTATTGTGATTGAATCAATATGGTAGGATGAAGGGATATTAGGGGAAAAAATTGGGGTACAATAGCTGCCCTTATTTAAGTTTCTTCTATCTGGAGATACGAAGGTTAAAAAATCTTCGTGTCGACGCGATCGAAGATACTTAAATATAAAAAAACCCCTATTTTTGGCCCTAAGATGCCATGCAATGCTTATGAATATGAGTGCACATGGACAACTCCAAAGGGAAGAAAAACACCACTAGGGATGTAAAAAAATAAAGAAACAAGAGAGCAACTCGACCAGGAAAATAAATCATTGGTGGATCAAAATACCCGACTTAGAGCGGATGATAAAAAGTTAAAGGATACACTAACTTTTACTGAAGGCAAAACTACCAACATCCACTAAAGGTAGAAAGAGGAAAGAAATAACAACACCGACGTTCACTGATGGTGAGATACCAACGTTCACTGAAGGTAGAAGGAAAAGAAATATCATAGCATCACCGTTCACTGATGATGAACTACCAACATTCACTGAGGGTAGAAAAAAGATAACAATCACCAACTTTCACTGAAGGTGACCTACCAACTTTCACTGAAGGTAGAGAGAAAATATATCATAGCACCACCATTCACTAACGATGAACTACCAACGTTCACTGAGGGTAGCAAAAAGATAACAATCACCAACTTTCACTGAAGGTGACCTACCAACTTTCACTGAAGATAGAGAGAGAATATCATAACACCACTATTCATTGACGATGAACTATCAACGTTCACTGAGGGTAGAAAAAAGATAACAATCACCAACTTTCACTGAAGGTGACCTACCAACTTTCTCTGAAGGTAGAGAAAGAATATCATAACACCGCCGTTCACTGATGATGAACTACCAACGTTAACTGAGGGTACCAAAAAGATGACAATCACCAACTTTCACTGAAGGTGACCTACCAACTTTCACTGAAGATAGAGAGAAAATATATCATAGCACCGCCGTTCATTGATGATGAACTACCAACGTTCGCTGAGGGTAGCAAAAAGATAACAATCACATACTTTCACTGAAGGTGACCTACCAACTTTCACTGAAGGTAGAGAGAAAATATATCGTAGCACCGTCATTCACTGACGATGAACTACCAACATTCACTGAGGGTAGCAAAAAGATAACAATCACCAACTTTCACTGAAGGTGACCTACCAACTTTCACTGAAGGTAGAGAGAAAATATATCATAGCATCACCGTTCACTGACGATGAACTACCAGCGTTCACTAAGGGTAGCAAAAAGATAACAATCACCAACTTTCACTGAAGGTAGAGAGAGAATATCATAACACTGCTGTTCACTGACGACGAACTTCCAACGTTCACTGAGGGTAGCAAAAAGATAACAATCACCAACTTTCATTGAAGGTGACCTACCAACTTTCACTGAAGGTAGAGAGAAAATATATCATAGCACCGCCGTTCACTGACGATAAACTACCAACATTCACTGAGGGTAGCAAAAAGATAACAATCACCAACTTTCACTAAAGGTGACCTACCAAGTTTCACTGAAGGTAGAGAGAAAATGTATCATAGCACCGCCGTTCACTGACAATGAACTACCAATGTTCACTAAGGATAGCAAAAAGATAACAATCACCAACTTTCACTGAAGGTGACCTACCAACTTTCATTGAAGATAGAGAGAAAATATATCATAACACCGCCTTTCACTAACGATGAACTACCAACGTTCACTGAGGGTAGCATAAAGATAACAATTACCAACTTTCACTGAAGGTGACCTACCAACTTTCACTGTAGGTAGAGAGAAAATATGTCATAACACCACCGTTCACTAACGATGAACTGCCAACTTTCACTGAGCGTAGCAAAAAGATAACAAGTTTCCCCAAAATTCTAGGATTTCACCTAGAACGGGTCTCAACTTCTTCTTTAACCAAGGCACTCCGCATGGAAAGGGTAACATATAAGATGTCTCAAATAAAGAGACTACCACTTATAAAGATTTCACAATGAACTGTCTCTGTGATATTGAAAGTCTTTCCATCCACTGGAGTAATCTGGCAACGGACTGCAAACTATCCATTCATAGAGAAGATAGCAAAAAGGTTACGTCGACTTTGACAGGGAAGTACAAATTTCTCAAATAAAGAGACCTGCTTCTTGTTGTTATAGGAAGGATTGTAAAAAATGATTTTCGGGGAGAGCAATATGACTTCCTGGGGAAATGCCAATATATTCCTGCTTGAGGAGATAAAGGTCTTCTCGTACAAAATAAATGCACATTCTCAAACCAATGCTCGAAGCTTGCAGAAATCCAAAGTAATAATATTGCCGAGGATCAAAAATTTAAACCAGAAATAAACTGGAATGAGACAGTCGTTCGAAACACTTGCTTTGAGAAATAAACTCAAGAGGGAAACCCAAATCATCCAGACAATGAGTTGTACAAGAAGGCTAAAGCAAAAATCTTCCACGAGGGATAACTCAGTGGGGAAATTGAAAGAATATACACTTTCTGCTTAAGGCCAACACTCTATTGGAGAGAGGACAACATAACTCTGCAAAACAGGGTAATATGTCAACAAAATATTAACAAATATGAATGAGAAATGATTTTACAATTTTAGCTATGCATGATGTATGTATGAGTGTTATCATGCGTATGATGACAAAACAGATATACAACACTGGGAGTAACCAGGTAAAACCAACTCGGGCATAATTAACACTCGGCTAAATAACATCCAAGATGAAAAATCCAATAAAAAGTAAATGCCAACTAAGGAAACAAAACCTACTGCCTGGTTTAACTTTATTGGGGAGAAACGTAATTCAGAATTAAACAAAACATAGCGACCAAACAATACAGATACAGAGATACAACATCCTCTCCCATGCTTTACCATGGAATAACACTCAGACATCGACGGGGATTCAAATATTTTCCAATGTAACACTTCAACTGGGGATTGCAAAATCAACTTCAAGTAGAGCGGACATCAAATCATCAAAACATTTACTGGGGGATTCGTGCCGACTTCATTGGGGAGGTCAACACCACATTCACAAAGGGAAAACCAATATACATTCTTCACTGGGGAAAATAGCAGCCCGTGTTCTTCGAGAGTAATTATTGTGCCAACTTATCTGGAAAAAAGAACTTATATTAAACAAACGAAACCTTCATTGGAGAAATCTTGGATTGAATTTTCATATCATGCGAACTCAGAAAAGAGGAGAAATGAACCAAAACTTGATCGGGGATACTGGAGTTACAAACCCAATACGGAAAAACATATTGAGAAAAACTTCTCCGGGAAACAAAACTTCTTAAAAGCAACTGGAGTTCATCCATTCCTGGGATCACCACTTTTGTTGTTTTTTCTCTCTTGCGTCACAAATTTTAAAGTAAAGGCAAATTGTAAATTCTTTTTGAAAATTAATTTTGTTATTTAATCTTTTCGCTTTGAAAATTATTATCAATAATAAATGGAGTCTTTGCAAGATAAATAAAATATAAATACAAAGAATTGGATAAAAGCTCAAAATTCATTAATAGAATGGTAGTCTGCGAATGGCGAGACCCCATGGATAATTACAAAGTTTGGAAAATGGTAATATATCATGGAAAATATACATTGAGATACAATGACCACTATCCCCTCTAACAACTTTTGAAATCCTGAGCAGCAGCTTCTGTTGAAGTATGATGAGGATCCGAGAACATTGTTGCTCCAATGATCAAGTCTTGTCTGATGTAGTTACTTGCCAAAAAAGTCCCTAACTTTTTCCTAAGCTGCCCTTGCAGGTTTTCAACTTAGCGGGAAATTTATTCTGTTTATGTCTCTAATTTTTGCCTAGACCACCCTTTCGGGTTTTCGGCCTACCAAGACGCTCTTTTTTGCCTAAGCCGCCCTTTCGGGTTTTCAACTTAGCGAGTTGTTCTTTTATTTCTTTAGGCGAAGTATTTCTTGACTGCATCAGCATTCATGGGACGTGGGAACTCCTCACTATCCATAGTTTCAAGAATTAATGCACTGCTAGAGAAGGCTTTCTTGACAACATATGGGCCTTCAAAATTAGGAGTCCACTTGCCCCTAGAATCAGCGTTAAAAGACATGATCTTCCTGAGCACGAGGTCGCCTTCTCTAAATTCACGAGGTTTGACCTTCTTATCAAAAGCTTTCTTCATCCTTTTCTGATATAACTGGCCATGACACAAAGCCGTCATTCTCTTCTCTTCGATCAAGTTCAATTGGTCAAATCGGTTTTGGACCTATTCAGCCTCTGACAACTTGGTTTCCATTATCACACATAAAGAGGGAATATCAACCTCGATTGGGAGCACAACTTCTATTCCATACACAAGGGAGAACGAGGTTGCTCCTGTTGAAGTGCGGACAAATGTTTGATATCCATGCAAAGAAAAAGGGAGCATTTAATGCCAATCCTTATAAGTAACAACCATTTTTTGGATAATCTTCTTGATATTCTCATTAGCAGCTTCAACAGCCCCAATCATCTTTGGCCTGTACGGAGATGAGTTGTGATGGAAAATCTTGAATTCTTCACACAACTCTGTCATCATCTTGTTGTTCAGATTAGAGCCATTGTCAGTGGTAATTCTGTTCGGCACACCATACCGACATATAGAATTATTCTTAATGAAGCGCATAACCACCTTCTTAGTAACATTAGCATATGAAGCAGCCTCCACCCACTTGGTGAAGTAATCAATTGCTACCAAGATAAAACGGTGTCCATTCAAAGCTTTGGGTTCTATAATTCCAATCATGTCAATACCCCACATAGAGAAAGGCCATGGGGAAGAGATCACATTGAGAAGTGTCGGAGGCACATGAACCTTGTCCGCATAAACCTGTAATTTATGACATTTCTTTGCAAATTTGTAACAATCAGATTCCATTGTCAGCCAATAGTAACCTGCCCTTAGCATCCTTTTAGCCATCGAATGTCCATTGGCATGAGTTCCAAATGAACCTTCATGAGCCTCACGTATCAACATGTCCGCTTCATGTCTATCCATGCATCTAAGCAAGACCATGTCATAATTTCTCTTGTACAACACATTTTCACCGAGGAAGAAACTGCCAGCCAATCTTCTCAATGTCTTTCTATCTTTATTCGATGTACCAATCGGGTATTCCTGAGTTTGGAGAAAATGATTGATATCATAATATCAAGGTTTCTCATCTGCTACCTCTTCTGTTGTAAACACATGAGCGGGCCTATCCAGTCTCCGAACCACAATTTGAGGTATATCATTCCAAGTATTCACTTGATACATAGAAGCCAGAGTTTCTAGAGCGTCCGCCATTTGATTTTCATCTCTAGGAATGTGATGGAATTCAACTTTATTAAAGAAGGGTAACAACCTTCTAGCATAATCTTTGTAAGGGATCAAGCTGGGGTGACGAGTATCCCATTCTCCTTTAATCTGGTTTATTACCAAAGCTGAATAACCATACACATCTAGAATTTTAATTTTGAGATGAATAGCTTCCTCGAGACCCGTGATGCAAGCCTCATATTCTGCCATATTATTAGTACAATTAAATGTCAACCTTGCAGTAAAAGGAATGTGAGATCCACATGGAGTGACAATCACAACACCAATTCCTTTACCATAAGCATTCACAGCTCCATCAAATATCATACTCCAACGAGATTCAGGATCTTCCTCACGCAATGGTTCATCACAATCTTTCACTTTCAGAAACATCACATCCTCATCGGGAAATTCATACTTCACAGACTGATGATCCTCAACTGGTTAGTGAGCAAGATAATCTGCCAACACGCTGCTTTTAATAGCTTTTTGAGTGTGGTATTCGATGTCATATTCAGATAACAACATCTTCCAGCAGGAAACTCTCCCAGTAAGAGCAGGCTTTTCAAAAATGTATGTGATTGGATCCATTTTGGAGATTAATCAAATGGTGTAATTCAACATATACTACCGCAAACGTTTTGCCGCCCAAGCCAAAGCACAACATGTCTTTTCAAGTATGGAATACCGCGACTCACAATCAGTAAACTTTTTGCTGAGATAATAAATGGCGTACTCATTCTTCCCCGTTTCATCTTGTTGTCCCAGAATACAACCCGTGGATTTATCTAACACTTCCAGATACATAATCAACGGTCTTCCTTCGACGGGAGGGAGCAAGATAGGAGGTTCAAGAAGATATTCTTTAATACTTTCAAATGCCCTTTGGCAGTCATCCGTCCATACACAACCTTGATATTTCTTTAACAACTTAAAGATCGGTTCACATGTTGCAGTCATGTGGGAAATGAATCTGGAAACATAATTCAAACGCCCGAGGAACCCTCTGACTTGCTTTTCAGTTCTCGGCACTGGAATCTCTTGAATTACTTTGACTTTATCAGGGTCAACTTCAATTCCTTTCTGGCTAACAATGAAACCTAACAATTTCCCCGATCAAACACTGAAGGTACATTTATTTGGATTCAAGCAGAGATGATACTCCCTCAAATGCTGAAACAACTTCAACAAATCCTTTACATGCCCTTCTTCAGTATGGGATTTAGAAATCATATCATCAACATATACCTTAATTCCCTTGTGCATCAGATCATGGAATAGGGCTGTCATAGCCCTCTTGTACGTTGCACCAATGTTCTTCAACCCGAAGGGTATCACTCTGTAACAGAATGTTCCCCAGGGTGTGATAAACGTTGTTTTTTCCATGTCCTATGGAGCCATTCTTATTTGATTATACCTAGAAAATCCGTCCATGAACGAGAACACTTTGAATTTTTTTGTTCTATCCACTAACATATCAATGTGTGGCAATGGAAAATCATCTTTCAGACTAGCTTTATTTAGATCTCTATAATCTACACACATGCGAACTTTTCCGTCTTTTTTCGATACTGGGACAATATTGGCAATACATTAAGGATACACAGATGTCACAAGAAAATCGACATTAATCTACTTTAGAACCTCCTCTTTGATCTTCACTTCCATATCTGGGTGAGTTCTTCTCAACTTCTGTTTGATTGGCGGACACTCTGGCTTCAACGGCAAACGGTGCACTACAATATCTGTATCTAGACCAGGCATATCTTGATAAGACCAAGTGAAAATATCCACATACTCTTTCAACAACTCAATCAACCTGCTCTTCACATCAGGATGCAACAATGCTCTAATCTTGACTTCTTTCGGATCTTCTTCTAAACCCAAATTGATTGCTTCCAATGGCTCTTTATATGGCTGAATGGCATTTTCCTCGCGCTCAAGCAACCGTGAGACCTCTTCTGGAATCTCATCATAGTCTTCTTCTTAGGCCCCATACACAGGACATTCAAAGTTGGGAGAGGGTGTAGGGTCATTGTATTCAACGAGTTTTTTTAATTAATCTGCACATATGATTTATGATTGTTTTTAGAAACTGACACATATAACAAGTGATCATGCATATTGAATTTCAGTTATTATTTATTTTGAAAGGTTTTTTTTCTTCTGATTACCATTTTCCAAGAAAAAGCAGAAAATAAAGACACAATTTGGGAAACAAAGACAACTTTTATTATTGATTTTAAAAGTCATAGCAAACAGATAAGCCCATACAACATTAATACTTCCACCTTTGGCAGAGTGAAAGATTTTCAAAAAAGATTAATAAAACAAATTACTTTGAAACATGTATGCAAGAGGGAACATTAATGGTTATCATGCTCTGAACCCTAACTCCGTGCGTCACATAATTTGGCATTTCCTGCTCTGCTTCATCTTCCACAATGGCATTAATCCTGAAAACAGTCGGATGAAGATAACCCCCGCTAAGGAAGATTTCTTGATACTTTCCTGCAATAGACTTCGGCTTCATGCTCTTACCTCTATCATTCTTTAAAGAGAACCTCAAGCCGACTTTGTTCTTGTTTACAGGTGGATTAACAATCTGTCCCTATACTTCACTATGACCCTTACGCACGACTTGCTGCGCATCCTTATGAGAAACCATAAAATTCTCATTTCCTCTTATATTATCAATGGATAAGGCTTGGAATTGGGTTCTAACAACAACTTCATCTGCCTCCACAATACTGAAAGAGGACAAATGAGATACCAATAATGCATGTTCTCCATTTATGATTACCACTTTTCCTTCACGTACAAACTTCAGTTTCTGGTGTAAAGTTAAAGTGAGAGCCCCTGCCTCATGTATCCACGACCTTCCTACCAAACAGCTATAAGCGGGTACAATGTCTATGACCTGGAAAGTAATCTGAAACAAATGTGGGCCTATATGAATAGGCAAGTCCACTTCACTGATAACAGATTTCCTTGATCCATCATACATTTTCACAATAATGCCACTTGGGAGCATGGGCGTTCCTTGATATTTCAACTTCATAAGCATTCTACTTGGTATAACGTTCAAAGCGGATCCATTATCAATCATCACATTGGATAGTGCATCATTCTTGCAGTTCATAGAGATGTGGAGGGTCGGGTTGTGATTCCTTCCTTCATCTGGCAATTCATCATCGTAGAAACTCGGGTTATTACCTGACGTAATGTTCCCTACTACACTGTTGAATTGGTCTATCGGCATGTCACTTTCCACAAAAGCTTTATCTAGTACCCTCATCAGAGATTCTCTATGAGTAGAGGAATTCATCAATAAATCCAAAATAGATATTTTTGGAAGGAGTCTGCAGTAGTTGATCTACAATTCTGTAGTCTCTCATCTTGATTATCTTCAAAATATCATCCACTTATTTCTCTAATATAGCCCCACTAGTCTCACCCATAACCTTCTTGGGTTCAACATTCTCAGCAATATTCTTTCCAACACTAACATCTCTTCGAACAACTGGTGCAAATACACGCCAGCTGCGGGTCACTCTGCTAGTTTCAGCAATATTTCCAACATAAGGCATTGGCTGGATGGGAACTTCCACAACATCCTCTAAGATTGTAGCGTTATATTTGTAGGGTACAACCTTATATGACTTTTAGGGGACAGGACCCGACAAACTATTCACCAATGGGGTAACAACTGGCTTGCTATAATACTCAACTACAAAATGGGCGGGTGCACCAAAATAAGGCACAATGATGTTTACCCCTTCTTCAACACAATCAGTCATTATGGAGTTATCTTTGGAAAAAAAATCTTCATCGGAGAAGAAGTACTCATCTGTAGAGGCATACTCATCATTTAATCCTTCTTCAGCCAAACAAACCTCAATCATATCAACTTCATGGTAATCATACCTTTGACCTGTAACCTTGATAGTTCTATTTTCCAACAACAAATGAACACCTTTCTTCATGATTGAACATCCTCGAGAGTCTCGACAGCAAATTCGGCAAGATCCATACTGATGTTCCACCTGACCAGCCAAGTGGCAGAAAGTAGCATGCAATTGCACAAGGTCTTCGTTCATGTGCTCCACATCAAAAATTTTGAACTCTCTAGGACATCCCGAAACCATATTCACCTCTTCTTCATAATCTGCTCTAGGTCTAATTATGTGGATGAGGCCCTCATCCATCATCTCTTGCAAATCAGCCTTTATCTTGTCGCGACCTTATATGTCTGTACTGCAAATAGCACAACCGAAATGGTCATGCGTGTAGTAGCTAAATTCACAGAGGTTTGCATGCATTTTCACCAAATCTCCTCTAACTAGATGAATATCAAAAATCCGGAAGTCGCCTGGACAACTGGACACCATATTCACAACATTTTCTCCCCCATGCTTTGGTAGAGGATTGTCTTTCACATTAGGACCCACATCCTTGAATGATAGAATACAAGACTTCACCAATTTCTGCACCTCAGTCTTCAAAGGATAACAACTCTCAACATTATACCCTGGTGCTCCCTGGTGAAAAGCACATGTTTGGTATGCCTTGTAATACCAAGGCAAAGGTGATGGTACATCGGGAGGTGGTCGGGTCTGAACCAACTTCTTATGAATCAATGCCGGTAATAACTCTGTATAACTCATAGGAATAGGATCATAACTCTCCCTTCTCTGATTATACCCTTGATTCCCCTGCTGGGATGGTCTCTGATAAGCAACGGTGGTTGGAGCTACACCAACAACTGGAGTAACTGAGGCGACTTGCTGATGACACTGATAATTTCTTCTAGGAGGATTAACCCTCCTCTCTTGCATAACAACATTTGCATCCCCTTACTTCTTCTTGTTAAACCCATAAGATGGCTTCTTCGCACCTTCAGATCCTTCACTCTTTGTTAAGCGGCCCTCTCTTACAGCCTCTTCTAACCGGATACCCATGCCTACCATTTTAGTAAAGTCACTTGGTGCACTTGCTACCATCCTTTCATAGTAGAAATCACCCAGAGTCTTCAAGAAAATATTAGTCATCTCCTTCTCTTCCATGGGAGGAATCACTTGGGCGGCTACCTCACGCCATCTCCATGCATATTCTTTGAATGATTCCCTGTCTTTCTGAACCATGGCCCTGACTTGATCGGTCAGGCGCCATGTCCAGGTTGTACTTGTATTGTCTGATAAATGCTTCTCCCAAGTCATTGAAAGTTTGGATATTGACTCTATCCAAACTCATATACCACTTCAGCGCAGCACCGGTCAAACTATCTTGAAAAAAGTGAATCAGCAGACGCTGATCATCAGTATGGGTAGACATTCTCCTTACATAAATTACCAGATGAGCACGAGGGAAAGTGATTCCCTTGTACTTCTCAAACTCTGGGACCTTAAACTTTGCAGGTATCTTAACATTCAGGACCAAGCATAATTCATTCACATTTTTCCCGAATAACTCTTTCCCCCTGAGGGCTTTCATCTCCCTCTGTATCTTGTTAAACAGCTCTTGAAAATCATCCATTATGTCATAGAGACCCAATTCTTCACTTGGTGGAGGAAAAGGACGACACACATCATCATTAACAAACGGAAACATATTCATCGAAGGAGGTGCAGCAGGAGCAGCATGCACCACAAGAGGTGCAGGAGTAACAATAGTTTGAATAATTGGAGTATCTTGAGGACCAAGATTGAAACCTTCAGGCGCAAAGTTCTCTGGCATTCCCCATGGATAACCTTGAGGCATGCAATTCTGAACAACAACTGGAGTAGTGGATACAGGAACAGTCAGAGCTTCAGCAATAGCCCTTGTCGGTTGAGGTTGAACACTCGGTGGCTGATTCTGAGCAGCCACTAGAAATTCCATCAGACTAGTGAGATTGGCCATTCCAGCCTTCAAAGAGGAAACCTCCTCGCGTAGCTTGCGATTCTCTTGTTTTAAGTTGTCCATCTTCCTTCTGAAATTAGCCCGAGTGTTGTAGTGGTGAGTCAGCTTGCTGAACGAAGTAAAGAAGCTTGGTAAGACACCTGGATATGCATAACAAATGCAAGAAATATGTGCAATATGATGCATGATATGCAATGCACATGATTTTATTTTGTTATTTAGTATTTCAAGGGATTTAAAGTTTTATAGACACATTGCAAATATAAAAGTAATAACGCATTTGAAATACTGAAATTTTTTATTATAATAACTTCAAAATAGGTTACAAGTCTCAACAATCCCAAGTACAAGATGAAAATAAAGTCTAAAACCCTGAGAAGTAAAGATGTCGAAGATCACTCTATGCGTTGGCATTTCCATGTAAGCCTGGCAATCTGAGCCTTCAACCTCTGATTTTCTTCTGCATACCTGGTGGCAACCTCCTTCCAATCACCTGAATCAAGAAGTGAGTAATCAGTATCTGATTGAGGCTTAGGAGAAAATAAATCCCCTTTCATCTCCATAGTCTCTACCGCTCGGCTCTCAAGGATCTCAATCAAGTCGTCTTTCTCCTTTAAGTCTGCTATAAAGAAAATCTCTAAAGTTTGACACTTGTTCTTCCAAGCATCCTTTTCCTGTTGCATCCTGACCAAAGCAAGCTGTAGCTCTTCTAGATCATCCATTAAAGGAGGAGTGGTTTTCACAAACAAATCAGGCATAGGTGTTTCCTGGGAATACAACATTTTCAACTGAATAGCCCTCGCTTGGACCCACTGAAGATATGGCTCTAAAGACACAGCACCCCTAGGCCCCAAGTCTTTCCTACTCTTACTATGAATGTGACGCCAGGCCTTCACAATCTGCTCCCTAGCTTCCTTATGGTCTTCTCCCTCCTTCAGAAAGAAACTACTCAAATGAATACTATTTGTTTTATCCCTCATTGGATAACCAAGCTGTCATCGTGCAAGAACAGGGTTATAGTTAATTCCTCCCTTTGTGCCAAGAAGAGGTACATTGGGGAAACTACCACAACTGTCAACAATATCAATATCCTGGTAAGCTCGATGATACCAATCAATATTCGAGTGAGTAAGTTCCATGATCTTAGGAGCCCAACAGGGTTCCTTCCTGACATCCCAGAAAGCATCAGACTGAGGCATATGAGAGATAAACCACTGGTACAACAAAGGCGTGCAACAGATAATCATCCCTCCATGATAAGAATTCCGAAGACGAATAGAGTAATAAGAATCACCCAACAACGTAGGCACTGGATTTCCAATCATGAAGATCTTGATAGCATTAATGTCAACAAACTTGTCCACATTAGGAAATAAGAATAACCCGTAAGCAAGTAGCGCAAAGATGGCCTCAAAAGCGACTGTACTCTTCATCCTGGCAAAGTAACAAGCTTTCTTCAATAAGAACTAGGCTGGTAATCCTTTAATACCTCCTTTAGTAGTCACATGGCTTTCACCTCAGACTTCCCCAGATGAATCAAAGCATCAATCTCATGTGGTTTTGGCTCACCCTCCAAACCAGTAAAAGGAACACGATCGGTAACATGTAAATCCAATATATAAGAATACTCCTCCAGTGTAGGCATCAACTGATAGTCGGGAAAAGTAAAGCAATGATACATCAGATCGTAGAACTGGACCAAGGTAGAGAGAATACCCCCCTTCATCCTAAGCTTCATAAGAGGAATGATGGATCCATACTTCTTCTGAAAATCTGCAGAACACTCGATCTCGGGAATTAGACTGATCAACTAGTCTATCTTGGGATCCTTGAAACTGTACTTCCCGGTCTTTCTTTTTCCAGAATCCATGGTTAAAAAGTACCTGAGATATTCACAAATGGTCAACTTTTAATTCCCTTGAAATAAGATTTATTCAAAAGATGCTTATGAGTGCATGGATGCATGATGCAACAATCACACACAAGATCACACATATAGGGTTCATAGGTTCAACGTCACGAGCATGAGGTCAAAGGTACTACCCATAAGGTGTTGGTCTAAAAGTTATCACCTGCCAAACAAGGTTCTAGAGGTTCCCAGAGTCTACATCCTTCCTTCGGATATTACCAACTTCCCGATTAACTCGTTAATTAGTAATATTCTCAAGAAAAACTCGTCCGAGCGTAGTATCGCATGACAACTATTTATGGATTACTCCGTCATAGCTTCCGTACTACACCTAAAAGGCCAAGATGGGTTTGGTATTCTACGGTCCTCAGCTTCAGCAGGCTCCCAGGTCGAAAGTAGTACGTCTTCTCGATTACTTGGTAAACAACACTACAGTCAAAGGGGCCTCCACTGAGTGGGAATCTCATGCCTCCTTATTTGTGATTACTCCATCAAAGTTAACATGACTATACCTCCCGTACTATCTTAAAGTTTGCCTAAGTTCGGGTATGGGACTTATAAGTAATCACCAAGCACCCTGAAAACCAGGAAAATCCAGACAAATATATATACAACATATAACACATAAACAACAATAGCACATATACAGATAAAAACAAAGATAGGCTCAACCCACTAAGGGATGGACCAACAAGAGGTTAATCTTTCCCCAGTGAAGTCGCCATTTTTTTTGTAGCGGTAGAAAGGTTTAAGACTAAGCCATTGGATTGACTAGACTTGTACAAAGCAAAATAAAAATCGCCACTGTGCTTTATTGTTTCCAAAGGAATGGGAAAGAGCGAATAACCCCAAAAGAGGGGGAAAGATTTTAGTTAAGGGGGTTGGTTATGCAAAGGGAAGGTATTAGTACCCTAAACATCTACGGTACTCCATAGAAACCTCTTTGTAAAATCTGTATATTTTGGCTATAAAATGTTGTATGTAAAATAGATGGTGGAGATGAGAGAAGAAATATATTTTTTATGATTTTTGCACCTGCCACGGTTGTGAACCTTTAGTGCCTACGTGCCACCTTTCGTGCAATAGGAGATCAGGGTACACGTAGTTCACCTTTGAAATTTTTTAAAACACAAGTGTGTTGGTTAATTTTATGAGATAAGACATCATCGTCATTGTCCGTGTGGAAAAACATACTTACTACCCACAATCATGAGAAAGGAGAATTTGCTTCATCTCAAAGTGGAGGATATCGCTTGGATTTTAAAAATCAACAATGCCTCACTCAAAACCCAAGTGGAAAATATCTCTCTTTACTACATATTGTAGAAGTATAGTTGTTTGCATCACTACAAGGATTGACAAGAGCCCACTCTTTTGAGAAAAGTTTTTAAAGTAAAAAGCCAAAGTGGCAAAATGGTTTGAAATGAGATTAATTGATTTTTAGTCTTCTCACAAAAAAATGTCAAGGTTTTATTAATGTTGATTGAAGTTTATTTGTGAAATATGTTTTAAAAATGCATGGACCTAAGTCCAAGTTTATTATGAAAGTAGTTCAATTTTAAAAATAAGAAGAGTTTTCAAAAGGAGGGAGAAGATTTTTTTTGAAATTTAAGAAGATGGCAGGAGAAGAAGAGGTTGTCCTAAAGCATAAGGTAAAATCTAGGGATAAGAATCATCTAACCAAAAAGAAGCCAATACTTGACATTATGAGCCAAGATAGAATTCCCATTCTTTGGATTGAAACCAAGCAAGCAAGGATACTAGACCTCTTGTGAGAACCAAACTTCAAGTGTATTAAGTCTTCACAAAAATTGGGCAGAGTAACGGCTGTATACGGGTGAATTCCAGTTTATAAACAAAGTATGTAATCACAATAACCTGCACATAAAACAAACATACAACCCAATGTCTCGAGGTAAACCTCAAGAACTCCAGACAAAATATCAATTAAGGTCACAAGGTCTCCAACATAGGCCAAGGTTTCTAATCCTAAGTCCAAGAAGTCCAATACTCCATAATGCCAAGGATAATAACCAAATAGACCAAGTATCATTAAATTTTTTTATGGTTCATGTTGATTATTAGGTGTCTTAGAAGAGAAAAGAAAAGGCTCAAGTGAGCAAAAATAAAAATGACATGAAATGTAATGCTTAAAGTAAATGGTACATAAAGCATACAAAATAAAAGGGCATAAAGTAAAAACAATTTAATAATTAGTGGTTAGTTGGATGACCATCTTGAAACTTGCATTTGGAACTTATTAGAGGATTGGTAGAATCAAAGCCTCCATACATAAGTTGCATTTGCTTTTTGTCAAGTATATCATCCATTTGGAATCCTCAAAAGTACCATTTAATGATCAACAATGTTTAAGTGATCCGCGTTGACCAAAAGTGTTGTAGATCCATTAGAGGATTCGTAGAACCAAAGTCTCCACACAATGAATCTCAACGTTATTGGATCAAAGAGATCAAATTAACATACTTGGGCTTGCAAACACAGGTTTGGGCCACGAATGATTTATTCGAACCGGGACAAAATTTAGCGCTATGTTAAGCAATCGTAAGTGGACTTATATAGAAGCCGCACCTATTTTGAGGCCGGTCAATAGCAATCTATGCACCATTTGTTTTGAGACATGATATAGAGATCATGCTCCAATAACACTTAGTGTAATGAGAAAGGGATGAGATGAAGAGGGGTGGGAGAGAATATACAAACCACGTTTGAATTAAATTTAAATCAAACTATTATTAAAATTATTCATCCATTTTTGTGGAGTTAGACTCAACACCATGGATCCAATGATGTTAACAAAGTTCTTGACCAAAAATTTAATCCAAGATCAGTCAAAAAATAATTACAAAATAATATTGCATTTAATATATACAGAAAAAAAAGGTTTTAAAAATGTTTTAAAATAGAAATAAAAGAGAAAAATATCAATTTAATTCAAATTAATCAAGAAAATAAAAGTAAGACCATAGAAAAATAAAAAATGAACCAAAATGATTTTATAAATTTTTTGTTAATTTTTAAAAGTCAGAAACTATTTTTAAAATGAAAAGAAATGAGTAAAATAAACCAAAAATGATAAAAAATAACAAAGTCAGAAATACAAAATAAATGAGGTCTCCAATATTTGTCACAATATCATTGGATCATTCCATAATTTTTTCAGAATTTAAAAATGCATAAAAGTATTTTTAAACATTTAAAACAAATCAAATAAAGTGAAAATTTATAAAAAATATCAAAACACAAAATAAAATTGTGAAAAAATAAAAATCAGAAAGGGAAAAATCTAAAGTATTTTTAATAATTTTTTTCCATATTTTTGGACTAAAAGTGAATTTTCTATAATATTTTGAAATTTAAAATAATTAAATATAAAAATCAGAAAAGAAAAATAAAGTAAAAAATATGTGGACTATTGGATGAGAGTCAAAATGCGTAGTAATCAAATCCAAGGGATCTGGCGTGCTGTGCATATCACGGTCATTAGTGAATAAAGCACTGAATCAAAGGTAAATCAGAAATTCAAAAAATCCAAATGGCGATGTTTCATTGGTTGAAGGATGATACGTTGGTCATCTTCAACCTCCATCCAGTCCCAAAACCAGGTTGCTCAATCTGTAAAATTAGAGCACGAGACCTATGGCATTCGCTTCGTCTCTTCAAGACGAAGACAACCACACATTAGCGATAAATTTATATAAACTGTAGCTCAAAAAATTTGGAAAGAATGTTTTGAAAAGGGATTTGAAATTTTATGGTCAAAACAAGTTTCCAGATAAGAGTAAGTGTTGCGACTAGAACCAGTGCAATCAGAGCATCACAATTTGATCAAACAAGAAAAGTGTGACTTCTAATTTGATCAAAACTCATCCAACACACGCGTTTTGTTGTGCTAATCACTTCTGGAAGTTCACTAAACATGTTTAGAGGCAAAAACGCACAGAAACAAAGTGTTTAGAAGCTAAACCAATGATTTCAAATTCTGACTTTTGAAGAAACTTCAGTTCCAAGTTACCAAGTTCAAATCAATGGCATTCTCAGCTCAAGGGGTCTTAGGGCATGATTATTTATGCTTTAGAAATATGAGGTTACAAGCTTTGTAAAGGAAAAATGATGGAATCAAATGGATGCTTGAGATGAAAGTTGCATTGAGTCAAAGTTGGGAAAAAGAAGTTGACTTTCCATACTTAGAAATATTTCAAGTTTTTTTTCAAAAGTGACCTATAATGTTTTGCATCTAAACATGGCCTTCCACTTGAAATTTGATCTTGAACAAAAAAGATGGCATGAAATAGACCTCTTTAATTACATTTTGAAACTTGAACCATTCAAAATATCCAAAAATTTCGAGAGTTATGAATTGTTGAAGTTGGCAAAAAATCATGAAATGACCTATAATCTTTTGTATCCTTAGGGCATCTTTCATCCATTTTCTCACTTTGCACATAAAAGAAGGAATAAAGTTCACATCATCAAGATCATTTTAGAAAAGTAATGGGATCAAGGTGATAAAAGTTGATCAAGTTATGATCATTTGAAGTCACACATAAGAAAATGGGGGTTCATCTGGAGCACTTGTATTCTTTCTTCATCATCAAGTTTCTTCCACATGAAAACTCCTTGAAACTTTTGAAGTGATTTGTTGATAACCCTTTGAAGAGAAGGATGTTTTTGGAATCACTCAAAAATACCAAAAGATGAGCAAGATATGATTCTTTGAAGTTCAAAACCCTAGCTCCTAGATCAAGAAAATGCTTTGAGGAACTTTTACAATTTTGAACAAACTTCTTGTACCAACCTAAATGCTTTGTAAATAAAAGTTGTTGAGGATGAAAATGATAACTCATAGCCACCAAAACCACTTCCATATCTTGAGAATTGAGAGAAATATGCACTTGTGACCAATGGGAACAAAGCCTTGTCCAATCATGACAACTTCTTTAATCAACCCCTTATACTTTTGAATCAAATTTGATAACCTTGAAATGTGGTGAACCAAAATAACCTTGCCATGCCATTTCTTCCAAAACAAATCCAATGGTGAGGTTTGAACTTCCAAAGCTTTATTGACTAGGGCATGGAAATAAACTCATGAACCCATGAAGCAACTTGTTAAATCTCATTGCCTTTACCTACATTAGTAACAAGCAAGACAAACAAGCATTGAATTTTATTAATTAAAAGGAAAAATCAAGACAAAATATTCATGACCACAAAAGAAAACAAATCAAGGTGCTTGTTGATTCCTCAAAGAGAAAAGCTAAAGGTAGGGAGGAGGACCAAAAGCCATAATGTGATCTTGTTGTGATTGAATCAATATGGTAGGATGAAGGGATCTTAGGGGGAAAAATTGGGGTACAACAGTACCCAACCCGTTTTCCATGATGTCCTTCAGTCCTATACTCAGTTAGTTATGCATTTAGGTTCCAATATAGTTTGGAATTATAGCACTGAAACTTGGTGATGGTTCAAATACCGAAGTTTATTTGAGAAGGCAATCATTTTTTCTTGTAACATCTTTCTTTTGTTGAAGATTTGTAGCGACCTCTTTTTGACTTTATTATCCCTAAATTTTACCTGAACTGTTTTGTTTGAGATTACAGTCAGCGGGATTCCCCTGTTTTTTCCTAAGTCTCCTTTATAGGTTTCGACTTAGCAGGCTTTTATTTTGAAAGATAATGACTGCCCGACTTAATGATTACAGAGAACCATCACTGAATTTTGATTTGGAAGGATGTTTTGGATACTAATTAATGTGTATGAAGGAAAAGCTTGCGATTGAATGGACAATTGAATTAACTGAGAAACTACCCTGCCCCAGGTTCTGATTAAGGGTTTCAATTTGCGTGAAAAAGAAAACTCCTACTTCTTAGGCTCAAAGGGGTTAATTTGGGATTTACTTCCTTATATCTCCAATGTTTAGGAGTTGAAGCAACGCTTGTACATCGTCAGCAAGGTCTGTTCAAAAGCATACTGTATGAGATTATGGTATCATTTTCGTCATCCTCCCTCTAAAGGCTTATAGCTTTTAACCAGAGTTGAATATCACAAAAAGGAAGTAAAAAGCGCAGTTTAAATATAGTGATAACGAATGGATTAATTCAAGACAAACATATGCAATGCATTAATTGAAAGAAAACAAAGTTTTACATAAAGATAAGTGTTCGAACATACAACAAAAATTACAAATGAAAATTCAAATGAACTGGACACTATAAATTTTAGTCATGAATTTGAAATTGGAACAATGATTACATTAGGAGTCTCAGGAGGGTCAAACTCAGTCTCTTTGGAGTTAATCATATCTTGAATCTTATTTTTCAAAGCCAAAGAGTTGTTTGTGTCATGTCCGAGACTATTGGAATGATAGGCACATCTAACATTAGGATTGTACCGAGGAGAGAATGTGTTGGGATCCTGAGGAGGATCTCTTAATGTAATCAGCTCTGCTTTCAATAGATGTTGCAATGCCTGAGATAGTGGCATGTTGATCTTGGTAAATTGTCTCATGGGTGCGTCCGACCTATTTTGATTTCCTTGTTGATGTTGTTGCACTGGCGCATGATTAGAAATTAGCACTGCCCCCACAGATCGATTGCAGTCACCTTTACCATGGCCCTTTTAGCCATACACATCATTAGCTTCTTTTTTCCTGCTAAATGTCTTCTTCATAGTACTTAAAGATGCAGCAACCTAAAATTTTCCACTTCTGATTCCACCTTCAACACATTCCCCTGTTAATATCAGCTCGGTGAACCCGGCTAAAGAGCTTCCGATCAGATGGTTGAAGAAAGGACCTGTCAGAGTTCCCATAAACATGTAAACCAGCTCCCTATCAGACAAAGGAGGTTGAACTCTTCCTACTAGGTGTCTCCATTTATGGGAATACTCTTTGAAGCCTTCGTTAGAGCCCATAGTCATACTCTGTAATTGCATAAGGGTTGGTGCAAGATCAACATTGTATTGGTATTGTTTGTAGAAAGCAGTAGCCAAAATCTTCCCAAGTACGGGTATTGGTTCTTTCCAATTGATAAAACCACTCCAATTGTGTCCGGATAGGCTCTCTTGAAAGAAATAGACCCATAACTTCCTGTCGGCAGTGTGTGGTTGAATCTTCCGGGCATAAGACCTCAAGTGAAGCTTAGGACAAGAAACACCATCATACTTTGCAAAAGTAGGGACCTTGAATTTGTGAGAAATGACAACTCTTGAGACTAAACCCAGCTCTTCAAAATCCAACCCAGGCACTCTCTGGATCTCCATAGCATTTAAACGATCTTCCAGATGTTTGTACTTTTCATCAGCAGGAGGATACCGCTTATCTGAAAAGTCTTCTTCATCTTCATCAAAATATTGGCCATAACCAAGGTTGCTTCCTTTCTCAGCCTTCACACTCTTACCATCTTCACCCTGGTTTTCATCTTCGTTTGAAGGGATATCACAGTCTTGAGCTCACTTGATAGGACCTATGAACCTTGTTCCCATGTTGATAATTCCAATTGGTTTCCTTGTATTTTTATTACTCTCTTTGGTGATGAGGGTCTTCAGCTCTTCCTTCCCCTTAGCTAAGTTCAGGAACATTTGTTGGAACTGGGAATTCTGAGCTTGAAGATCCTTGACTGTTTATTCGAGAGCCATCTTTTACTAAAATAAACAACAAGAAGATGAGAAAACCTATCTAGAAAGTACATGTTATGTAATGAGGTGCATGATATGTAGATGCAAATGCAATGTTTTCAAGGATCTTGCGGGGTAAAAGAGAGAATGAATCCTGGTTGCAGCTTTGACCTGTGGAAATTTAACTCTTCATTTTTGGACGTCCTTCTATTAGAATCAAGCTCACCATATCGAGTGGGTCCTAGCCTCTGACTCAAAATAACGTACTTTGGTATTTGATGGTGTCTAGCTAGAGGAAATTAAATCCTCTTGTCCCCTTGTTAATAGTCCGACTTTAAGATAATCCTGCAACAAAGATCCCTAAGATCCTTGAAATGGTTAGTAAATGTCATGTCAGATATTATGATGTCATGATGTTATGTTTTATGTTTAAACAAATAGCAAACACAAACAAATCACACAAGAGCCTTAGGTTTAAAGGCTTGCATGGGGTCTATAGGTAAGTACCCTTTTCTATTGAAGTTAAGTTGACTCAAAATGTCCTAAAATAGTAACTTGGTTCTAGTAATATCATATCACGAATCTTTCTCGAAGGTTTTATTTTAGTGCAACAACTAATTTTCCACCAAAACATCCCATAAGTCCAATCTTAATGAGTGTAGCATCCAGTATCAACCAACCTTAGACTGCACCAAAGCCGACTATCTCACTACCTTCTAATGGCCAAGATGGGTCAATTAAGGTTCTAAAACTCAGTTAGTGCTTATGACACCATGCGGAAGCCCAATGTTATCCTTGTCTGACTCAAGGAACATCAGTACAAACCAAAGTGTCACACTAATGTAGCCATCACTTCAACCATATCGGTCTACACCGTACAGTTTCCATGATCTATTGCTACTTACCTAAGGCATCCCTAGATCCGAGTGTAGGATCTTTGCAAGAATTTAAACCCAAGAAACCCTCAAATTTAAAGAAAACAATGCAATCAAATTAAGCAAATAAAGTGATCTAAGACTCTAAGGTACCCCCTCTTTTTAAGTTTCCCCATAAGAGTCGCCAATTCTTTAATACGATGAGAGAACTGACTTGTTTTGTGTTTTATCGCAAATGTTACGGGTAGCTAGAGTCGCCACCGTCTTTTATTTTATCCAATAAGGAAAGGGTGAAAAGAACAGGAAAGACCTTCTAAGATTTTGATTTTGGGGGGTAGGTTATGAAAAGGGAAGGTGTTGGCACTCTTTTCATCCGTAGTTATCTACGGGCTCTTAATCGCTTAGCTCACTTTGAAAATTTGCTTTTTGTATGTGTGTGTTTTGAAAATATTTTGAAATTTGCCAATGTAAGGCGAACTTTGTAATGGTTCTTATATTAGTCCTCAAGAACACTTACAGAGTATTTGCAAATATTTTGAAAGTGATGTGAGAAATGTTTTGTTTAAAAAAGTTTGTGAGCCAACAACTAAAAGTAATCTACCTACTCAAGGTTATTCTTGTTACTTTACTTCTCCTTTAGAGATAGTTCCATCCATACCATTAGTTGGTAAGTAGCCTCATCTATTGGATGTGAAGGAACGGGAGAATGGTCATCGTACGATCATCGAAGGCAACTGATAAGGATGCTTTAGCAGTTTCGTAAGGGACTAGATCATGTTATTCGTAGGCAACATCGAAGGGTCATCGATGGACTTATGATCTTTTATTCGAGGGTTTTCGCTAAAGCATCCCTATGTTCGGGGGACATGACCGTTATTTCGAAAGGCAACGAAGAGAGGTTACCCTAAAGGTGTGAGTGTGCAAGTGTATTCATTTCAGTTATTTAGTCTTGTAATTAGGGTTTTCTATCGTTCATTTTTATCTTGCCATACAAACCCTAATTACTAATAATTACATAAAATATAGTAGCATAAGGTAAAGGCGGAAATGTAAACCTAGGCTATTACAGAGCTTTGAGGCAGTTACATAATAGTGAAGTGTGGAAAATAAAAACCTACAACTATTACATACTAGGAACAGTTACATAATAGAAAACTACGGAAAAAATAAAGCTACGACATTACAGTTGAACACGTCTTATACACTTTATCTAGGAAAATAAAAATAAGACGAAAATAGCAAAGAAAAATGTTTTGGTGATTTTTTATGAAAAAAAAAGATTTATGATAATTAACTAAATAAACCTAAAAACCTTAATTAATTTTAATTAATAAAAAAAGGTTAATTTTGAAAAAAAAGGTTAATTAAAAAACCTAAAACCTAATTAATTTTAATTAAAAAAAGGTTAATTTTGAAAAAAAATTAATTAAAAAACCTAAAACCTAAAACCTAATTAATTTTAATTAATAAAAAAGGTTAATTTTGAAAAAAAGTTAATTAAAAAACCTAAAACCTAATTAATTTTAATTAATAAAAAAGGGTTTTAAAAAAGGTTTATGTTTAATGATTAATAAAAAAGAATTAAGTTTTCCAAAAAATAGATATGGGAAGAAGACACAATGGAAAATAGGGTTAGAAAACAAAAATAGTGCAAATTCCAGGGGTGGATGTTGAACCCACACCCTTTGCCTTCACATTAGCATGGCTTGCCAAAAAATAGATAGGGGTAAAAGCATTAATAGAAAATAGGGTTTATCCTGCATAGTTATACCTCAGAAGCATGTTAGTAATGTTAGTATGCATCAAAATAATATGAAAACAAAAATATGAATTACAAAAAAAACAAGGAAACCAGAGATGAATGTATGTGATTTTCAGGCCCTTTGGATCATCGAGATGGATCCATTCTTACCCTACAATGCCTCAGGGATTGATTTGGATGATTGGTTTGTTTGGAGAGAGGTTGAAAATAGGGTTTGAAGTTTGCCCTAATTTTGGATAATTTTGGAGTTTTTTGGAATAATGATCTGTTGCTAAGTTTTTTGTGTCTTGTTGTTGTCTGAATATGGGATATATATATATAGAGAGGAAAACTAGGTCAAAAGAAGTGGGCTTGGACCTTTATATGAAAGCCTTGCTTTTATTTAATTTATTTTGAATTTAAATAAATAAAATAAAAAATAAATGAAATAAAAAACAAAGGGGTGTATGAATATTTTCAGAGGTTCACTATGAGACCTAATACACGTTTGGACCTTTAAAAACAAGCCCATTAGCCCAAAAATTCGAGTTTGATCAATTTGGGTTTCCTGCATTTTCTCAAAATTTCCCAAATTGTGCCAATTATAACTCTCTCAATTTTTATCATATAAAGGCGATCTTGGACTTTTTGGAAAGCTCGAGGTGTCCCCTAGAATCTCTATGTTAATCATTTTTTTTCATTTGAAGACTTTATCTTGATGTAAGTTGCCTTGACAAAAAGTGCCTTTTTGTTGACTTTTGAAATGACCTATAATATTTTGGCCCATATCTTTCAAATGAAGAATTTTTTGGACTTGAGCTTAGAGAGAAAAAGTTGTAGAGAATTGAATTTCCTTCAAAATGAGATTTGGTTGAGAAAAATCTTATGAAGCATGTGAAAGTTATGCTTGGTCAAAGTTCATTTGACTTCTCGTTAACAAAACCCTAATTTAGCAACTTTAGACTTTTGGTGAATCTTGAGTTTTCTTGATGAATCATGATCAACCCTTGACCAAATGATGAATGTGACTTCAAAATCTTGATATTGACAAAAAATCTTGAAGTTTGACTGTATGTTGACCATAATTGACTTTTTACCCAATATAGTAGATTTTTAGTCATCTGAGCAATTGACTGAGCAAACTTGTGATGCAAGGCTTGAAATTTGGCATGAGCATTTATTGAGACATATGAGGAACCATGAAATCCACTTAAGGCATTATAATCTCAAATTTCCTTGAGAAAAGGGAAACCTTAGTTGTAGGTCAACTGCTTAGGAGGAGAATTTGTCTGATCTAACATTGAGTAGCCTTGAGAAATTGAAAACCCTAGGAGCATGAGGAGGTGTCTTGAAGAAAATGAGAGGGAAACTTTTAGGGTACAACAACTGGCTTCATCGGGGATGTAGAAGTCCTTAGGCTGAGAGATGCACAGGGCGACCTGTAGGTTGACGGCATCATCAAAGGGTGGTATCTCCTCCTCTACCCTTTTTGACTCACGCACGTCCTGTCAGGGAGATGGCTCCTCTTGGTGTATTGTCTCAGACGACCTTTTTTTACGAGGGTTTTGATTACATCCTTGGGGTGGTGTAGGCATGAGAAGTTGAATCCCACCCTGTTTTAATTTAGAGTTTATACACTCGCAGGGAGCGGTTAATAGAGTGTACTTAGTGAAACGGCCCTCTGGGCCTTTTTTCTCGTGGGAGTCGTGGGGCCTATCATCTCTTCTCTTCTCCCCACCTTGTCAAGGAGCCACAACATCTTCATTCTTTAAGACACGGGTGGTTTCTCGATTCCTCGAGTCTCGAGCATTATTGGCGGCCTTTTTCTCCTCATATTGGATGTAATACTGGGCCTTTAGTAGAATTTCGTCTAGTGAACATGGTGTCTCGATGCCAACTGGCATTCTAAAATTGTTGCCAAAATGCAATCCTTTCTTGACCAGGTATCTTTTTGTGGTATGTCGTGGGGACCTTGATGGCTTCTCGATTAATCTGCTTGATGTATGCCCGAAGGGGTTCACCGTTCCCCTGGATGATAGCCTCGAGCGATGCCACAAATTTTGGGTGCCGTCGGGAGGCGGTGAAATTTCTGGTGAACTAAGTCTTCAGATCCCTCTAGGTGATGACAGACTCTGGGGTGAGGCTTTTGTACCATGACATGGAACCTTTCCTCAGAGTTATGGGGAACCGTATGCACTTGATGGGGCCCCCTAACGTTGCGGTATTCGAGAATTGCATCGATGTTCTCTATGTGATCATCGAGGTCTGTCGTTCCATCATAGATCGCCAGTGGTGATGGATTTTCCATTCCGATGGGGAGTGGAGTCTCGATTATCACACGAGACAGTGGACCGCAGGGGTCATCTTTATCGCTCTAGAGTGATGAGTGTGACTGGGACGAGTTGAGCCAAGGGCTTCTCTTGTGGTGCAAAGAATTTCTTGGTCAACTCTTCGACTTGTATGGCTTCTGTCGGCCTTGTTTCTCTTGGGAACAAGGTATCGTCTCTCCCTGCATGGTGGAAGTGTGATCGTGCTTCTTGATAACCACGGGCTGCGGCCTCTCCAGTTGAGGGTGTAACACCCTAATTTCTCCATACTGATAATTAAATAAATCAGATTAATTAAAACAATTTTCATCAATTAGGATGTCCCCTTCATACATCATTCATCCTCATATAAAATGATACGCAACACATAGTCACTTATTCATCATGTCTGAACTTCATTTCATTTATTCGCAGCGGAAAACTTAAATAGCAATTATTCTCAACATTAGTGATAATTATCAAAATTTAAAATTCAACATAAATCATCAATTAAATCTAACAAATGGAGTTGTACAATAGTTTACTACCATTATAACATAACAACCACAATTATCCCCAGTGTTACGTATCAGATCTGACACCGACTCAATCTACACAATACGAGACAATCTCCTCAACTAACCACTACCTCGAGCTACTTCATATTATTTGCATGTTACCCACGTATAGACAACATCCAAATAGAATGAGTGAGATATCATAACAATATAAAAGAACATATAATAATGAGCAAGTAATAATTTATTACACATAGTTATACACTCTACATCTCACACTTACACATCAATAACATAATCACACCAAACATATTAATCATATACAACACATCACTTTCATACTATAACATCAACAAATCAATCATGCAATGCAGTACAAGCAACTAACTCACACTGATGCATGTGGTTCCATCTGGGCATAAGCCCTCTCCATAAAGCCAAATCCGAGCTATCAACGTAAGTCGAAATCCGAGCCAACAACATAAGCCAAATCCGGGCTATTAACATACTGCCAAATCCGGGCCAACGACATAAGCCAAATCCTGGCTATCAACATACGGATAAATTCGGGCCAACAACATAAGCCAAATTCGGGCTATCAATGATGTATGTGTGTGACACTAACATGAAACAACAAGATTATGCAATTACAGGGCATAAGCCTTCAATAATGTGCCAATCCATGCCAATAACAACTTCTTCATAATGCAATATAATATGCGAATAAACATTTATTATGTAACAACAACAATATACACATTGACCGTCACCATAATCAGTGCACTTCGCCAATAATGGCCACCATACACCAAACACCTACCAAAGCATGCAACACAATAACCAATAACATACCAAGCAAATCATAAAGCATTTTCAACATTTAATAGAGTAACATATTATTCAGTAACAGAGCATAAACCCTAAACATTACGCCATTTCAAGGCCAACAACAACATCATCAAAATGTAATATAATGTGCAATTTATCCATACATCATTCACATACAATGTGCAATTCATCCTCGTATACTTCAAAACTCATCTGACACTAACACTCAAGGCATAAGCCTCCAACCCAAAAATAATTCACCTACTGTTATCCAAATTATTATCATCTTGTAGAAAATGTTTTTAGCTTTTAACGGTCCAAACGACGTGTCAAACGGACACCCGAGTAAAAAGTTGTGAATTTTACAAGTTTTTTAAAAATGATGTCAGCTTCAGGAAATCAATTTCCTTATGTCCAGAGGCCAATTTTCTCAATTTTCGAACTGGATATCGACTTTCCAAAAGGGGTAATTGATTTCCACTGCTCAGAAGCAGTTTTTCTACTGTTTTAAACACGAAAGTCACTTTTATTCACCTATCCAAACAACCTAGAACATCCCATAATGCTTATTTCATGTTCTCAAATATAATATTCATCTACATACATCATCCACAACATTATACTTCACCAAAAATACAATTACACACATTAATCAACACAATAGCATACATTATGGCAAACACTTACACTGACACCCAATTATACAAAAACATAAAAACTAGTTTATTAAGTTTCAAAATTTGTACATATGCATTACCCAACATTCTCATTCACCCCAAAGCATTAATTCCATCAATTTCATAGGATTAATCACAATACCACAACAAAACATCAACAATGTCAAACACACACAAAACCCCAAAATTGAGCATACAAGAACGTACAACTATGAAACTTAATCATTACCATACCCCATCATTATATAATCTCTTATAGAGTTATAACCCCACACTTACCTTAGATTGAAGGTTCCCAAGCTCCTACAATGGATTCTCTTTTTACCTAGCCTTTTGGTGCACTTTTCTCCTCTTCTTCTCTTCTATCGTTCTACGATGTTTCTGTTTCTCATTCTATATTCTCACTTCCTTGTTTTCCCAATAATAACCTCTAGACCCCTAATATCTAATTCCATCTATGCCCTCACTCATTTAAATAATTATTTAATTATAAATATTATAATTACTATTCTAATTTCGATAATAATAATAATAATAATAAAATAATAATCTCTCTCTACCCTTATGTTCCTACACTTTTAATCATACACCCCTAATATCTTAATTTATTTTATTTCTAAGATGAAAATTCCTCATCAAGGCATCTCAATATCGCAAAACATCATCAATGTATACAAGCATACAATCATCAAATAACTAATTTATTAAAATAAACCCCACAAAATTAAGGGTGTTACAACTCTCGCCCACTTAGAATATTTTCGTCCTCGAAAATTCACCTGATGTAAACAACCTTGGATACGGCTCTCGCATCCTACTCTCCAACTCCCACGCCAAGTTTTGGCAACATTTTGAATACCACTAATCAACAGTCCACATTGTTAACCACCATAATCCAACAAGGTACAATTCTACGGAGTTATGAACACACATGTTCATTTCACTCTTTGCCCCACCCCACTTCTTTTGCGCCACTATGATAGTCTACTTTAAATTCACAGTTATCATATTGATTTTCATCAACTATATAAACTATAAGTTTCGCATCTATCTTTTGACTCCCTTTAATATCCATCAGAAAATCATTGTTCGCTTTTGATATCCATAACCATCAACTCTACGGTATTAGCTCGCATACAATCTCTAGTATTCAAACCGTCCAATGAATCTCAACTCTTCCATAGCCACTTTTCCATTAGTTTCACACAAAATGGTGAACAACTATCCTCTCTGTTGTACCCCAAAATTTGCCCTCCCTTTTCTTCAAGACATTCTGTTAGGGTTTTCAACTACACAAGGCTATTCTTCTCAAATTTGCCAAGGTTTTGAATTAGAGTTTGGTTTTAACATCTCAAATTATTTTCTATTTCAAAGTGTGTCTCAAGTTAAGGAGATTAGGTTTAATCTTCACCATTTGATACTTTCAAGAGAATTACAATCCATTATTTGATTTGTGGTGAAGCTAGATGCGGGGTTCAGTCACAATTCTTGGGAGTCTCTTAGTCTCAATAGAATCTTATTCTTTGTCTTGAAATTCAAACTTGAAAGTCAAGTTTAGCTTGAATTTATATTTAATTTGGTTTGAAGCCCATTTCATTTGATCATCACTTTATGCTATCCATTCTCACTACCAAGTTCATTACTAGATTTTTCCATTAAGTTTTCATTCAAAGTTTTTTCTTTGGAACTTAGGAGAAAATTTGTTTCGTTTGCAATATGGCCCTCAAGACTTTTGAACCTTGTTGATGTGGAAATAAGAGAATTTTTGACTTGGTGCAATAAGCAAGTTCATATTTTCTCAAGAATTCAAGATCAAATGACAATTGCAAATGTTAAGATTTTATCTCAAGTTCAAAGATTCATTTTTCATTCAAGATTCATTTCAAGAATCCAAACCACTTTTTTTCCATACAAGTTTCAACATTCATCTTCATTCAAGACTAAAATTTCTATAAGATCTACAAGTTCTACATTTGAATAAAAACTCAATTGGGTACACATTCATCATAAGAGATTTTTCTTGATAGTTATCGTAAAAGCTAAGAAATCGAGTACATCTTGGTCTCTAGATTCCATCCTTGTATCCTCCAAACTCCAAGTGTAGATGGGGCACGCCTTCGAGTTCCTTTGAGTCTTACTCAATCATGCTCAATCATCACCAACATTGTTCAAACGGTACATGACAAAGAAAGAAGAAAATGGTTAGCAAACAATCAATATTTGAACAAAAAAAAACAAGAAATTCTCGAAAAGTTTCACAATTTCATCATTAGGGATTTGTGACAGGAATCATAAATAAGGGGGTTGTATATAATCATGTTCACAACAACAAAAACAGCCTCATATTTGTTTGTTTCAAATTAGATTTCAAATGCTAATCACATTCCCAATCATCCTACTGCAAATCTCAAACAAACACGAAAAGGGAGGTTCATTTGGTTCACAGTAACATAGCAGTAAATTCATCTCAGCAAATCAGAATAGACAAAAGCAAGTGACTGCAGTAAAGTTCAAGCCCAATACATAAAAGAGGGACTTGTTTGGTTCACAGTAATAGTAAATCAGAAAACCAATTTAGTTCAGCCCAATCTGTTGCAAGTTCAGCCCAATAAACAATAAAAGATGCAAAACCTGCAAAGCATCTAAGAAAAGAACCAACAAATAGAAACAAGAAATACATGTTAATCCCAATACTGAAAATCAGAGGCCTTTTAATCAAAAACTCAATCCAAGAACACAAGGGAAACCATAAAGTTCACAGTATATAAGCAATCATTGCACTGAAGTCAAGGGGGGAGAAAAAGTATTGTTCAGAAAACCACAGAAGCTGCGCACATCATTTTCCAGAAACAAAAAACCCTAAAAGATTGAATCATCATTTTCTTAATCTCAAAAACCCTTCAGAATTTGGTAGTAGAGAATCAAAATGCAAACCATAGACAATTTCAAATCAAAGTCAGAAGAACACTACCGAAAACCTCAGAAGGTTGGAGATCGCAGATTCGAATGCTTTGCATTCCTTCTCTCTTTCTTTTCCTTTCCGTTTTCATTTGCATTAACATCAACCATGATATAGCCACCAAGTTTGTTCATATCTAAGCACTTAGGGTTTCCAAAATCCTCTTTAGATCTAGGCTAGATCTTAGGTTTTCTGCAAAAATCATTCAGAGATTAGTAAATAGGAGGAAGAGATGAATCATAAAATGTAAAAAATTTTAGGATCAGAGCTTTGCCACTGCCGTCACCGTTGTGGAGGCGATTTCCAGAGCGGCCAACTCATTGTTTCTGGCGAATACCCATCAGAGAGAGCGAGTGAGTGTTTGAGAAGAAGAGAGGATTGATACGAATAGACACAACAATTAGGGTTCCCAAGTTTAATTGTGCTTACTTAGTGTTTGTTATGTTAATTAATAATTTAATTTATTTTTTTGTTAACTTAATTAGGTTTAGTAGCATAGGATTGTTATTAAAGATGATGTGGTTTTTTATTGGCTCAAGTCTAGATTTTGGTTGGATTATATGATAAATCTATTGTTATAATGATGGTTTGTTGAGTTAATTGTGTTTAAGTGGTAATGAGACCTCAAACAATCCCATGCGCATCTGCCCATCAACCTTATGGTACACCCTCAGACTCCTTTTGTTTGATCACAACCAGATCATCATTATCATCATCCAACGCTCAGACTAGCATTGTCCACCATATGCCCTTCCTAGAGCAACACACTGGACCACACAGAATCTTGGGCCTTCCCTTTATTTGGGCTTGGTTGGTTTTCTTTCTACACCCCGCAGATTGCTTCCAATAGGCCCATTTTCTAACCTTTTCTCTTATATTTTATTATTTATATTTATTCAGTTTTATTCTATATAATATAAAATACAAAAAATATTATTTGTTGAGTAAATAATTAAATTGATAAGCTTTATTTAATATTATTAATTACTTTTTTAATTAATTTTATTTAATAAAAATGATTTAGTTTAATTAGTTATTTAAATTAATTCAATTAGGTTGTATTGTTTATTTATTTAGACTTTTAATCGAACTTTCGATTCGTCACCCTCATTCATAAATTTGTATCCCACAATATTGTTTTAAATCATTATTAATTTTAAAATGATTTTTGTTTGACATCATTAATTAAATTAATAATTAATTTTATCAAATGAAAATAATTTTAAGTTAAAGAATTATTTAATAGTTCGGACTTGTATTGTGTGATTAATTATAGCTTAGGTTTTTATTTATTATGCCATCCCCATTCATAAATTTCCCCCATTCCCAAAGCGTTGTAATAACGTATAACTTTATTTTCTGTATTTTACCGCACTTTATTTATCATTGTATAGTAATTAGGCGTGTATGGCAAGATTTAAAATCAACCGCTAGATAACCCTAATCTAGACAAATAAATTTAAATCAAAATACAATTCACACAAGCACCTCTAAGGTAACCTTTCTTGTTGCCTTCGGATAAAACAGTCATGTCCCTCGAATATGGGACGCTTTAGCAAAGACCCTCAATAAAAAGATCGTATTCCCTCTATGACCCTTCGATGTTGCCTTCGGTAAACGATCTTAGTCCCTTATGAAAATTGCTAAAGCATCCTACAAGTTGCCTTCTATGACTGTACGATGACCCCACGCCTGTCCCTCACATCCAATGATAGGGCTTCTTACTAACTAATAGTAGGATAGCACTATCTAAAGGAGGAGGAAAAGGACAAAGACCTTTTGAGTAGGCAGATCGCTTGTAATCTCTTGCTCACAAACTAAAACAATCTCCACACTTCACACTTCCAAAACAACTACTTTTAAAACGCTTTATAAACACTCTTGAGGACTGATACAAGGGTTATTATAAAGCAAACTGCCTTACATTGGCATTTTCAAAACATTTTCCAAAACAAACACTTCCTTTCACAAATATTTTCAAAACAAACATTTTGTATACATTCTCAACGATACGAGAATCATCACAAAATTACCGCACTTAGGCATTTTCAAAATATTTTTCAAACATACATAAACACAAAGAATTTCAGAGTGAGCTAACGATTAAGAGCACGTAGATAACTACGGATGAAAAGGGTGTTAACACCTTCCCTTTTCATAACCTCCCCCCTTACTCAGAAAATTCTCAAAAGATCTTTCCTGTTCTTTTCACCCTTTCCTTTATTGGATAAAAGAAAAGTCGGTGGCGACTCTTACTATCCGCAACACTTGTGATAAAAACGCAAAACCAAATGTCAGTTCTCCCACTGTACCACAGAACTGGCGACTCTGCTAGGGATTTTACTTAAAAGTGGGGTTACCTTAAGAGCTAGATCACCTTTATTGCTTTACTTGTTTGCCTTGTATGCTTTATATTTTGGGATATGCTTGGGTTTACTTCTTGTATAGATCCTATACCCGGATCTAGGGCATTTTAGGTAAGTAGCAATAGATCATGAAGAATGTACGGTGTAGATCGATATGGTTGAAGCGATGACTATGTTGGTGTGACACATTAGTTGGTATCAGTGTCCCTTGAGTTAGTCAAGGAGAATACGGGGCTGCCACATGGTGTCATAAGCACTAACTGACCTTAGCACCTTAGTTCACACAAATTAGCCATTAGAAAGAAGTGAGATGGTCGGCTTTGGTGCAGACTGAAGTTGGTTGATACTCGATACTACACTCATTGAGATTGGACTTTCGGGATATTTCAGCCTCAAATCAGATGCTTGAGCTGAAACAATGCCTAAGAGAAAGATCGGTGATATTGAGATTCCCAGAACCCGGTTACTTCTTTTAGGAGATATTGAGCCAACTAAACTCAAATAGGGTACTTACCTGTAAACTCCATGCAAGCCTGAACCTAAGATCTTGTGTGTCTTGTTTCTATTTGATTAAAATTGTTCGAACATGACATCATAACATCATGACATCATTACATTTATAATTTTCACTAACCATTTCAAAGATATAGGGATTTAACTTCATTTCTTTGTTGTAGGTTATGGCCTCTACTCACAGAAATACTATCCGGATCAGTTTTGTGAAGATACCTTCTCAACTTAAGAAGTTGGTCTCAAAAGCTCCTAAAATCTCTTATTTCACTAAGAGGCATGGTCATCTACTCAGATTGGTTTCCTTGGATTTTGAAGAAGTCATGATGAGTGTTTTATTCCAGTTCTTTGATCCCACACATCACTCTTTCACATTTCCAGACTATCAGCTGGTACCCACAATGGAAGTTCTCTCTAATCTACTGGGAATACCTGTTCTTGATTAGACACCTTTCACTGGTTTAGAGAAAGATCCACAACCCGAAGAAATTGCAGCAGCCCTACATTTGAAGCGTCCGACATTGTAGCTAATTGGGAAACAAGAAGTGGAGTCAAGGGTTTTCTTTCTAAATTTCTGTTAGAGAAGGCTCGGTTGTTTCTGGATGCTATGAGTTTTCAGGCTTTCAAAGAAATCCTGGATTTGTTGATCTATGTTTTGGTGCTATTCCCTAATCTAGACTAACTCATAGATGTGAATGCTGTCAAAATCTTTCTTACTCGTAACCATGTACCTACTTTACTTGGAGATGTTTTTCATTCTCTTCACACTCGCACTATGAGGAAACGAGGATCTCTTATGTGTTGAATACCTTTACTATCCAGGTGGTTTATTTCGCACCTTCCCCGATCAATATTAAAGAATGAACAGGGTTTGAGGTGGTCTCAAAGGATGATGTCACTCTTTTATTCAGATATCTTTTGGTGTTACCAATCTCCGGAAGATGTTACTATCATTGACCGTTATGGCGAATTCCCTAATGTCCCACTCCTTGGAATTAGGGGAGGCATTACCTACAACCCTTATCTAGATTCACGTCAATTCGGTTATGCTCAAAGAGATGGTCCTCATGACGCACTTATCCAAGGTATTGTGTTCAATTACAAAAATGATCCTCAAGGTTATCGTCAGAGGTTTATACACGATTGGGGCATGGTAAACAAGATTCATAGCAAGACTTTGGGACAAAATAGTTCCATCCCTTTGGAGCCTTACATCAGATGGGTATGATCTCGTGCTCAAAACCTTATGATGCCATATCCCGAAGTCTTACCAGTAATTGTGGAGCCTGTTACTGAGGGGGATATTCCTCATACCATTCTTCATCCAGATACGCCTACTGACCTGGAAGACCTACAAAAGTCTTGGATTCAACTGAGGGAAGAAAGGGACACCTTTGAGACTCAGTTTTATGCCAATGGGAAGAGAGTGTTGGAGCTGACAAAGCAACTTCACGAGGAGAAAAGCCTTAATGCATACATCAACACAAAGAGGAAGCGCACGCGGGAGACTTAAGTTTTAGGTTTTAGAAGTTCATATTGTTGTCTCTTTGAGACCCTTGTGCTTTTCATTGTGAGTCTAAGAGGCAATTGTAATTTTGAACTTTCTAATGAAATTTTTGTTTCTGTTTCCTTTTAATTAATGAATTTAAATCCCATAAGATCCTTGAAAAAATTTCATTTACATAGCATGCATCATTTCATAAGAAGGTTTTTCATACATGTTTTTCTCATCACTCTTACTGTTTATTTCAGTAAAAGATGGACCTCGAGCAGACCGTTTAGGAACTCCAAGCTCAGAATGCACAATTTCATGAGGCTCTTCTGTATCTGGCACAGGGACATAAAGATCTGATGGCGCTTCTTACCAAGAAGAAGAAGACTATAAAGTTGGTTGCTACCCTTAATATGGTGAGAATATTCAAAGGTCCTGCTCAACCAGTTCAAGTAGACGATATTTCCTTTGTAGAAGACGACAACTAGAAGGAAGATGGTAGAAGCACCAAGCTGGAAGGTAGAAATAATCAGGTTTCTGAAGATGAAGACTACTTCGACGAACAATATCCTCCTGCATATGACAAGTACAAACAGTTGGAAGACCGACTCAAGGCTATGGAAATCCAGAAGGTGCCTTGATTAGATTTTGAAGAACTAGGGCTAATCCTGGGGGTGGTCATCCCTCATAAGTTCAAGGTCCCCGTCTTTGCTAAATATGATGGGATCTCTTGTCCCAAGTTCCATTTGAAGCCGTATGTTCGAAAGATCCAACCTCATACTGCTGACCGAAAATTGTGGGTCCATTTATTTCAAGAAAGTTTGGGCCGACACTCAACTTGAATACTTCTATCAGCTCGAAGGAACCAACATTCACACATGGGAAGACTTGGCTGCTGCTTTCTGCGAGCAGTATCAATATAATGCTGACCTGGCATGAACTCGTGTGTAGTTGCAAAACATGCCCATGGCTCGAATGAAGGGTTCAAGGAGTATGCACCAAAAATGGAGGGATCTAGCTGGAAGGGTGCAACCTCCTTTGATTAACCGGAAATTGGTGGATATGTTCATGGGAAACTTTGACAGACCCATCTTTAATATGTTCATTGGAAGCTCGTCGTCTAGTTTTACAGAGCTGATACTGACAGAAGAAAGAGTTGAAAGTGGTATAAGAGTGGGAAGATTCTAATGGCTACTTCTTCTAATACTGTGAAGAATCTATTTAGTGGTAAAAAGGAAACCAATGATGTCTATGGCCAGAAGGTCTGTAGTAAGAATGATCGCCATCAATCTGTGGGTGTAGTATTTATCTATAATCCGACACCTGTTCAACAATAACAACAAAGTAACCGACGAAGGCCAGATGCTCCGTTAAGGTAGTTTAGCATGATCGGCATGCCTTTATCTCAGGCATTGCAACATTTGTTGAAGGCTGAACTCATTTCATTGTTGGATCCTCTTCAGAATCCCAACACATCCTCTCCAAAATACAAC
Source organism: Vicia faba (assembly GCA_948472305.1). Classification (NCBI taxonomy): domain Eukaryota; kingdom Viridiplantae; phylum Streptophyta; class Magnoliopsida; order Fabales; family Fabaceae; genus Vicia; species Vicia faba. Next base: position 390,935 of record CATIWC010001676.1, read on the forward strand.
CCAAATGCGAGATGTGCTTATCATTCGAACAGTCCTGGGCATGACACCAACAATTGTTAGGCCCTAAAGAATAAAATCTAGAACATGATTGATAATAAGGGAATTGAGTTTGATTCTCCAGAGACGCCAAATGTGATTACTGCACCTATGCCGAAGAATGACAAAGGCATAAGTGTTGTTGAAGATGTTTCGTATGTTACCTCTGTAAGTGATGTGGTTACTCCCCTCTCAATAATAAAAATAATTTGTTACAAGCTGGTTTATTTCCGGGTTGTTTTGAAGAATGATATTGTTGTGAAGTTCAACCCAATGGTTGCGAGTTACTGAAGAAAGGCGTTCAGCGCCTGATGGATGAACATGTTATTTTGATTGAAAAAGTTCCGTCTACCGAAAATTTGTGCCAAGATTTGTCTGTCATATCCAGGACTCCTTTCAGGATCACTTCCAAAGGTCGTGTAAGGACTACCGCTAATCCAAAAGCTGCTCCTTTGATCATCACAACACCTGGACCCCATCCCATATTCCTCGGAAAAGGCTACTCCATGGATTATGGGTCTAGCGTCTATTACCATGGCATTAAACAAGAGTTGTATGATGAATATAATGAAAAGGCTAATCCCAGCATTGACAATATTGCAGGTACCAACAAAACTACTAGGAGCGGAAGGATTTTCTCCCCAGAAATCTCTCCATCTAACCAAGTCACAGTTACCAAGACAATTGCCGAGGCTCGGGGTAAAGAGCCAATGGTAGAGCCTTCCCGGACGGAGGCACCAAAAGAAACCATATTCAAGGACACCTCTGAACAGGAGTTGGAAGAGGTTTTGAAGATAATTCACAGAAGCAATTATAAAATTGTTGAATGGCTGGGGAAGACCCCGTCTAAAATTTCCATGTTATCTTTGCTGCTGTGTTCTGAAGCCCATGCGTGGGCTCTAGTAAAATTCTTGAAGACTTCTCATGTGCCGCAAGAAATTTAGGCTGGTCAATTTGGAAGCTACGCAGCGAGCTTAACAACCGATAATGGATTAGGCTTCTCCGATGCTGACCTAACTCTAGAGGGGAGAAATCATAATAGGGACTTGTATGTCTCCACTGAATGCAGGGGAACTACGTTGGATCATGTGTTAATTGATACTGGCTCTTCTTTAAATGTTCTGCCAAAAGGTTCTCTTGATCGACTGGATTGTGAAGGGGTTATGCTGAAACCTAGTAATATCATAGTTCGAGCCTTTGATGGATCCAGAAGAATGGTTCATTGATAAGTGGACCTCCCAATAAAAGTGGGTTCAAGGATATTTGAGTCCAAATTCTATGTAATGGACATCCGGCCAACTTATTCTTGTCTATTGGGACGCCCCTGGATCCATGGGGCATGTGCCGTTACTTCCACCCTCCACGAGAAATTAAAGTATCGTGTGAAAGGAAAGGTTGTTACTATCTGTGGAGAAGAGGAATACATGGTCAACCATCTGAATTCATTCCGGTACATGGAGATGGACGGGGAATTTATCGAGACTCTGTGTCAGGCCTTTGAAGTGATTTCCCCTGCTGTTATTAAAGATGTTTCTGCCATTCCAAAGACCACCACGACTCGACACAAGATGGCTTATTTGAAAGATGCCAAAGAAACTATAGAATAAGGTGGTTGTACTATTTGCGATCAGCTTCCTGATATCCCTTACAAATCTGACAAGTTTGGTTTGGGCTTTACTGCAGAGGGTCAAAGGACTATTCCCCGCGCTCGAGATGGAAGACCTCCATTCCGTTTCAGCAACAATGGAATTAATGCTATAGAATAGTTGATAGTGATTGTGATTTTGACGGCTGGATATTCCCTACCATTAGGGATCGGCTCGACAATTGGAAAGCAGAAGACATTTTCCCTATCTCCTTTAGTCAGGAGTAATGGATATTTCTTTTTTATTTCTTTAAGAAGTTTGGTTATGTAATTTTTTTTAAAAACAATGTGTTAGAACATAGTTGGGTTCTACGTCCCTGTAA